>CM056386.1:12788987-13220145 GCA_029718625.1 Synaphobranchus kaupii
CCTTCACAAACACCACCCACATGGTTTCTCTTTTCCTGCATGCTAATTCTTCATTCAACTCTCCACATCACTAACAATATTAATATAGTTGGTATAGTAATTTTATGAGACTGATTACTAATTTCGGTTATACTGCAACACATACATAAGTGGTACTTTGTATAAGGATAATTAGGTACGTATGTCCCCTACACTATTCACCTGTTTTCACACAAATTTCAAATTTGTTAAACCTTTTTTGCAAAACCATACAAGTCCCTTCATCGAGCATGGGTAACCTAATTTTCCATTTAGAAAGCACTGCCATTCAATATAGAAAAATCATAACTTCAGGATGAATGAGATGAGCTAATTTGTCTTAGAACAACGGATGCCAACAATGGAGAGAGGAAGACGAACATTGTGAAAGATAGGTGGACAAGGAAGAACAAAAGGACGGAACATCATTGGCCACCATACCATTGTGAATATACCTGGCCTGCGTGGAAGCAACATCGCTCTTTGGGCAGCCATCAGCCATCATGGGGTCCTCCACCGCCATGCGACCCTGGATCCATATAACACAGGACATTTGCTCACATTCCTTGATGGCCTTTCGGGATGCTCCATTCCAACAGGAACAGTCATCACTTGGGACAATGTTAATTGTCATTGTCATTGTCGATGTCAGACAGGATGCTGAGGCAATTGTTGATGTCAGAGACAGCATACTGAGGCAAAACCTTTTTTCTTCAACTATTTTTTTAACATCCCTTATTTTTGTTGAATAGTTTGTAATTATTTTTACTTGAATTAATATAACTTGAATTTTACTTTACTTGTGCTTGTTTCCCCAATGTTTCTTGTATGCCAGAACATACAAATAAAATTTAGTGAAAATTGATATTGTGTATTGTTTTACTGAACCACTTGCACCTTTACATAATTTATGTAGATTATAGTAGCATGTTGAGGTACAATGTATAGAGGAAATGAAAAAAATCATGTGGTTACTGATGCATTAACAGCTTTGATTGTAGCGTTTTTATATCACCAATGTGTATCCTGGCATCTTAAATGAAATGCTGATGTGTCTCAACATCTAAAATTAAATGCTAAAGTGTATCCTTGCTTATTTATTGCAATACTGATGTTGCTGCATCTTAAATGCAACACTCATGTGTGTCCCTGCATCTTAAATTCAATGCTTGTGTGTCCCGGTGTCTTAAATGCAATGCTGATGTGTGTGTCACTGTATCTTAAATGCAATGCTGATGTGTCTCCCTGCATCTTAAATGCAATCATGTGTATTAGGGGTGTAACGGTACACAAAAGTCATGGTTCGGTACGTACCTCGGTTTTGAAGTCACGGTTCGGTATGTTTCCGGTAAAAAAATTTGTGAAACATAAAATTGCTTTTCATTTATTATGAAGTTATTAGGGGGACGCAGTAGCTAAGTTTGGTTTTGGTTGCAACTTACATGTTAAAACCCAAATTTCGCCCGTCAATTTCTCAGCCGTTTTAATACAAATTACCAGATCAACTCCTCTCATCAATATCTCGACATCAAACAAATATGGGAATGATTTGTTAAGTCGTTTTCATACAATTAAGTACATAAAAAAATTAGCATTTACATGAACTTT
Organism: Synaphobranchus kaupii; assembly: GCA_029718625.1. Classification (NCBI taxonomy): domain Eukaryota; kingdom Metazoa; phylum Chordata; class Actinopteri; order Anguilliformes; family Synaphobranchidae; genus Synaphobranchus; species Synaphobranchus kaupii. The sequence continues at coordinate 12,790,614 of CM056386.1, forward strand.
TTTTTCCTCCAAAGACCTAGTTCAAATTCTACAACTCTAATCGCTAAAGTAGACATAGGGATATGTCGGGCGTGACATGGACTAATGATCTGACAGGTGACATTTCTGTTTATTGTAGTTTTTAAATAAACCTCATACTGCATCACAGAAACCAGCCATAGGCTAACTAACTGTTCTGTTTTGAATTTTCCGCATGGTTTAACTTTTTTCTGAATCACAAGAAGTGTGTGCAAATCAACGCGAGAGAGCAAAATGGATAAAATTATTTTGCTTAAAAGATATTTTGCCAGGTCAGTGATCACAGCAGTTCCACACAACTGTGACCGAACAGCTCCAAAGTAACTGTAGCTAACGTTACCGTTACTGAGTGACAAAGCAAGAAGGAATACAGCTAATTACTATCTAACTTCGCTAGCGAGATAAAAACAAATTTATGTTAGCTAACTTAGCTACTAACGTTAACGTTACTCCTTTCAGACATGTCCACAATATTATCTGTAATGTTAATGAAGCTACAAGCGCCACACCGTGTGAGCTATCAACTAACGTTAGCTAGCTAACATTAAATTATTAACATTACAAGCCCCACATCAAACTATAACAGTGCCAAGCAATATAATGTTAGGACAATTAATTAATGTTGACGTTACGTTAGTTCGTCTTTAAAATAGCCAGATATTTCGCTGAATATGGTTTTGGCAGAATGCAACATTAGACTAATGTCAAATCATACAAACATAACTCAGTTGAAGAGTGATAGTTGTAAGATTACATTTTTAGCTAGTAACGTTAAAGTTAGCTTGGTTGGCAAACTTAACGTATGATCGCAAATGGCTAAAGTGAACAACGTTAACATGGTTTAAGTTATCAGCTAAAAATCAATAGCCTAACTTACCTAATGTATAACATTACAGAGTTATTTTCGGTACAATGCAACGAAAATAATTATCTTAGCCAAGTTAAATAACGTTAGCTAACGTTATATCTTCCATTGCCATGGGGTGCTAGCCAGCTTGCTAACTTACGTTGGGTAAAAAGGAAACTTAAAATGGGAAGCGCCTGACTGACAGATTGTATTAGAATTGTAACGTTATGTGTCAGCCCTATTCGGACGGGATAAGTTTTACAGGGGGAGGTGGGGTAATGTAGCCTAATTATTACCGGAGAATCTCCGTTATTTTAGTTCCATTGTAGCATACAATTCTTTCCAGTGTATAATTTTTCCCACTTCCGGGTCCACTGCTTGACTGTACTTGTACGTCACGCTAGCTACTAGCACTGAACTGTGTCGATTATACGCTCTGTGCTAGCCAGCGATCTACAAGTGGTTTGATAATTTTCAATGTATTTGTTGAATTAGCCCAGAAATAAACATTATTAGCTCGTTCATACACTCGCATTAATGGTATGTTGGGTAGAATGCTATCTACGGACAACGGATAGGTTCAAAAAGGTAGGTAGTTCAGGTGCGTCCCAATACTCAAAAAATGTACACTCCTTTACTCCACGACCAGCTCCTCCCCTCCATACCCCGGAAACCGATCTTTGCATCTTAATCTAATGTTGCTAATTACACATTAATTGTTGAATATTAATGTCTCAACGCCAACCGCAATGTCAGGTATATTGTATACTACTGTACATGCAACTACTTGTACTTGAAATGTTTAGTGTTTCCAAATCTATCCAAATGTCTAAATTGAGCACTGCTCTAAATAAATTTTTAAAAAATGATATATTTAACTACAAATCAGTTTTGGCTCGTAAAACTCGCTTTTGCATAATTTTCAAGTGGGAATTATGATATTTTCATCAGTATAGGGGAGTAGATATCTATGGTCCAAAACCCCTATGCAAAACATGTCACTAAATTAATAAAATTAGTTTTGTCCATTATAAAGCATATACATTTGCTCCTTCTGATGGCTTAAGATAAAAAAACATTGATATCACAGTGTTACATATACCTAAATATGTTGCTTAATCATTCACTCTTGTACCTCAATAAAACATCACTTTTACCTGTACTCTACAGTATGTATACTTTTGTCCTGGAATTGCATTTTTCTGTAGTTAAAATTTTTTTTTTTAATGTTCCTATTCATAATGACTCCAAAGAAATTTTTACCATAATCTACCACATATCAGCGCACAGTAAATTGGAATGAGCATTTGTCATGCCCTAAGCGAAAAGTATATACACCATAGTCTATATTATGTACAATAACATGAACATAAAATAGTATTCCACCATCTGCAAAATGCTGCCAAATGTCTTCAATGAACATCGGTAGCCTACATCACAAATAAATTTAACGATTGCACTACAGTATGTGAAATGCACCCAAAATGCAAAAATAACAATAGGTGCTCGAGTTGAAACACGAACGTACATATGTTGCCAGCGAGACCAACCGCATTTTAGATGCAAAATACTTACATATCGGTAAAGGGAAACTCCCCTCCCTAATGCGTTTTCGAGCTTGCACGAAAACTGCCGTTATGCTGGGCTGTAGTAAATCGTTCAAAGCACCCAAAAAGACATGGTATATACCGTTGCTAAGGTTATAATGTACGCTATTGGATAAAAAAGCCGACAATTAAACCAGAATGAACTGTAATGAATGAGACAGGCTTACAGGGCATTATTACGAGTCGACGTTTCAGATAGTGTAATAGCGGTATAAACTGTTACCAGACAGTAAATGACCACTGAATTTTTGAAAGGAACATCTCGATGTGTAAAACCAATGGTAGGATTGTATATTTATTTCATATTTAGTAGCATATATTGCTAGTAGAATACATGGTAGAATGAGACAGTACTTTCACAGTTTAGAAGGTCCCGCTGACGTCACCTTCTATGCAAAGGAGTTCATTAATGTCTTGACGCAAACCGCAATGTCAGGTACTTTGTATATTGTACATGCAAAAACTTGAAACGTACAGGCTATTTTTCATACTTCCTTGTAGGAGAGGAGTGAAGAATATTGGGACGCAGGCCTTGGGTCTTTTCATAAACGTGCACAACGAAAGTGTTATCTGATTGGACATTGCTCAACTTCCCGCTTGTAGTTGAGCAGTGATTGGTTATTTGTCCTGTTCAAGTGATGGACGCGGCAGCTGGGAAGAATTGTACACTACTTCAAAATTCATATTTCTGAATGGTAGAGCCTCTTCTTCAATTTCAGCTTTAAACCCTGGACGTTTGTAGGATGTAAATAGTCTTTCAGATATTGACACTTTAATGAGACGAGTAGAAACTATATGAAAATTGCCTCTCGTGGGCCAAAGCTAATGGGGTTAAAACTAAGTAGAACTTTGAAGATTAGTTATCAAATTAGAAAAATGCACAAAATTAAATAAGTGTAGCTGTTGTTGTTTTTCATGATTCAGATTGTTTTATTTCCAATGTGTTACGAAATATTTAATGTTATGTTATTATTATGTTATAGGCTATGTTATGATATTTGTATATTATTTGGTCTTATTTTGGTCTATTAGGGTGCTCTCAAGGCACATTTATTGAGCTTTTTAGTGGTATGTAGCTACATTTTCTAGTGATTGTGTAATCTTCAGTTATGTTTATTCAACTTTCAAGTGGATGTGTAACAATAGTTATGATGATTAAATTTGTGATGATGATTAAATAAGAAATGAACACCTTCCGGAGAAAAAACCCTGGGAATTAATAACAAAAAACTATGTTTTAAGTGTGAAGTTTGGCTTGGTCAAAGGCCACAAAATATCTGACTGCTATACTGTAGCTATTCTGTAGCTACATTGGTCTACTGTATTTCAAACAACATGTACTCATCACTGGGCAGATAGGCTCTTTGAGAGAAGGTTTGAACCAAAGTCATGCTCTTCAAAATAGTAAGTGGCCTACGACTGCTGCATTAGGCTAAAGAGGTCCCACTAGAGTAAGTTTAGACCTAGGCTATAGATCTATAATGCACATTTGTACATTAAGGGCAACACAATAGTATATATATTTCTGTACGTGATGCTGATTATTTTACACAGAAGACTACACACTTGAAAACTATATATCACTTGGTGCTGGAGTGCATTAATACAGCGGTATTTCATTTTGACTTATACCATCATAGACTCTACTCTTTATTTGTTGATTAGAAATTGAATCATCCATACAAGTAGCCTATACTGGACATGTGGCCTAGGCTTATACCACCACCCATGAAAATCACTTATGTACACCTAAGTAGTATGAAATATATGAAAAAACATACACTGTTAAGATTAGTAGTCGATAAAATTTCAGTCATAGCATAACATGTAGGCTGAATTGGCGTGGTGTCATACATAGTGGAATTCAAAGGGTAGAAATAAAAACAATAGGTGAAAGTATACATTGAATAGCCTAATGCAATCACAGCATACAATTATACTTTGATATATACAATTTGATATATACAATTATAAACTTATCTACTCATATAGCTTTAGATAGCTTTAGAATACTTCTAAAAAGGATATGAAATGTGAACAGATTGAAAGATTTAGATTCACCTTTCAAAAGCTAGCTACCAATATTATCACAGCCATAAATACTGGTAAAAGAGGAATAGAGAAATAGCCTACACAAAACTGCAGTAGGGAAATACAGAACCTTTTTGTACAGGTCACTATCATGGGTGGCAGCACAGACTCTAAGAGTATAAATTAGGCTCTTTGAGAGAAGGTTTGAACCAATCTGCCCAGTGATTAGTACATGTTGTTTGAAATACAGTAGACCAATATAGCTACAGAACTGGATAACAGTAAGATATAAAAAACGAGTACTGGAAATCCCTAATAGTGTAGAGAGCTGAAGTTTGGCTTGGTGGTGCTCATTTGAATTTCCTGTCTTTTGCGACCTTTGACCAAGCAAAACTTCACACTTAAAACATAGTTTTTTGTTATGAATAAACTTGTAAACAGTGGATAATTGGCCATAATTTCATTGAACAAAGGAAGGCACATATGCGCCCAATTTCGCTGTCTATATCCAATTCCCACCCAAATTTAGAATGTCCAATTATCTCCCCAAACCACGTTCATGAAACAACCCCACTGCACTGGACACACAGGCCCTGCATTCGTTTATGGTCGGAGGTCGGATGTGGGAAACGCGTTGTTCCGTGTCATTACCGACATCACTGTGTTTACGGTGCACAACTGGGGACTTGGCGTCATGCACGCCCGCTTTGCTAGCAAATATATCATTCTGTATCGGTATGTTGGCCGATAGAAAAGTATTTCATGCTGAAAAACGAAAGCTGAAGTGTTTTAAAAGCTAAAATTGTCTAAAAGTCATGTTTGTTTACTGTTCACAATGTAGGTCGCGGCGTGAGCTGCCATGATGATGTGATGTCAAGTTCTTCCTAGTTCTTCCCGATCCATGATTTCCTGAACTAAAAACATCAGGCTCTTTGTGAAAGTTATAGTGCATCCGGAAAGTATTCACAGCGCTTCACTTTTTCCACATTTTGTTCTGTTACAGCCCTATTCCAAAATTGATTAAATTAATTTTTTCCCTCAAAATTCTACACACAACACCCCATAATGACAATGTGAAAAAAGTTTTTTGGAGATTTTTGCAAATTTATTAAAAATAAAAAAATAAAATTTCTCATTTACATAAGTATTCATACCCTTTGCTTTAACGTATTTTTAAAGTATCATATTTCATATTTGGTCGCATATCCTTTACATGCTGTTACTTCCTGAAGTCTGTGACCATCAACATCAAAAAACTGTCGATATCTTATTTTCAGGTACTGTTACAAGCGATACTATAACCTCTCTGCATTTGAATGGATCTCTATGGAAATTGGGGGGTGAGACTAGATTCAGCTGTAAATTACACTGGTACAGTATGGAACACATGGCTGGCTAAATGGCTGTAAGTTATCAAGGGTCTGAGCTATCAAACGAGCCCCAAACCATCACTCTGTTGCCAGATATGGAGTAGATGTGGATGGATCACTGCAAGGGTTATTTCTCCGGACTCATTTTCCTATAGAACTCTATGGGGGAAAAAAGTCAGGAGAAACAACCCTTAAAGTGGGTATGAATACTTATGTAAATGAGACATTTTTGTTTTTTATTTTTAATAAATTTGCAAAAATCTCAAAAAAAACGTTTTTCACATTGTCATTATGGGGTGTTGTGTGTAGAATTTTGAGGGAAAAAATGCATTTAATCAATTTTGGAATAAGGCTGTAACAGAACAAAATGTGGAAAAAGTGAAGCGCTGTGAATACTTTCCGGATGCACTGTATGTCTTCGGGGGGGAACTCTGAGTTTTGAATTAAGTTCCGCACACAAAAAAAAGTTATGCACGTGCGTGGTTAAAGCTGGACTATTCATGTGGCTCACAACGCACACCGAACTGAAAGCCATGTACAGAATGGTTCGGTACGAATACGTGTAGTTACACCCCTAATGTGTATCCTTGCATCTGAAATGCAATACTGATGTGTGACCCGGCATACTAAATGCAATTAAGTGTGTCACTGCATCTTAAATGCAACGCTGATGTGTCCCCATGCATCTTAAATACAGTATCTTAAATGCAATGCTGATGTGTCCTTGCATGTTAAATGCTTACTCTTAAATGCAATGTTGATGTGTGTCCCTGCATCTTAAATGCAACTGATGTCTCCAAGCATCTTAAATGCAATACTGATGTGTGTTTCCGCATTTTCAATGCAAGACACCACGTTCTCATCAGCTCAGTAACAACAATGCCACTCTGACCACGAGTTTAATTATTATTTAAATTTATTGACAAACAATGTTTTGCAAAGCAGTGTGACGTTAAGCTCTGTACAAATGGAGACTGAAGGCCACACGGCTGAAATAAAGCAGAGAAAAAAGAAGGATGGGCTTGGCCTGGCCCAAGAGGGGGAGGAAAAAAAAACCTTCACGGAAGGATACAGTTCTGCCCCTCTCTCTTAAGCGAAACGGTATACAGTATGTTAAAAAAAAACAAAAAAAACAAAGAGGCTACACATGAATTGGAGGACGTTTCATAAAATGTTTTCTTTTCGTCCGACTCAATTGAATTTGAATGTTGGCAGTTGGGGGCTATGGAGGATTATTCAGCCCAAAATAAAAATCAAAACGAAAACAGAGGATTATTCAGCCCAAAATTAAAAACTTTTCATTTTCATTTCCATTTCCATTTTCAAACTGTATCTATGTAAATGAGGGGGTATGGTCCTTCTATCAATCAAAGGAAGCAGGGTGGGCCTCATACAGGTTTAGTGCAGTAGCACTTAATGAACACTAGGGGGAGCATAGCATAGGAATGGGTAACAGTCTATGCTTGATACTATGCTCTCAGGACACTCGTAAGTTTTAATGGATGAAATGATGAAGAATCTGAGCAGTGTTATAAAGTATTCTTGTTTTATGAAAGAAACGGAGCTAGCTAGCCAGCGCTATGCTGTGTAGGCTATAGGTCAAACCTGTGAGGTGGAAAATCCACGTTCAGAAAGTGAAAGTCCTCCCCAATCATTTGTTCCAATCACCTGGATTTGCTAATTATCACAATTCTTCAGCCAAGAGGTAGGAGCTAACTAGGCTAATTAGTGAAATTGTGAGTTCATGGGTGGAAGAAACACGGCAGGACTTTTACTTTCTGACCCCTGGAATTTCCACCTCTGCAAATCTGGTAGTAGCCTACGATAGGCTACATTGTGCCAGGTTAAACGTTGGATTGGATCAGTTGGACTGCAGGAAATAAATGAAATCCTCTCTAAAAATAAATGAAGACCGCAAATGAGTCACTGGATCGTTTAAACTTTTAACCTGGCTCCGGTACTTTAAGCGAACATTAAGGCATTGCTTCAAAAAGTCTATCGACAGCCAGATTCTATTCTATATGTTATGCAAAATGAGAAATGTTAATGTAGGCTATTTGAAAGTGAGTCGGCTTTGTCATACAAAAAATCCAGGTTTAAATCTTAAATTGAGCTTGCTAGCTGTTTATTATTATCCTAAAATAGCTCTCATAAGTGTTTCTGTTACCCATCTATCGTTAATTGTGTTTACTGTATTACACACTTCATGTGTGTGCATGAGCCACTGGACCGTTTACACATTTAACCGGGGCTCTTATAGATCTAGCTAGCCTACTTCAAACGAACACTAAGGCATAACTTCTAAAAGTCTATCGATAGCTAGATTCATGACGGTCGTCAAAAAATATGGTCGCAAATATGAATAGGCTAGGGCATTAAAGATGCGTTTTTGCATTGTTATGAGAGAAAACATATTGCCGAAGACAGCTGAAAATGGAACGCACAAAAAACGTTTTATTCTATCCGGTTGTTTTAATACACATCAGAGCTAGACTCCTGAGAAATAAACGAGAATGTCTAAACTTGGAAGCTTCCCCTGAGGGAATTTCACGAAGCAGAGGTGTAGCCTAGCTACTAAGCGAGATTAAGAGGTTAGAGATTTTCTGTATCACAAAGCCGACTCACTTTCAAATACATTAATGTCTCGATAGACTTTTAGAAGCCTTAATGTTCATTTGAAGTAGGTTAGCTAGATCTATCGGAGCCAGGTTAAAAGGGTAGCCTAAACGGTCCAGTGACTCGTGCACACACATGAAGTGTGTAATACAGTAAACACAATTAACGATAGATGGGACAGAAACACTTATGAGAGAAACACTTATGAGAGCCATTTTAGGATAATAATAAACCGCTAGCAAGCTCAATTTAAGATTTAACCTTGGATTTGATGTGTATGACGAAGCCGACTCACTTTCAAATAGCCTACATTAACATTTCTCAATTTGTATAACATATAGTATAAAATCTGGCTGTCGATAGACTTTTTGAAGCAATGCCTTAATGTTTGCTTAAAGTACCGGAGCCAGGTTAAAAGTTTAAACGATCCAGTGACTCATTTGCGGTCTTTTCATTTATTTTAAGAGAGGATTTCATTTATTTCGAGCAGTCCAACACAACTGATCCAATCCAACGTTTAACCTGGCACAATGTAGCCTATTGTAGGCTACTACCAGGTTTGCAGAGGTGGAAATTCCAGGGGTCAGAAAGTAAAAGTCCTGCTATGTTTCTTCTACCCATGAACTCACGATTTCACTAATTAGCCTAGTTAGCACCTCTTGGCTGAAGAATTGTGATAATTGGCAAATCCAGGTGATTGGAACAAATGATTGGGGAGGACTTTCACTTTCTGAACGTGGATTTTCCACCTCGCAGGTTTGACCTATAGCCTACACAGCATAGCGCTGGCTAGCTAGCTCCGTTTCTTTCATAAAACAAGAATACTTTATAACACTGCTCAGATTCTTCATCATTTCATCCATTAAAACTTACGAGTGCCCTGAGAGCATAGTATCAAGCATAGACTGTTACCCATTCCTATGCTATGCTCCCCCTAGTGTTCATTAAGTGCTACTGCACTAAACCTGTATGAGGCCCACCCTGCTTGCTTTGATTGATAGAAGGACCATACCCCCTCATTTACATAGATACAGTTTGAAAATGAAAACGAAAATTAAGTTTTTAATTTTCATTTTGGGCTGAATAATCCTCCATAGGGGGCCCTGGTCATTTTTATACAATGTTTCAGATTTTGCATTAGACCAATACGAACTTCAACAATCAACTTATACTCAAATTCCACTTTTGTCTGGCAACAGGAGAATTTTACCATCCACTAGATATCAGGTAGGCGTTCAAAAAAACAAACAAGAAAAACAAAATGCAGAACTAACAGCACATCACCCAAGCCTGTGCTTGTACACCAGGCAGAATGCTGTGTTTCTCGACTGGCTGGGAGATTCCGCTGTCTTGGCGAGGCAGATGAAGGTTGTGATTGGATCCTGCCTTCTCCACGACTGTGGTTGGCCCCACCCACTTTCAGGAGGTGCCGCTCCGCGTGTCCTTCGAGGCGGCCAGCATGGCTCTGACTTTAGCCATCAGATCCTACAGAGAAAGGAGGAGAGAGGGAGACAGAGTGAGATTTGAGCTTTAAAAACCCTTCATTAACTCATTCAGTGCCGCGGGCGACTTTAGTTGATGAAAACACGAATGGTCTAAAGTGGCGAGGGCGACTATAGTCGACCACAGCCGTCTTTCGCTGCGACACTGTCACTGGGAAAGAATTCTGGATTTGAGTCGGGAAAAATGAAACAATGACCAATTTACAATTATGTTCTTTTACCGTCTTTTACCCAGATTTGCTCTTTTTTTATTATTATTATTATTATTTTTTTACATGGTTCTAGATGGAAATATTTGAAGTTATATGTATCCCCCAAAAAATTGGGATGTCTAACCATCTAAACCAACATTGGGGCGTGGGAATAATGCGTCCCCGTCCATTTGTACCAACACGTTTCTGTGCCAGTGACCAAGAATATAACAAAATTGAACACAATCAAGTGGGCAATATAACAAACTAGGCTACTGCTATGCTACTGTCTCAGAAGCCTACTGGGAGAAAATTACTCCCCCAGCTTTCAGTCGTTCCATGATCGTCTGGTAAATGTTTGAGTCACAGTAGCTTACCATCAATGAGTTTTATAATATCCCTTTCCCGACTTACAGACCCAACTGTCATGACATGCACGCTGCTTGTTCTGAGTAATTGACTCATTCATTGAAAGGGGCGTGTTCAAAATAATAGCAGTGTGGAGTTTAATTAGAGAATTCATTCATTCTGTGAAAAAAAAACAGGTCAAACAGGTATTCCACAGGTAAACAGGTGATGCCATCATAATTCTGTATAAAAGGATATCAAAAGACTCCTGATATCTTATTTCCAGGTACTCTTACGCTGCGTTCTCACAGCGAGCAACTTCGGTCGCCCAGTTGCCGGAAGTCCATTCATTCTCTATGAAGCTGAGCGACGTTCAGCGACCTGAGCAACTAGAAAACTGAGCGACCAAAATCGGCCGATAAATGTTACCCACAGTTTAACTTTTTGGCCGATGTCGGCCGTAACAGCCAATCGGAATTCCGCGTTTCATATTTCTCCAACCGACACGAAACCATTTTGTGAATAATTGTTCCGTAACCTAGCTAGCTACGTAGCCTAATATTGCCTATCAAACTAAGCTAGGCGAAATAGGGTTAGCAGCGGTAACAGTGAATAATTTATATATTATCGTTGTATAATTATCAGTGTCATAACATAACCTTAAAGGATATATGTGGCTTGTTTTACCAATATCACATTGATCTAGTGTTGCACGGTACACCGAAACTTCGGTACTTTTTCGATACTTAAAAAAAAAAACGGTTCGGTTTTAGAATTTTCCGACATTCGGTACTTTAAAAAAAAAAATTATATTATTCTTTTTTTTTAATATAATCTTTTTTTTCTTTTTCTTTTATGTAGCTGCAATATTTCCCTTATCACAGAATGCTGGAATGATCAAAATAGCATCTGGAAAAACCCTTGCCAAAACAGCTTCGGTTTCCCGTTAGGCCTAATTAAATTTTGAATGGCAGCGCTGATATTATGAGGGTGTAATTATAGTTTCCGCCTCTATGCAAAATGGCGCACTTTCGTCCGTTTCGCTATCTGACCAGAACTCTTACATTTTAGTGTAGAGTAAAAGCTAATACTGCAGAGGCAGGAGTTTGATTCTGCCTGTTTTTAAGGACTGATTATGGATCAGCACTATGGAGGAGTCTCAAAAGCAGCTCTACAGTGCTGCAAAGATAGCTGATCCAGAAACAGTCCTTAAAAACCGGTAGAAACAAACTCCTTGTCCTGGGTTTAAGTTGTATAGTTCTGAATATCATTTGTGAAGCTAAGGGGGGTTTATTGTATATAAGTTCTGTTTTAAGTTTATTAATATTATAAATAACTAATATTTATTTACCATACGCCTTTGTGAGCAAATGTTATTTTAGCTCAGAATGGAGAAATGCACCACTTTGTTACCAACACCCTCCCCATGTGTGCGACGACTCTCCGTACCCCCGACCTGCGCGATGATACTACCTCGGCCCCGCACGCGCGTTTGATGACACCGTGTACGCGCAACAACACTGGTAGTTTCGAGGGGCCTACCACCCGGCCTGAAAAAAAATCTAGGGGAAACACTGTACTGTATGTGACTATTCTGAAATAAATGTATTCTGTAGCAAATTTCTGAATGATACAGCTTCTTCTTCAGTTCGAACTTAAAACCATGGATGTGCAGGGAATATTTTTTTAGATATTGACATTTAAATAAAACTAGTAGAAACGAGGAGGAAATTGCCTCTGAAGGGCCAGAGTAAATAGGGTTAAGGTCATTTCAGTAGAGGTACCGAGTATCGAATCAGTATCGTTTCAGTTTCAAGTACCGTTTCAGTATCGAGTATCATGATACTAAACCTGGTATCGGTATCGAAGTCAAAATTTTGGTATTGTGACAACACTACATTGATCCCAAACTACGTGTTGAGTTTTATAGCTACATAAATCTATCTAGATAGATTGATAGATTTATGTATAAAACCGCCGGTACTTGCAATTACGTTCGAGAAATAAAAGGGTCTTGAATCGGTTTCGATGATGAAAGACGGTATAGCTTCTTTATTTGTATACAGTTCAGCATGATGTTGGTCAGCTTTCCAGTCTAACATGCCCTTACACTCCAAACTGGCCCAGCATTTACTGTAAAACCGAATCTTCTTCTTCTTCGTTTGGGTGGGATCTTTTGTCCCACATCCCCAGGCTCGGGGCCGAGGGGCTATCCTTTTACCACCCCGAGCCTAGGGGGGGGTTCACCCGGACTATATTTCAGGGCACACCTCCAGTAGCCACGTCACCGTGTCATCATCCAGAACCGACAGACCATGCATCCCATTGGGTGCCCGATAAATCGGGCAGTCCAGGATGACATGGTCTGCGGTTTGTTCCTCCGCGCCACACTCGCAGGCTGCGCAAGAAGCCAAGCCCCATCTGTGCATCGATGAGCGGAAGCGCCCAACGCCGGTCCGGAGGCGGTTAAGCCTCACCCATGCCAGTCTAGGCAGGTCCACCCCAATAGGGGGAAAACCGACGTCTGGGATGAAGTCACGGAGTCTAGAGGTGTTCTCCTCCCACTCCGTGCTCCAGATGTAATCCGCCCACCGTGCCGCACTGATGTTAAGATCACTGCATTGCTGCAGGAATTCCTGTGCGGCAGGCACAAATGGGTGTCTCGACTTAAGGCGCCGGGGAGGCTCAGCAATTACAGCGAGCCTTTCGTGGAGCAGATGGTTTGGCTCCATGGCCCGGCACGCGAGACGTGCTGTGGCTCCCGCGCGGCGAAGCCCAGCGGGCTGGATGCCTGCAAGAATGGGAAGATTGTCCACGGGAGTGGGACGCAGGCATCCTGTCACGATGCGCAAGGCTTCGTTGATGGGCGTATCGATGAGGCGGGTGTGGGCACTGCGACACCATACCGGTGCGCAGTACTCACTAGTCGAGTAAACAAGGGCCAGGGCTGCCGTACGCAATGTTCTTGCGTCGGCGCCCCAGCCTGACCCGACTAGTCGCCTCATCAATGCCACACGAGATGTTAACTTCTTGCGCAGTGACTCAAGGTGTCGGCGAAACGTGAGCGACCTGTCCAATGTCACGCCGAGGTAGATTGGCTCAGCGCAGCATGGCAGGGGTGTTCCGCCAATATATATTCGGAGCTCACGTTTAGCCTCCCTGTTGTTAAGATGGAAGGCCGCCGACACCGTCTTTGCCTCGCTGAGCTTCAACCTCCATTTCCAGAGGTATGCCACTAGTGTCTGCATGTCCTGGCTCAAAGTCCCCTCCAATGACTGCCAGTCTCCAGCGGAGTACACCAACGCGAGGTCATCCGCGTAGGCATACTTCCGCGAGACTGTATCAGGCAAGTCATAAGTGTAGATATTATAGAGGAGGGGGGCCAGGACAGATCCCTGGGGGACGCCGTTCTTGAGGCGTCGTAACCTGCTTTGCTGTCCGCTACCGGTGGTAAGGTTAAAGCTGCGATTTCGGACAAGCTCCAAGATCATACTGACCATGTGCCTGTCCGGCAGCAGGCGGAGCAGCTTGCAGGTGAGGCCGCGGTGCCATACGGTATCATAGGCAGCCGTCAGATCGACAAAAACGGCTCCGGCCTTCTTCTTGGACGAAAAGCTGTCCTCGATGTCTTGAGTCATCAAAGTGACTTGGTCTACGGTCGATCTCCCGCGTCGGAACCCGGCCTGCTCCCGAGGGAGCAGTGGGTCGACGATCGGTTCGACGCGGGCGTAGATAAGACGCTCGAGGATCTTGAAGGGGATGCAGAGCAAGGAGATGGGACGGTAGCTCTTAGGATCCCCTTCAGGCTTATTCGGCTTAGGGATCGCGACAACTAGGGCTCTTCTCCAGATTTTGGGGATCTTGAGTTGGCGCAAGCAGGAAGAGAGGAAAGCTCTTAACCAGGACTTCAGGGCAGGTGCGGCATGGAGTATAAGCTCCGGGCAGATGGAATCAGGGCCCGGAGCTTTTCCTGGCTTTAGGTGCTGGAGGGCGGCAGCGAACTCCTCCGGTGTGAATTCACCGGAGATGTTATCGCTGCTAGATGTTGGGGCCCTCCAGAGGTCAGACACTTCCTTTGCCACGAGTCGTGATGACTCGCGGTCTTTACCCTCGTATACCCCATTTTTCACAAATTGTGATGCGATTTTATTTGCAGAAATGGGGCAGTGACGAGGTGAGTGTCTTGACCTGCCAGTGAGGTTGTTCAGGATACTCCATGCCTTGCGGCTGGAGTGCGAGAAGTCGATGGAATTGACAGCCTCCTCCCAGCGCTCTTGTCTCCTCCGGCCGAGTCTTGACAACAGGGCTGTAGCAGCCCTGTTTGACTCGGTTCCGGCAGGAGCCTGAAGGAAAACGCGGTAGAGGTTCTCGCACTCCGCATCCCAGCACGGTTTGTAGCTATTGCGACGTCCGCGTGGGATGGATTTCTTGGCCGCTTTCACTAACATGCCACAGAAGTCCCGGTATGCCTCATCCACGTTGTTGGTATTAGGCGATGGGAGACGCCACGTGGATTTGTTAGTGAAGAGGCGGAAGCGTTTCCAATTGGCCTTACGGAAATTCCATCGCTTCACCGGCTCACTCGGGATAGAGTCCACGAGTTTAGGCACGGTTATCAGCGATGGTCGATGTTGGGACCGCGGGAACTTTCCGAGCACACGTCTGTCCGGGAGCTGGTTGTCTGCACCGACACTCGCAAATGCCACGTCAGGATTCGTCCCAGTGTTCCAGCGACCGGAGAGAAAGCTGGCTGCACCCTTTGGATCGTATAACAGGGCCAGGCAGTTGTTAGCTGCCCAAGCAGCCAGGTTCTCTCCGTTGGGCGTGTTGGTATTGTACCCCCAGTCTTCATGCTGACAGTTAAAGTCGCCAGCATAGAGACAGGGGTGGGGGAACACCGGGACAGACACCGGCGTGAATCGCGAGGGGGGAGGCTTGTAGACGTTTACAATTTTAAAACCGGCAACGTCCACGCACAACCACTCAATCTCCGAGTCAGCCGGAGATTGATCGGCGAGAGTCCAGCTCAGCCTTTCATGGACAAACGTGGCAAGGCCGTGTTTCCTGCTTAGGATAGACCCAGCTAGTGTGAAATTTGGTAATACTAGCTTATCTGCTGAAAAGCAATGGGTCTCCTGGAGGAGGATGACGAGGGCCTTGGTGGTATAGGCCAACTCCTCAATGACGCTGATCTTGTTGGAGGTGAGTCCTTCGGTGTTCAGCTGCAGTATTCTGGGTTGGAGGCCAGCGGAGTAATCACCACCGGCTCTCCTCCCCGACTGCAGCCGAACACCAGCCCGGGTGAGGGCCCTAAATTGGCAAATTCTGTTTCGCTCATGACTGCGATTGGCAGTCATGAATTACTGACGGGAGACACCACGAGAAGGTGTTTGCCATGTCCCCCGAATAATAGATAGATAAAGATCGCCAGCTCGCAACGAAGATGGATATAGCCTATCGCTAGCTAGCGAGAACACATAATTATCAGTGTCATGACATAACTATAAAGAATAGGCTGCATCGCAAATATGTCTTTCTTATATGTAGGCTACCGCCGTTGTTTCTCTTCATCAAAAAATTGTAGCTGTACGAGCAGACTTGGATGACACAACGGGAAGCTCTTGCCCCGCCCCCAGCCTAGTAGACTTGACCGACCCAGCAACCAAGTTGCTCGCTGTGTGAAGCAATACTATAACCTCTCTGCATTTGAATGGATCTCTATGGGAACTGGGGGGTGGGACTAGATTAAGGTGTAAATTACACGGGAATAGTATGGAACCCATGGTTACAACCATCACTCTGCTGCCAGATATGCAGTAGATATGGATGGATCACTTGAAGGGTTGTTTCTCCTGACAAATTTTCCTATTGAACTCTATGGAAAAATAAGTCAGGAGAAGAAACCCTTCAAGTTACAGCCATTTAGCCAACCATGGGTTCCATACTATTCCCGTGTAATTTACAGCTGAAACTAGTCCCACCCCCCAATTCCCATAGAGATCCATTCAAATGCAGAGAGGTTATAGTATTGCTTCTAAGAGTACCTGGAAATAAGATATCAGGAGTCTTTTGATAACCTTTTATACAGAATCATGATGGCATCACCTGTTTACCTGTGGAATACCTGTTTGACCTGTTTTTTTTCATAGAATGAATGAATTCTCTAATTAAACTCCACACTGCTATTATTTTGAACACGCCCCTTTCAATGGATGAGTCAATTACTCAGAACAAGCAGCGTGCATGTCATGACAGTTGGGTCTGTTGTTTTTCTATTACACTACTACATCTACAAGTAAATTATTTGCCATGCAGAAATATCACTACTACTAATAACAGTGGTTCATCAGGTTACTGATGTTGTACTGCTATTTATTTTGAACACCACTGTAGTTATGCAAGAGATGATTTGTATGGAAAATGGTTTTCACTATTATTACATGATATCACCAATGTAAGAGTCATGTTAACCAAACTAAGAAGCACTGAAAATAAAAAAAAAATAATTTTCATCAATATTGTTTGAAGTTAATAGTGAACTGAACAAAGAAGGTGTACTATTTAGTGCCATCTATCCTGAATGTCGGCAGCCATATTGGCTTGGCACTGCTGAGGCTTAAGTGCCCCAGAACACTGAATTGAATTTGGCATCAAATTATTTAACGCCTTTGTGCAGATGCCAAGTGATCATGCTACCGGTGGCATTATTTTGCTCAACTGAGACCTTCGTTGCTCCTGCAGCCAAGCTACTATTAGTGGAACTCTGTTTTAACGTTATTGGCAGACGATTTGTGCTGAATACGGAGTTTCAAGTGTCACTATTTTCCTGTAGCAAGTCCATTTAACAAGCAAACACCCACCCAGTCTATACCTACCCATGCATGACATAGTGGACAATAGCGTCTATGTTTGAGTTCATAAATATATTTATTCATCATATAAAATTTGAATCCCGTCATAGCAACAAGACAAACCCAACAATAGCCTGATCGTATGCCAGTGAAGAGCCCAGCTCACTGAAATGCAAAATAAACTGTGAAAGTACTGTCTCATTCTACCATGTATTCTACTAGCAATATATGCTACTAAATATGAAATAAATATACAATCCTACCATTGGTTTTACACATCGAGATGTTCCTTTCAAAATTCAGTGGTCACTTCATACTGCTATTACACTATCTGAAACGTCGACGCGTAATACCGCCCATGCCCTGCAAGCCTGTCTCATTCATTACAGTTAATTCTGGTTTAATTGTCGGCTTTTTTTATTCAATAGAGTACATTATAACCTAAGCAACGATATATGCCATGTCTTATTGGGAACAATTAATTAAAGTTTTTGTTATAACAGTCTAGTATTACGCAAGCTCTATAGAAAACGCGTTAGGGAGGGGAGTATTCCCATCCCGATATGTAAGTATTTTTGCGTCTCGCTGGCTACATATGTACGCTTGTTTTTCCACTTGAGCACTGTTTTTCCAATATGATTGATAGACCTATTGTTATGTTCGCATTTTGACTGCATTTCACATACTGTAGTGCAATCGTTAAATTTATTTTTGATGTAGGCTACCGATTCTCATTGAAGATGGAACATTTGGCAGCATTTTGCAGATAGTGGAATACTATTTTATTTTGATGTTATCGTACATAATATAGGCTATGGCATATACAGTGCCCTCCACTATTATTGGCACCCCTGGTAAAGATGAGTAATGTAATGTAATGTAATGAGTAAAAAGGGTTATACAAAATTCACTGTTTGGTGAATTAGCTTAATCTCACACTGAACAAATGAGAGAGAAATCCAACCTTTAATTGAAGTAAATTTATTATTAGAAAAAAAACGAGGAAATTTCCCCTCGGGGATTAATAAAGTACCTACCTACCTACCTACCTAGCTGTAAATTATGCTGGAACAGTATGCCAACCAGTATACATGGTTGGTAAAATGGCTGTAAGTCATCAAGGGTCTGATGTATCAAACAAGCCTTAAACCATCACTCTGCAAAAGAAATACAGTAGATATGGATAGATAACTTGAATGTTTTTTTCTCCTTACTTAGTTTTCCATAGAGTTCAACAGGAAAATTTGTCAGGAGAAACAACCCTTAAAGTGATCCATCCATATCTACTGCATGCCTGGCAGCAGAGTGATGGTTTGATGCTCGTTTGAGAGCCTTGATGACTTACAGCCATTTTACCAACCATGTATTCCATACTGTTCCAGATTCATTTACAGCTAAATCTAGTCCCAACCCCCAATTCCCATAGATATCCATTCAAATGCAGAGACGTTATAGTATCGCTTGAAAGAGTACCAGAAAATAAGATATGAAGAGTATTTTGATGTTGTTGGGTCACAGACATCAGGAAGTCATGGCATGCAAAGGATATGCGACCAAATATTATAAATGATTTCTTTATTCTATATATAAATGCAGGGGTGCCAATCATTGTGGCACACGTGGTTTTGTTAAAAATAATTATTTCTTGATGAGGGATTTTTTTTCTCATAATAAATTTACTTCAATTAATGGTTGGATTTTTCTCATTTTTCCATTGTGAGATTAAGTTAATTCACCAAACGGTTAATTTTTTATAACCCTTTTTACTCATCTTTACCAGGGGTGCCAATAATAGTGGAGGGCACTGTATACTTGTCAGTTAGGCCATAGCAAATGCTCATTCCAATTTACTGTGCGCTGATATGTGGTAGATTAACGTAACATTTTTCCTTGAGTCATTATAAATGGGAACATTCAATTTAAAAAAAATAAAAATAAAAAATACAGAAAAATGCAATCCCGGGGCAAAAGTATACACACAGTAGAGTACAGGTAAAAGTGATGTCTTATTGAGGTACAAGAGTGAATGATTAGGCTACATATGTAGGTGTATGTAACACTGTGATATCAATGTTTTTATCTTAAACCATCAGAAGGAGCAAATGTATATGCTTTATAATGGACAAAACTAATTTTATTCATTTCATAACATGTTTTGCATTTTTAATTTAGAGCAGTGCACATTTTAGCCATTTGGATAGATTTGAAGACACTAATGGTACACAGGGTACACTGCCTATATTTTGCATCATAGACCTTTAGCAGTTCTGCATATCATCCTCAGATTTTGCACACTTGTGGACGTGGAGTTTATGATACAGGAAATGTATATATTTACTAATGTAGCTCGCAGTATTTAGTTGCAAACTAAAGAAATTTTTATTTTTATTTTTTCCCCCCAAAGTTTCTTTGCATTTGTGGCACTTTATTTTAACTTAAATTATGAAAATAAACAAATCTACAGTAAGTTTGTATTGTAAATGGTACACCTGTCTTGTTTCATTTAAGCCATTTACCAAGTTTATGTGATGCTCACACCTGGAGTTATAAAGCCTTAAACAGAGCATCCCCTAAATAGGTGAGAATTTACCAAATCTGCGCGAAGGGGTTAAAGACACAGTTTCCAATGTACATCCATATCCCTTCCAAAAACAGTTCACATTCTAAGTTTTTTCTCCCCCACAAAGTTTTCTTTAACAAAAAACAAAATTTCCAAAAAAGCAGGAACACAAACAAAGAGAAAACAGACAACCAAACAATAAAGTACTTCAAAAACAATGTACCAAAGGTGAAAATAAATAGCAACAAAGGCATTTGAAATGACAACCAAAAGAAAATACATAGAAATAGACCAAAAGAAAACAAAAGGGGAAGTTCAACAAAGCGCTTATGACCAACGTCACCACACTCAAAACATTTCATGCATCCAGAACTTGCATAGACCATGCAGTATGACTCATTGTGCTTAACCCTGAAATATACTTCAAAGGCCTATGTAGGAGAATTAAAAAACATATAAACATGTCTCCGTAATGACTGGACATGGCAAAGTTTTCATTTTTACAGCCCAGCCCGACAGCCTTAAAAGCACTCGACATTTTCCTGAATCGCTGAAGCTCTCATTCGAGAGCCGTTTTGGATAAACGGGGGACACCAGAAATCGTTATCTTTCTTGAGGGGGGCTGTTAGCGGTGAAACTTGAACAAAAACATTGAGATAAACGCCACTCTCAATCAACTGAACAACAAGACGTTTATTTAAAAAAATATATATGACCACCGCTTTGTTCATCCTGGAGGCAAAAACATTTGCATGTCCAACTTGTTCTCCGACAGCAAGGAGAACCTAACAGCCTCCACCATAAGAGCTGGGTCTGCCACCACGCTCACCCCATGGCAAAGCGAGAGAAAGAGAGACAGAGAAATAGAGACCAGGAGCGAGTGAGTGAAGCTGTTCATGGGACTGTGGAAAAAGTGCAGAGTCAAAAACTCAACAAGGGAGTCACTTAAAGGGATAGTTCACCCATTTTGAAAAGTTTTGTATAACAATTTCAGTGGATTTAGGTGGTTATTTAAACAAAAGTTAGCTGGGGGGCCATTAAATCCAATGGCAAGATGCTAATTGTTAGCATTATTCCAATTCAGGTTTAGCCAATTTTAGCTACAACGGTGAGACCTGGACAGAATCATTACAACCTTACATACTATTTTGGGGGTAAGTAAAACAATATAAAATATAAAAAAATGGGTGAACTATCCCTTTAAATGCTTCAGACACATCTGACGTTCACTTACAGTCCCTTCCTGCTGTCCATAAACATCAGGAGGATATCTGATCCCTCAGTGACATGTAACTCTACCCTGTGTGCTTACCTAAAGGAGTGTTCTTACACTAACATTGGGCTCATCTTCCCAGAGTGCCAGTTAGCCAACAGCTTAAATGCGTCCCAACGCCGCATCTATTACAGGGTCAATACCATTCCTGTCATTGTGCCTTGCCTCCACAGTTCAACGTCATTTAAAAAGAGCCCCTCAGAGAAGAGACTACAAATTAAACTGGAGGGATACTCAATCTCCCAGGCTGATCCCGAACCAAAGGGTGCGGTGTGGATGGTCCAAAAAGCCAGTCACTGCAAGCCATGGAAATCCACTGATGACAGAAATAACGGTAAAGTCGGTATCCTTATCCCTAAAAAATTTAATTCAAAAAATCTTTTAGGCGAGAGAAAAAATTTAGTTTTATTATAATTTTTTTTAAAACTTGCACTTGCCCTGCGTTTCAGCTTCTGTTCATTACTTTGTTTCAGTAATAGATTAATTCTGACTATTGGAAAACAAACTCCCTAGGGTTACTTTACCGTACAGAAGAGACCAGGATTATGCCTGTAGTTAACGAGGTTCAAGAACAGTAAATCCAAACAGTAACAGTAAATTAAATTTTCAGGTGTGTGTTCAGAAAAGCTGCTACAGAAGGGGTTAAAGTTTTAAAGGCAGACATAAGTCAGGTCCATAAGTATTTGGACAGTGACACAATTTTCGTTGTTTTGGCTCTGTACTCCAGCACATTGGATTTGAAATGGAACAGTGACTATGAGGTTAAAGTGCAGACTATCAGCTTTAATTTGAGGGTTTTTACGTCCATATAGGGTGAACGGTGTAGCAATTGTAGCCATTTTTAGCCGCGACCAGCAGCTAGTATAAGTCACTCTGTGGTCGGTCTGTCGGTCCGAATTTTTTCTGCTGCTTGTACTACGCTTGATCCGGGTTACCCAGCGTGTCAGTGTTTTTGAGGTAGTGTAATTACTTCCTGGTTGCGATATTAATCTAAAATATATGAAAGTAGCGATTGTGAACAGCTGGTGTCATCGTTTATTCGGAGACAAAATATTAATTACAGAGACAGCATCACGATTAGACAAGGTGAATCGCCTGCAACGGCAAGGACCAACATGGGACGTTCTGAGACAGGGTAGGTCACTGCAATTCCTCTCCGCAACATTCTAAAACGGTTTTGTTGCATCGCAAATCTTTGGTCTGTACTGGCCTTCACATAACGTCACATTGCACGGATTATCTGTTAAATTGAAGTTACAGATCAAATGATAAGGTTGGTATTTTCAGTTAGCTAACGCTAGCTATCTGGTAAACTCACTACGTTATAGCTAATATTATCTGTTGTATTAGTATTATTGTGTAGTAGGCGGAGACAGGCTGAGACAGTGGGTGCACTTACTCTCAGGGTTGTTTCTCTTGACAAATTTTCCTATTGAACTCTGGAAAAATAAGTCAGGAGAAGAAACCCTTAAAGTGATCCATCCATATCTACTGTATTTCTGGGAGCAGAGTGATGGTTTAAGGCTTGTTTGATACATCAGAACCTTGATGACTTAGAATCATTTAGCCAACCATGTGTTCCATACTGTTCCAGTGTAATTTATAGCTAAATTTTGTCCCATCCCCCAATTTCCATAAAGATCCATTCAAATGCAGAGAGAGCACGCACACACACACGCTCACGCACACACACACACACACACACACACACGTTGGCGCTTAGCAGTGCCTTTCCAGTTTTCCTCGTCTCTGGCCTTGTTCCTGCAGTTCTTATGATGTGCGTTCTGCTCGTCTCGTCGCAACAGCCTCTGGATAAGAGCAACAATGTACTAAATCAATGGCAGCAGCCCCCGCTTACCTGAGTGATTTTAGTCTGAACCGAAGAGATGATGGCCGAGGACACCTGTTTGTCTTTCTCCACAGAGCCCCCCCTGCAGAAATCACAAAGAAGAAGCATTTACAAATAACTAGATAACAAATATACAGTCGTCATGTAGCCACTGAACACAAATAACGCAGGACAGGCGAGACAAACGGCGTTTACAGGCAGTCGGAGAGCTGTGAAATTCAGTTTGAACAAAGCCAATACGACAACCCGTCTGGTCTAAGGAAAAACAAAGTTTTATGATTCATAAATAACTGGAAGTCTGTGGGTTTTAAAGTGCTGCTGTTTCACGCTACAAAGTAATTCGTGAAGTGGTCTTTGGGAACCAAATCAGTTGGATATTCTCATAAGACGCAGAACGACATGCTTGACTGTAACATTTGCAGGAGCACGCTGCTTACGTTCAGGTGAAAGCCTGACCCAATTAAATTAGTGACCAGTAATGCATATATCCACGGAAACTTAGCCAACTCATTATTAATTGGCAGCTTGTCAGAACAATTATACAGCAGTACCTGGACCTCCCCAGGCTGGAGGCGGGGCTACCAGAAGGGGAGGGGCTAGCTGAGTGCTTCCTGCTTCCTGCGCGACCCGCAGAGGAGGAGGGGGAACAGGAAGAGGCCTTATTTTTCATCTGTGACTTGGAGCCCTTCTTCTTCCTCTTCTCATGTGGGGATCTGGGGAGAGGCAGAGAGAACTCAGACCTATAGAGGCCAGGACGCTTCTAGAATAATCATTGAGGGGTCAGGCAAGCCTGGCTTCTCTGTTCCATTTGAGCCTGACTGTAGTTTCGTTGATTAAGGGTTTGATCCCTTAGACCAGGGTGCCGACCCCTTTTCAGGGTAGCCTCGGATTTCCTTCCACACCCATGCACGCGCAGTGTCACAGTTCTGGACATCAAAATTGAGTTTCCATTTGTGCATTTATTAGGAGAGAAGTAGGCTATATTTAATTGGGAGTGTGGATATTTAATTTGGAGGGTAAGGTTTGAAGGACAACGGACAGTTGTCTTGAAATATCCTGTGATAAACCTATAGTTAATTTGTGATGCTGACAATAATTGGATTATAAAAAATAATAGGTGCAGATGTTTTATTTCAAAAGAGAGAGTTGTTTTTGACAGGAATAGACTATCGTGTAATGAACTAATTACTCGATCATAAAGTTATATTGGAATCATGGAGACTTCTAAAATAACTCACTCCTGCTGCAAGGAGTGCTGATAAATAGAGCGGTGCAGAGTGGAAGCGGAGCGGGTAGAGGAGCTGCGTGATTTTGCCTGGAGTGAGGAGCAGCCTTTTAGAAAGTCTGAGGTTCTCTCTCGCTCCATCCCACAAGCAAACACGTTAAATGTCAGCATTCACCACATTGTTATTCACTCTGTTAAGGTTAGCTGCAGTCTGCAGTAAGGCATGGAATTTCCCCAATTTTATCGGGAAAAAAAGGACAAAAATACAAATCTTTTGTAAAAATAAATGACGCAGAATGTGAATGCAAGTGTGGATTTGGCAGGTATGCCATCCACCAAGTTATGGCTTAGTGGGGCATGCCCCATACATATACAGCACTGAGAGTTTGAAACTTTTCAGGGTTTCCTCAATAAATATCCACAATGACCACAAACTCTCAGTCCTTAAAAACATTAACTTCTTTTTCCTGCCTGCACACCCTCAAAGAATAATAGGCGAGATACGGATAGGCAAACCTTGGTAGCTAGTGTCTAATGTTTGAGTGGTGGATTGAAATAAAGACACTTTCGTTTGCTAATCGCTACCATGTCTGGGCATTATCCGCACGAGCAAGCAAGCAATAAGATTTTAATTAGCTAGTGTGGTTGAGTGAAGAGACTCAGCTTTAAATTAACCAGGCTGAAACGAATACATACAAATATAGGCTATATGTCGAAGGATGATAGAAACAAGTTATTGTTACTTTTGACTCCAAATAATTACATATTGTGAAACAAAAGCTTAAAACGAACATAATAGGATTCACTCACTAGCGAACATGCTAGTGATACGCTATAGGCCCACAATAGGATGCGAGCTAACATTAATTAAAGGAGCTATATGTAATAAATTTACTGTACTAAATCACAAAATGACCATGATATTTCATCAGAGATTAAGGAAACATCCTAAATCTAAATACTGGCTTCTCCGACAACAATGCTACAGCCAGTATATTCTCCTTTGAAATTTCCATTCCGGGCCGGAACGTCTGTTTTTGTCCTGTGTGATTCACTGTTCTCCGAGTTGACTCCGCCCACTGCCCATTTCGACACACCGGGTTGCCTGATATGAAACAAATTGGCACACAAACACAGAGCGCTGCAGCTATGGAAGCAAGCAAACGAACTGGATCAACTGCGATGGCACTAGATTCTACCAAACCTAAAAAGCCTCTTTCGAAACAGCTGCACGACCGGAGCCGTGCTAAAACACGGGTAAATTTTGGACTGGCATTTGAAAGATGGAGAAAGCTGAGAGCCCAGAAAGCTTTCAAGACTGCCGAGTTGGCAAATTTTCTCCTGAGCAGGTAAGCATTGAGCTTTATCACGGCTACTAGCTAGTTATCTCTTATCTAATGCAAACCAGATACCTGTTTTAGAAGAGTTTATTCCATTTTGTGACTGAATCAATGAATGTGTTCAAATTTCGCTAGCGTTAGATTGCTAGATAGATATTTTAGTGAAACGATGTAGCTAACGTTAGCTAGCTAGCGTCTAGGTAAGGTATTCTTTGTTTCGAGGCTAACGTTAGCTAGCAAGCTAGCTAAGGTTACATCGTTCCAACAAAGGAATTTTGTTGTCTTACATTTTTAAAGTAATCCATCCAACACCATTTTTAAGTTAGCCTACAGATAGTTCTTGCCGGTCGAACAACAAAGAAAGTTTTTTCTCTTTTAGCTAACTTTACATTTTCTAAGTAATCCGCCCGACACTGTTTGTAAATTAGCACACGGCTTGTAATAAACCTGCTTATTAGCTAGATTAATTCCTAGATTACAGCATTGCTGCTGCTTGTAGGCTATTACTGTGGCGAGTTAGCGATTACTTTGTCGTGTTGTTTTGAAATGACAACCCAGCTCTTTCAGTCAGAGTGCCCGGAGCGCTCGTAGAGAGAGACATATCAATGCTCTGAATTTATGAACGACCACAGTGTTCTCTGGAACTCTGAGACGATACGAAGGCAAGTCAGTTAGCTAAGTTAGCCACCTTCAACATATTCATTTAGCTTGCTAGCTCCGAGAGTGACAATTTTATCAATGCTCTGAATATACGAACAACCAGATGTACTCCGGCACTCGGACAGCCGATTAGAGGAGGGGTGGGCGGAGATAATCCCAAATATTTTGAATATGGACTGCAGTACCCATTTTAAACGCTCGGTGTAAATGTTACATATAGCTCCTTTAATCAAAGTATTGATAAAGTATGAAAACAAATTTTTATGACATTTCAGCATCTTAGCTAGGTTATTGACATAATATTCACATGTTTATGAGTGTTTCTGTAACATTTCTCACATGAAAAGATAAGATTAAATTAAAACCAGTGAGCTGGGCTAGGATATTACCGGCTTCTTGCTTTCGATGGCTAACTGAACTGAGCTCCAACCACTGCAGCAACCACATACCCATGTGGAAAACTGACTATCTAATTTATGACTTAAAAAATCAATAGCAAGCTAATCCAGTAGCTAAATGCAGCTATGGTTTCTGACGAGAACATCAACACCATCACATTCACAAAGCATAAAATGCTGTCACGTAACGTTACAAAGTTACAAAACACAATTGTTAACAAAAAATATTTTAGCGCTGTTGCAATTTTTGCTAAATGCTCATCTACAATTCACTCTATTCAACATTATTCAGCTAATTCTGATTTACGTCTTAACGTGAGCACAGACAACTCGATAACAAAACATGACAAAAGCAT
This sequence comes from Synaphobranchus kaupii, assembly GCA_029718625.1. Lineage (NCBI taxonomy): Eukaryota > Metazoa > Chordata > Actinopteri > Anguilliformes > Synaphobranchidae > Synaphobranchus > Synaphobranchus kaupii. The sequence goes on from CM056386.1 coordinate 12,817,656, forward strand.
AAGCCATCTAGGCTACTGTGGTTAAGCTACCAGGAAAAACAAACCTCTCACTCTGCATGAAAATGCCAAGGTGACAGGTGCCAGCAGCCTCCGTTAACAAATCTAAATGCAATTGATTATGACATAGCTAGGCTACAGCAAATAAACTATCTGCTACACATAATTGGGTTATAATCTCAAGTTTATGTGAGTCAACAAAGTTAAAAAAAGTTACTAAGTCGCGGTAGTACAGCGGTAAAAGCGCCAACTTTCAGTCGGTGCGGTTGTGCTCCGAGGATCAGGGTTCGCGCCCCGGTCCCCGAAAATGGGGAAAAATCAAAAACAAAAAAATAAAAAAAGTTACTATTAGCTAACCAATGTTTATTTAACATTGCTTTACGCTAGCTGCATGCTCGATAGGGTAGATGAAGAGAACGCTGAATTCAGCACACGACATGCAGTTTGGACTTCAGAAAATGGTGAGATCTGTAATCAGAATCAGAGTTTGTTTAACCCCTTGGCGCAGGTGGCAAATTTCACCTATTTAGGGGGTGCTCCGTTTAAGGCTTTATAACTCCAGGTGTGACCATCACATAAACTTGGTAAATGGCTTAAATGAAACAAGACAGGTGTACCATTTAAAATTTTCATAATTTAAGTCAAAATAAAGTGCCACAAATGCAAAGAAACTTTGGAAAAATTAAACAAAAAATTGTTTTTCTTTAGTTTGCAACAAAATACTGAGAGCTACATAAGTGAAATCGGTAATATATATACATTTCCTGGATCATAAACTACATGTCCACAAGTTTTGCAAAATCTGAGGATGATATGCAGAACAACTAAAGGTCTATGATGCAAAATATAGCACTGTACCCTGTTGTCCATTTATGTCTCCAAATCTATCCAAATGGCTAAATTGTGCACTGCTCTAAATAAAAAATAAAAAATATGGGTCAATGACAAATAAGGTTTTCAAAATGGAAAAAAAACAAAAACTGACCAAAATGGATTTTAAATACATTCTTAATTCCACAAGAATGTATCCTGTGTATTTATATTTGTTTCATAGCTTTTACGGTTATATACATACATTTTTAAACAAGATTTCAGATTTTACCACCCAGAAATGTCAGGTGGGGCGACCATATATGAATTTTGAATAATACACTTTTAATGTATAGACCACTACTGAAAACCTGCAAATATTAATCATTGTAGTGTGTAAAATACACATCACATGGTAAATTCCACTTTAATTTCTTTAGTTATGGCAGTTTTATTCCATTTATAGAAACGGCCACTTCTTTTTGTTTTCAAACACCTTATTTTCCATAGAGAGAAAGAAAACAAAAATTCTAACAGTAAAAATGATTTGTATACATTATTTAAAAATTTTCAGTTATATTTCTGATTTAATTTTGCAGACTGCAATGGGAATGGCTACATTTAAATGTAAATTTGCTGGTCGCACCACCTGACCATGACCAGTCACGCCACCTGACATTGTGCTCAATAACGATTGATATTCACTTAATAAAAAGAAGGATATGTAAATGCATTTTACTCTGGTTTCATTTGGCTTTTATTTGAAACTTGAGCATTTTATACTGGAACTTAATCATACAATTACATTTCATTCAGGCCAGCAACAGTGGTAATGTCAATAAGATAATATTTGATCAATGCTTAAAAAATGTAACTGAAACATAAAGTCTCAAGGAACACATTTCAATAATGAGGACATTTCATTCAGGTCAGCATTAAAAACAATACTGCACATTCAACATTTAAAACAATACTGCCACAATGGTAATGTCAACAAGACAACATTTGATCAATGCTTTAAAAATAAAAGTGAAACGAAGTCTCAAGGAACACATTTCAATAATGAAATGCAACTGGATCATTTTTAATCTCTATGCCATGCTGTTTTTTCTTTGCTTGATAATGGCATCTACAAAAATTAATGAAAAAATAATAACTTAAAAGGTACAATATGCAACTTTGAGTATCAATTTTGGTTATATAGTCCTATGGACTTTTTCACCTCTAACTCCTTTGCGTAGAAGGTCCCGCCGACGGGACCTTTTTGCTCAACTGAGACATTTGTTGCTACTGCAGTCAAACTATTAGTGGAAATCACAAACTCTGTGTTTTAACTTTATTGGCAGATGGTTCGTGACGATTTCTGCTGAATACCGAGTTTCTAAGTGTCACTATATCCCCGTAGCAAGTCAATTTAACAAGCAACCCCCCACCTAGTCTATACCTACCTATGCGTGACATAGTGGACAATAGCGTCTATGTTTGAGTTCATAAATATATTTACTCATCATATAAAATTAGAATAATGTCATAGCAACGAGATAAACCCAACAATAGCCTGATCGTATGCCAGAAAAGCCGTGAAAAGCCCCGCTCACTCAAATTCAAAATAAACTGTGAAAGTACTGTCTCATTCTACCATGTATTCTACCAGCAATATATGCTACTAAATATGAAATAAATATACAATCCTACCATCGGTTTTACACATCGAGATGTTCCTTTCAAAATTCAGTGGTCATTTATTGTATGGTACAATCGGTTTGAGAAATATACAACACTTTATACCGCTATTACACTATCTGAAACGTCAACGCGTAATACCCCCATGCCCTGTAAGCCTGTCTCATTCATTACAGTTAATTCTGGTTGAATTGTCGGCTTTTTTATCCAATAGAGTACATTATAATCTTAGCAACGGTATATGCCATGTCTTTTTCGGTGCTTTTTACAATTTACTACAGCCCAGCGTAACGGCAGTTTTAGTTTTAACGGTCTAGTATTACGCAAGCTCTATAGAATACGCTTTAGGTAGGGGAGTTTCCCTTTTCCGATATGTAAGTATTTTTGCGTCTTAAAATACCATTGGTCTCGCTGGCTACATATGTACGTTCGTGTTTCCACTCGAGCACTGTCTTTCCAATATGTTTGATAGCCCTTTTGTTATTTTCGCATTTTGAGTGCATTTCATATACTGTAGTGCAATCGTTAAATGTATTTTTGATGTAGGCTACCGACGTTCATTGAAGATAGAACATTTGGCAGCATTTTGCAGATGGTGAAATGATATTTTATGTTCATGTTATCGTACATCATATAGGCTATGGCGTATATATTTGTCTCTTAGGGCATGACAAATGCTCATTCCAATTTACTGTGCGCTGATATGTGGTAGATTAAGGTAAAAATTTCCTTGGAGTCATTATGAATAGGAACATTTAAAAAATTTAACAAAAAAAAATAAAACAGAAAAATGCAATCCCAGGACAAAAGTATACATACTGTAGAGGACAGGGACAAGTGATGTTTTATTGAGGTACAAGAGTGAATGATTAGGCAACATATTTAGGTGTATGAAACACTGTGATATCAATGTTTTTTATCTTAAGCCATCAGAAAGAGCAAATGTATATGCTTTGTAATGGACAAAACTAATACATTTTATGACATGTTTTGCATAGGGGTTTTGGACCCATAGATATCTACCCCCCTATATTGATGAAAATATAGTAATTCCCAAATTATGCAAAAGTGAGTTTTATGAGCCAAAACTGTTGATTTGTAGTTACATATATCATAATTTTTTATTTATTTAGAGCAGTGCACAATTTAGCCATTTGGATAGATTTGGAGACACTAATGGACAACAGGGTACACTGCTATATTTTGCATGATAGACCTTTAGTAGTTCTGCATATCATCCTCAGATTTAGCAAAACTTGTGGACATGGAGTTTAACTATTTTTCAAATTTATTTTCCAAATTTCTTTGCATTTGTGGCACTTTATTTTGACTTAAATTATGAAAATAAACAAATCTAAGTTTGTCTTTTAAATGGTACACCTGTCTTGTTTCATTTAACCCATTTACCAAGTTTATGTGATGCTCACACCTGGAGTTATAAGGCCTTAAACAGAGCACCCCCTAAACAGGTGAAATTTGCCATCTGCGCCAAGGGGTTAAACAACTTAATATCATACAGAAAGATATATATATTTAAGAAAATGTATTTAATATCTTCAAACACATTAATTAACATCACTTTTTTCAATTGGTTTAACTAATTCTAGTCGCACCACCTGACTTTTCAAACTCAATTCAAATCTAACAGGCATTAACTTGAACACCTATATACATTTTTGTCCTTGAACTCAAGGTTATACATATATATCTTTTCAATCAAATACACATTTTCTGAATAAAAACATTTTCTCAATAAGTTGAACCAACCTCACCATTACTTAAAAACATCAAATTATGTAATATTTGTGGGAGAGTTACTAACCTTGTTACTGCATGACAGGGGTCCTGTGGGGTTTTCTGTGTGATATCACACCCTGCTGCATCGTTTTCTTACAGGCACAGTACATAAAATGATCTTTTTATGTACTGCCCCCCCTGACATTTGGAGAAGTCAATTTCTCGGACAAAGGTTTTTTAAGTAATAGAATAGTTGTGAAACAGGACTGTTAAACTACATTCCATCATTTATAAGCAATCTAACATAAAATCATGGCAAACTATTTGATTAGGAATTTTATTGAGAAAATTATCCTTTTTATTGCAGTTTTGTTCTCTGCATGTATGTTCGGACGGTCGCACCACCTGACATTTTGGGACTTTAGAACACCTAAACTCGAAAAATAAATTGAATTTTCAATAAAATGAGAAGGGTTTCTCAAAAAGGAGATATTATAGTGCAATTTGATATACAGTCAAGCCGGAAAGTCTCCCCACCCTTTCACCTTCTCCACGTTTTATTACGTTACAGACTTATACTACAATAGATTGAGTTCATTTTTTGCCTCAAACATCTACACACAACACCCCATAATGACAATGTGAAAAAAGTTTTTTTGAGATTTTAGCAAATTTATTAAAAATAAAAAAATAAAATTTCTCATTTACATAAGTATTCATACCCTTTGCTTTAACGTATTTTTAAAGTATCATATTTCATATTTGGTCGCATATCCTTTACATGCTGTTACTTCCTGAAGTCTGTGACCATCAACATCAAAAAACTGTCGATATCTTATTTTCAGGTACTGTTACAAGCGATACTATAACCTCTCTGCATTTGAATGGATCTCTATGGAAATTGGGGGGTGAGACTAGATTCAGCTGTAAATTACACTGGTACAGTATGGAACACATGGCTGGCTAAATGGCTGTAAGTTATCAAGGGTCTGAGCTATCAAACGAGCCCCAAACCATCACTCTGTTGCCAGATATGGAGTAGATGTGGATGGATCACTTTAAGGGTTGTTTCTCCTGACTTTTTTCCCCATAGAGTTCTATAGGAAAATGAGTCCGGAGAAATAACCCTTGCAGTGATCCATCCACATCTACTCCATATCTGGCAACAGAGTGATGGTTTGGGGCTCGTTTGATAGCTCAGACCCTTGATAACTTACAGCCATTTAGCCAGCCATGTGTTCCATACTGTACCAGTGTAATTTACAGCTGAATCTAGTCTCACCCCCCAATTTCCATAGAGATCCATTCAAATGCAGAGAGGTTATAGTATCGCTTGTAACAGTACCTGAAAATAAGATATCGACAGTTTTTTTATGTTGATGGTCACAGACTTCAGGAAGTAACAGCATGTAAAGGATATGCGACCAAATATGAAATATGATACTTTAAAAATACGTTAAAGGGTATGAATACTTATGTAAATTAGAAATTTTATTTTTTTATTTTTAATAAATTTGCAAAAATCTCAAAAAAACTTTTTTCACATTGTCATTATGGGGTGTTGTGTGTAGAATTTTGAGGGAAAAAATTAATTTAATCAATTTTGGAATATGTCTGTAACGTAATAAAACGTGGAGAAGGTGAAAGGGGTGGGGATACTTTCCGGCTTGACTGTATAACATGTTTTTTTTTTTAATTATTGTTTTTAGGAAAGTAATAAATTCGGACAAAAAAAATCACGTTATGTCATTGACCGTTTTGGCTCATAAAATTCACTTTTGCATAATTTTCAAGTGGGAATTACTATATTTTCATCAGTATAGGGGGGTAGATATCTATGGGTCCAAAACCCCTATGTAAAACGTCATAAAATCAATAAAATTGGTTTTGTCTATTATAAAGCATATACATTTGCTCCTTCTGATGGCTTAAGATAAAAAACATTGATATCACAGTGTTACATACACCTAAATACGTTGCCTAATCATTCACTCTTGTACCTCAATGAAACATCACTTTTCCCTGCACTCTACAGTATGTATACTTTTGTCCTGGGATTGCATTTTTCTGTAGTTTTTTAAATTTTTTTAATGTTCCTATTCATAATGACTGAAATTTTTACCTTAATCTACCACATATCAGCGCACAGTAAATTGGAATGAGCATTTGTCATGCCCTAAGAGACAGCCTATATTATGTACGATAACAGGAACATAAAATAGTATTCCACCATCTGCAAAATGCTGCCAAATGTTCTATCTTCAATGACCATTGGTATCCTACATCAATAATAAATGCAACGATTGCACTACAATATGTGAACTGCACTCAAAATGCGAAAATAACAATAGGGCTATCAAACATATTGGACAGACAGTGATCGAGTGGAAACACGAACGTACATATGTAGCCTGCAAGACCAACGGCATTTTAGACGCAAAAATACATACATATCGGGAAAGGGAAACTCCGCTCCATAATGCATTTTCTATAGAGCTTGCGTAATACCAGACCGTTAAAACGAAAACTACCGTTATGCTGGGCTGTTGTAAATTGTTCAAAGCACCCAAAAAGATAAGGCATATACCATTGCTAAGGTTATAATGTACTCAATTGGATAAAAAAGCCGACAATTAAACCAGAATTAACTGTAATGAATGAGACAGGCTTACAGGGCATGAGGGTATTACGAGTCGACGTTTCAGATAGTGTAATAGCGGTATAAAGTGTTGTATATTTCTCAAACCGATTGTACCAGACAATAAATGACCACTGAATTTTGAAAGAAACATCTTGGTGTGTAAAACCAATGGTAGGATTGTATATTTATTTAATATTTAGTAGCATATATTGCTAGTAGAATACATGGTAGAATGAGACAGTACTTTCACAGTTTATTTAACTTTTGAGTGAGCAGGGCTTTTCACAGCTTTTCTGGCATACGATCAGGCTATTGTTGGGTTTATCTTGTTGCTATGACGTTATTCTAATTTTATATGATGAATAAATATATTTAGGAACTCAAACATAGAAGCTATTGTCCACGCATGGGTAGGTACAGACTAGGTGGGGGTTGCTTGTTAAATGGACTTACTACGGGGAAACGGTGACACAACTCCGTATTCGGCAGAAATCGTCACAAACCGTCTACCAATAAAGTTAAAACACAGAGTTTGTGATTTCCACTAATAGTTTGGCTGCAGTAGCAACGAATGTCTCAGTTGAGCAAAAAGGTCCCGCGGGCATTACCTTCTACGCTACGAAAAGGAGTTAATAAAGTGGAGAAATCAGTAGATGAGCATTTGGTTAAAACCTAGGCAGAAATTGTATTAACCCATATTTTTCTACAGTCTATTAATCAAAATACAACTACGACTGTGTCTGAATAGTCAGAATCAGCACACTTAGCCTACCTCTTATTTCAGTATGCCAGTTGAGTATACTTTTTTTGAAAAGCTGTTAAATTAGGCTAGCCTTGCCTACGCGGCCAAATTGAGTGTTCTCAATATCCTCAATATAGCCAAAGAGTGTAAAGGAAACTGATATAGCCTACTTATGTCCGGGTTTATATGGAGGATATTTCGCATACTGCATGTCACTGTAGTATAGCCTACAGTAAGCAGTATGCTCGTCCACAGGACGCAGTAAATTGGGCATTCACAATGCCTTCCTCTACAACACTTATGACCCAACAATACTATCCCAGATGATTTGACATTACCTTTTTGTGATTTCATCACAATTCATAATTTTTTTGTATCACTTCCAGGTTCTTTAGACTATTTACCACCTTACCATCACCTAACACTTTCACCTTCACTAGATCCCTTACCGCATTACCCGTTAATACCATTTCCACCTATTATTTTCCACCTCACACTATACCATATTACCATCTTTCTATGCCATTTCCAGCAATTGATAATTGTGAAGCAACTGCACTTCTAATTTCTTTGGGAATTGTTATTCTAGTTTAATGTATTGTTGTGTTTTCTCGTTGCATTGTTGTATTCTCAGGGCACCATTGAGCTTTGCTCTCAATTGGCATATACCTGATTAAATAAAGGTCACTTATCTATTTCCAAGCCTTAAACTGTGAAGAAAGACTGCGAGTGAAGGCAGATGGGAGACCGAAGCCTCCTATCAATTTTATACAGTGAGTGGGCTCGGTAAGTCAGAGCTTTGAGGTTAAATGCTCGTGGTGGCCTACGCAGCCACGTCAAGGACAAGGTGGCTAAATTAACAGGGAGCTTGCTAACGAATCGCATGTATTGCTGGCCATGTGTGTTGTTTAAAAGATCGCCTATTATTTACACAATACTGATTGGTAATAGTAAAAACTTTGTCCTATTTCTTTTGCGAGCTTTGGTCAACCCGCAAACCACTTCCAGGATAAATAGCTTAGTCGGAAAAAATCCAAGTGTGCTGCTTCAGGAAATGTTCAATGTTTGCGAGAGATGGCTTTCATGATTTAGGCTACGTAATTTCGACAGGTCTGTTAAAATTCATGTAAAATCGAAGGAGCATGACAGTGTAACCATGCAATTGATTCTTTGAGAATTGATCATTTTATTGATGAAGGTGCACGCTTAACTAACACGCTTAGTGTTAGTGCGGAAAACCGTGACATTCCCGAGAGGTTGATGACGAAACAGTGCTGTCATGGTTTTTGCCCATCTTCCCTCTGTTGCTACGGTTTCTATCCCTTTCCCCTTTATTTTCAGTCTATCTGATTTTTTTTTTCGTGTTCCGTTTTCCTTCTCCCCGCTAATTATTCGGTTCATCTGTTCTTTTACCTCTCAGGTATTTAAACCCATCACTTCCACTCCCTGGCGCTTCTTTGTCATTTCGTGCCTTCACAAAGTCAGGGTTAGTTGGTTTTGTCACTCTGCTGTTTACAAGGTTTATTTCTTTGGTTTCGCAGTTAAGACATTCTTCAGCCTAGAAGCCTAGGGAATACGTTTTCTGTTCCCTTATTTCTCTTCCCTCTCCTTCGCTCCCATTCTCTCGTTTCTGAGAGTGCAAGTTTTATTTTTATTTCATTGATTTCACCAATTATCGGGCGTTACAGTCACGTTCCGAAGGTTTTTTGTCCTTCTCTCGCTATCTCTTTAGCGTTCACCACTCTGAGCCTTCTCTCTCCCCGTGTTTACGTGGCTAGCCCGTTTTATAGGGGTATGTTATTGTTTTGGCTCTGCCAGGGACTTTCTATCCCTTTTTTCCTTTGTCGCGTTTGGCTCATTGTTATTCTGCACAAACCCTCACAAGTGCGGAGAAGTCCATCGTCCTCGGTTTAATGTGTGTGGGTAGCCGAAGCTATCTTGCAAGTGAATTTATTACCTTGTGATTCATGCTGTAGGCCTATAAGGTTTTTTTAATTTTTATTTTATGATGCATCCTATTAAAACGAATGTAAATGAGAGGCCGGCGGTGGTGAATGAGAAGCCGGCTTGATTTGCCGAGGCTGGTAACTGTGCCTAGTTTAGCATCCCACTGGATTTGCAACTGACTTGGTCACTAGTATTCGGCTGGTCACTCACATAGCCTACCTAGCCTGGCAGCCCACTGGATTGGAGATTTTTTTTAAATTTCTTAATTAACTTCTCTCATTTGCAGTTTGAATCTGCGGTATCCACAAGCCAAGAGTCATTCAATTCAAGCAAATGACTTACTTTTAGACAGCACTGCATTGGATAAATCAAAAATAAATCTGAAACCTCCTCTAGGCCAATGACACAATGTATAATACTGGTAGCCATTCCCAGCAGTGTTGAATAGGATTGTCCCTGTCCAAAAGAGAATGAGTTCTGCCCCATGATGGATTCCGACCGAGATCTGGATTTGTAAACAGGAAGTTTACCACTGGGATACCGAGAAAAATGCCTATTCTGTGGAATAGGCCCATCATAAATTGTAATGCTCGATTGGTTTTTCTCATTCAGATCTTCAACATGGAAATGAAATCAGTGGACTGTAATTAATTAGAAACTAGGGTTTTTAGTATTAATAGGGCAAAATGACAAAAAATTTGACAAGCCGGTTATGAATATCTTATCCAAGGTGGCCCCCTAGTGGTAGTTGTCAACGTCCCAATTACATGTTTCTCTGAAACAGCTTAAAGGGATAGTTCGGAATTTTGGACATAATGTCTCAATTACGACTTACCCATGATGTAATTGATTGATGGAAACCATTTTCAGATCATTCCATGCTGTCCCTTCTTTTGGACATACACACATTGCTAATGCTAGCGGTAGCATCCGGTAACTGGTAGCATCCACTACCAAACACACTTAAACACTCCAGAGTGTACCCAAAGCAAATAAAATACGACGACAATCTATCGGGGTTATTTTCAGTGATCATACAATCATTTTTGAAGTCAAACTATCGTTGAATCCTTTACTTTCCTTTACTCACCTATATTCTCTGTGGAAGTACGGCAGCAGAGCTATACTTTACGTTACTTTACGTTAGTAGGTAACGTAAAGCATAGCTCTGCCGCTGTATGTAGTGCTGGCCAACAACAATACCGCGCATGTGAAAGAATCAGACTAGTAGTAGCTAACGTTAAGGTAAGATGGTATTTCGGTGTGTATTTCAAGGTTGATCAAATCATGCAAAAAAATGGGCACCACAAAGTTTTCACCGATTTCTAGTGGAAGATCAACAAAGAAAACAGCTGTGGCTTCTTGCTGATCGCATGGATGTCAACACACCAATTGAGACTCAAAAAAGTTAAAAGTGTGTAGTGACCATTTCACGCAGGATGACTATGTGAAAATCAAAAAAGGACGGTCGGGACAACCTCTACTGAAGGAGACTGCTGTGCCATCACCTGTTTTTCTTCATGCACCGAAAACAACTGACGAGCAGGTAACTAATAAATGATTGCATCTATCTATTCAATTTAGCTAGCTAGTTGCCACGATTGGGAAGTCATGGAAGTGGTCAAACTTTTCCTGCAAATTGGTAGCCAGTGTGCTTGCGTGTATATGCTGTGTTATTCTGTAGCATGTTTGTGTTTAGCTGACTTGTTGTCTACCAAATATGTAACTTTACGGCAAAACGGATTGTGTCGGCAACTGTGGAGTACAGCAGATAGCCTACAGGCAGATACCGTGGCTAATCTACAGCTGGCGACTACTTTTATGGTTTATCAATATGTGCAACAGTCCAGAGCCTTGTACTGTACAACTGTCATTGTTTTTGGTTGTCTTTACTATTTACGTTTATTGGTCTGTGTTGTGTTTGAGGTTGTGGAGGATTTTCTTGGGTACCAATTACATTTCTTATTGTTAATTATGTAAAACCACAATTACTTACTCTTCTTTGTTCGTAGGTAACGTAAAGTACATTCGTAGGTAACGTAAAGTATAGCTCCGCCGCCGTACTTCCACAGAGAATATAGGTCAGCACAAAATAAGGGATTCAACGATAGTTTGACTTAAAAAAATGATGGTATAATCACTGAAAATAACCCCAATAGACTGTCATCGTATTTTATTTGCTTTGGGCGCACTGCGGAGTGTTTAAGTGCGTTTGGTAGTGGATGTTACCAGTTACCTTAGAGTTGCGCTAGCATTAGCAATGTGTGTATGTCCAAAAGAAGGGACAGCATGGAATTAGCTGAAAATGGTTTCCATCAATCAACTACATCATGGGTAAGTCGTAATTGAGACATTATGTCCAAAATTCGAACTATCCCTTTAAACCCCCAAAATTCCGCCACAACCTTCATCTTGCCACCGGCACAGACAATAAATACATAAAACGCACCATTTATACATGCTAAAAAAATCATGTTCTGATGTAGGAACAATAATAGCCTATATTATTTAGGGATGCACCGAATTCGGTTCCCAGGATTCGGATTGATTCGGTCCTTTTTCACGGGTTCGGGATTCAGCTGAATCCTTTGAAAAAATTGGACCGAATCCGAATTCCACATGGATTTAATTAACAGTATTAAACAGGCCCGCCCCTCCGTACACGCAGATCAAGCACTGTGTTTAGGGCACCAGCTCAGCGTTGTGGACCAAGTCAGCTCAGCTGACGTTAAATTGAGTTTTCTTACCCTCAAGAGTTCATCTTAGGCTATCACAGTTTGCTAATTTCCACAGCGACCACCAATCACACTTGCGGCTGTAATACATTTCTGGTATTGTAAAACATAGGCCTACCTTTAAACGTAGCCCTTTTTTTAGCCGATGTAGCTATATACAAACATTAGGCTACATATTTTTATGGGTAGCCTATAGTTATGCAGCCTATATCTTGGCTACTGTATGTGACGATTCTGACATTTAGCTATTCTTTTGTAAATTTCTGAATGGTACAGCCATGGCCGTCCCCACCATTGAGGTCACCGAGGTCAGGACCTCAGTATTTGTTTCAGAGGTGTCTATGGGGCACGAGCTAACGCCGGGCTATGGTACACAGGAATTTTCCTGGTTGTACCAAACCAGGAATTACGTAGTTGTTTTCACTTAAGTATCATAACAACGCACTTCCTCTATGTGAGTAGCAGGAAGATTTAAAAGTTTGTTTTAAAAAGTTTTATTAATAAAAGTGTTTTTTTGGCACCACGTAAGTGCATGTTTTTCAGCAAAGGGTTTTTCGATTAATTAACAATATGTGTTGGCCACAGATTTCAAATGTATATCATTTAAATCATTGTCTTGTGGTTTATAAAATAGTATAAACACATGCCAGTAGCAAGCAAAAACTGTTAACCATGCAGAGGTACAACTAGCATAGTGCAGGGCATGCTGTTGTAACATTGTTGATCCGCCTATAGGCTAGTAAACGCATCATTTCATGTAACGTTCAACGTTATATTTTCCATGTATACCATGCAATTATTCTGTCCAGTGATCCCTCACCCCTAACGTTACTTATACACCATCTAATTTTTTCTAGTTGTTTTCTGCTTATGTTTTGCCTTTATTATATGTTGATGTTTGTGTATGGGAGCAATTATGCTAATAGACAGCGGGGAGCACTCTGTTTTTTTTTCTTCAACAAAATATAGGCAATTTCTACATGACAAGTATCAAATATGAGAGTAAGAAATGTTGGATTCACCTACCTTTGACTTGTATTAAAACAAAGTTCTTTCCAATGCGTTTTCTGCCATTTTCTGATTTTACGCTACTTTCTGTTGAACTTTAATCGACAGGAATGCCCTAGAACTGTACTGATGGTCTATAAACATAGCAAAGACATTAATCTTGCTTGTGGGTGACACATATTTACTCTAATATGTGTATATATATATTTTTTTTTTTTAAGCGAAAACCTGAAAGTGTTAGTTTGTGCTCTGGTTACTTAAAAGTTGTGAAATAATTGCCTAAAAATTACTATTTTGGTGCGGCAAAGATATTTTACAACGCCAAGATTATCAACTTGCTCATCTGATCACCGTCATTGCTTGTGGGTGGGTGGGTACATTCATTGCAACATTTAAAGGCCCCACACAATGAAAATCTACCTCTTTTAAGTGATGAAATGGTTAGCTATAGTTGAATTACTTCAATCACTAAAAAATGAGAACACTAATTATCTCAAAAGGACATATGGCAAGTATTACAATTAAGTGAAAAAAATAAAAATATATATACACACATATATTATATATATACAGTTGTGTTAAAAAAATAGCAGTACAACATCAGTAACCTGATGAACCACTGTTATTAGTAGTAGTGATATTTCTGCATGGAAAATAATTTACTTGTAGATGTAGTAGTGTAATAGAAAAACAACAGACCCAACTGTCATGACATGCACGCTGCTTGTTCTGAGTAATTGACTCACTCATTGAAAGGGGCGTGTTCAAAATAATAGCAGTGTGGAGTTTAGAGAATTAATTAATTCTGTGAAAAAACAGGTGTCATTAATTGTCCTTTATTAAGGAAGAAGGGAAGCAAATGTTTCACACATTGTTTTAAAATATACTTCCTTCTGAATTGCTAAGTAAAATGGGCCGTTCCAAACATTGTTCGGAGGAACAACGTAATTTGATTAAAAAGTTGATTGGAGAGGGGAAAACGTATAAAGAAGTGCAGTAAATTATAGGATGCTCAGCTAAAATGATCTCAAATGCTTTAAAATGGCAACAAAAACCCGAAACACGCGGAAGAAAACGAGCAACTACTGTTAAAACGGATCGAAGAATAGTCAGAATGGCAAAGATTCAGCCAATCATCACCTCCAGAAAGATCAAAGATGATCTAAAATTACCTGTAAGTGCTGTTACAGTCAGAAGACGATCTAAGATCGAAGATCGAAGCTAAGCTATCAGCAAGAAGCCCCCGTCAAGCACCATTGTTGAAAAAACGGCATGTGCAGAATCGGTTAAAATTTGCCAAGGAACACATCGATTGGACCAAAGAGAAACGAGAAATTTTACTGATGAGAGTAAAATTGTTCTTTTCGGGTCTAGTGGTCGTCGACAGTACGTCAGACGACCCCCGGGTACTGAATTCAAGCCACAGTACAATGTAAAGACAGTGAAGCATGGTGGCGCAAAAATCATGGTATGGGGATGTTTTTCATACTACGGTGTTGGGCCTATTTATCGTATACCAGGGATCATGGATCAGTTTGAATACATCAAAATACTTGGAGATTATGTTGCCTTATGCCGAAGTGGAAATGCCCCTGAAATGGGTGTTTCAACAAGACAACGACCCCAAACACACGAGTAAGCGAGCAACATCTTGGTTCCAGACAAAAAGGATTGAGGTAATGGAGTGGCCAGCTCAATCCCCCGACCTCAACCCCATTGAAAACTTGTGGGGTGACATTAAAAATGCAGTTTCTGAAGCAAAACCCAAAAATTCACAGGAACTGTGGAATGTACTTCGTTCATCCTGGGCTGAAATACCTGTTTCTAGGTGCCAGAAGTTGGTTGACTCGATGCAACGCAGATGCGCAGCAGTTATCAAAAACAATGGTTATGCAACTAAATATTAGTTCAGTAATTTAAAGTGAAGTTAAATTTTGAAAAATTTCTTCAGTTTATACAGTAAGTGTTTGAGTTTGAAGAGAAAAATGTCGACACTGCTATTTTTTTGAACAGATTAATATTCCTTTTCTTTGCTTCCTGTAAAAGAATAACGCAGACTTGATAAAATTTGTAAATGCTTTCATTTGGAATTGAACGTGTAATGTTTCCACTACATTTGAAATATGGAACTAAAAGCTATTAAAAAATATTTGCACTTTATTCACTTTTTTTAACGCACTGCTATTTATTTGAACACAACTGTATATATATATATACACATATATATAATATACACACGTATATACAGTATATACATTAAAAAAATCTTCCATTCACAGTACGTCTGATATTAGCTCCAACATAATTAGCAATCGTAGCTAACTAGGATTTATGAATTAGTTTGTCAGCTTGCACTAACTAAATTACATTATTATAAAACTGTAATGTCTTGACTGTGAAATAAAGTAATGAGAATGGATGTAGTTTCATGCATGAATTCAACAACTAGCCCTTGTGTTGGTTGCTACACAAAAAAAAACTGAATGAACGCTACAAAACAAACCCCCTTAGGAGCTCCTCTCCAGCCTGTGACAACATAGAAGCTAACTAGCGAACTTCTGCGAGAATCCATTTATCACCAAACTAAAAATACTCTAGATAATAGCGCTCCATACTGTTGATGATTATGATGATAATAACAATAATAATAATAATAATTTGTATTATATGTTTTTAAAAACACTTACATGTCCAGGCATGGGTCCATGCCCCAGAGTCATTGCTATGCCGGAGGACAGAATTCTTTACCTCCGGGATCACTGTGGTGCAGCACCTCCAAAACCTGAGCAACCGTGAAATAAACGCTCTTCTTTCCACCGTTGCTTGCCACGTTCGCGTATAAATGTATAAAATAATCATAATCGTTGAAGCAGCAAAGACATATGACCAGCAGAATTACACCATACAGCAAACCACGTACGCGTAAAGAGAAAAGCTAGCCTATGACGTACATACAGCTAACAAAAGCGCTACACGTGGCTAAATATCATCTGGATAGGCTAAAAACGTACTTGTACAGCAATCCAGTCCATCCAGTCCAGGATAAGCTCAGTAAAAATGGCCACAGACGCGATTCTATCCTGACTATAGTGTCATGTGGCCGATTACGCACCCACGATTGCCCTATGGGCTGTCGTTATGCGTGGATACAGCGCCTTTCCCAGTCGCTCGAATATTACATATTTTACTTCGTTTTAAAGGGCAGGAAACCCCGTAGAAGATAATCTACGTGTTTCACGTTAGATCATTCCTGAAGCAGTCTAGTAATGTTTTTACGCAACGGTAGTAACGTAGTACAAACGCAAATGCGATGGGTACGCACTGTGGAAATGGAGATTTTGCTGGACAATGGATAAATGGATTACTTCATTCTTCATTCTTCAGAAAACAGTTATAACTGCATAACCAGGTATCAAATTTGGTTGATTAAACATGTTTACCAAGAGATTTTGTAGAAAATAAAATATATTTATACAAAACCGGAAGTACATCGGTTGTATGCATACTGAAGTGAGCACGGGAAAAAAACACCTAATGTTTATTTATACAACTTTTCAATAATATACAATTGTTCCTGAATCGGATCTTGATTTTTTAGCGTGTTGAAACGGTACCAAGAGTTTTTGTGATATGCCTGTGACTGCGGCGAGGTGAAGGCTGTAAAGGTTGGGCTATTAGCACCCTGCTGCTTTATAGCCCTGCAGTGTAACCTGAGAGCTGATAAGCATATAAACGAATGTGTTCGCAGGCTGTGACTGTTCTTAACAAATTTGCGTCGAAAGTTCCGTGTTTTATTAACGTAAGATTATTTAAGATTATTTAAGATAAATATTGAATTTATTAATTTAGAATTTAAGATAAAAAATTGGGACGCATGCGTCCCACCACTAGGGGGCCAAAGTCCATAGGGTTAATTAGAAAAACATTTTTAAGGTTTATAGCGGCCCCCGTGGAGGGATTTGGACATATTTTGCATGCATCCTCAGTGGTATCTCACAAACGTTATACTCGAGTTTTGTTCAAATTGGATGAACGGTCAATTAGTTATGTCCATTTATTTGATAGGCCACGCCCAATCTCACATTGATTGGCTCACAAGTCCCATAGTTATTGTCCAATATAGCTGGATTATAGTTAGGGATTATAGTTATACTTCTGGATTATAGTTATACTTCATGGCCTCTCTCCCTGCTATATCTCTGACCTCTTAGTACCGTACGTGCCGGTGTCATGAAAAATAAGTTCCCCCTCAGAAATAAGTTCCCCCCTTCAAACTCCATTGTAATTTGTTGTGTACAACGTCACCATTTGTTGTGTACTTAAGGAACATTTTTTATCGGCAGACATGCTTATTCTGCATGCAATCAAGTGGCGCACGTTTAGTATCGTTAGTTGTATAATTATTAGATTCCAGTAATTACATATAGCCTAGTCAGAAGTAGCTAGCTGTTTTAAATTAGAGCACATATAACGAATTAGCACACACAGTTTGCACGTAAACGTACCTAGGTTAGCTAAATTGATAATACATCAGTAACTAACCTTACGATCATTAGCTAATGAGCTAGTCTGCTGAGCTTGTTAAACCGAATAACGTTACATCACTCGGTAGTTAAGTTAACGTTAACTGAAAATATAAGTGAAACTGTGGCCTTTAGCTGATGTGCAAGCAAGCTAACGTTAGTTGGTTAATAGCCATTTTAAAATATGAATGGTTTACAGTCACCGTCGGTAATAAGTGGGACAACGCTCGCAAGTTTCAAGTTTGAAGAGGGATAGCTGCGCAGTGTAAGGTAAGTAGCCTACGTACCTCAGATTTATCCAGTTAATTCTCTTTGTTATGCATGCCATACAGTGGGGACCAAAAGTCTGAGGACACTACCAATTCCTGACTGTTTTCATTAACGTATTTATAAAGGAATAATGCAATTATGGTACTCTAATTACACTTATTATTTAATAACGCATTGTTGAGAACAGTTACAAATTTGAACACATTTCCAAAACGCTCGTGTGAAATGGGAGGTTAACATGTGAATATCTGGTTTGTGGTTTATACATCTTGTTTTCACCATGTAGAAATTACAGACTTTTTTTAATACATGCCCCCCTCCCATTTCAGTGCACCATAATGTTTGGGACAAATGGCTTCACAGGTGTTTCTGTTTAGTCAGGTGTGTTACATTTCTTCCTTAGTGCAGGTATAAGAGAGCTTTCAGTATCTAGTATTCATTCTAGGCTTTTGATTGTCTTATTTAATGGAAGAACAGTTACGAATTTAACAAAGGACAGCCATTTTGGAGACACAGACAATGACACAATGCAGAGTGTATTTATTATTTGTTTTTAATGCAAAAAATATATATATTTTATGTAAATAAATTTGTGTAAAAGTGCTAGCCAGTAGCAGATGCGTGCTGAAAGACGTGAAGTCGACTATAAAGATTTGTGATTATTTGTCTTAGTCTTCTGTAAAAACCTGGTCAGTAGCAGGCTTATGAAATACAATTTTTGTATCCTACAGGTGGCATTTAAAGCACGCTGCAATCAGGATTATCATGGGACAATACAACAAGTTTAGAGTGCACACTACAATCGGGAATAATGCACTTTGATCTTGTTCTAGGTACGTTCATAAATAATTTTTTAGTCATGAGAGCCACCTGTTGTTGTTCCAGTTGTGGCATCTTGAGTGATATATCAAATGATGCTTTATGCTTGATGGTTTATTTTAGCTTTATGTTCAGTAATAACATGCTTGTTCCATCTTTTTTTTAGGCCAAGGGTTCCTTTTTTGCAAGTCTACCTCCAGCTCAACTGTTGGCCCATCCGATGTTCGCTGCAGCAAAACTTAAAATCCATACACTTAATTTGGCCATTCATCTAAATTTGAAGAATTTACCAGTCAATTTTGCAGACTAGCATTTGTTCATCTGCCCATTTTCCAGGAGTTTCTTGGCCACCTCTCTGGGGTCAGGGAATAATTTTCCAGTTGTTTTCCTTAGAGTATATACAGTTGAAGTCGGATGTTTACATACACTTAGGTTGAAGTCATTAAAACTCATTTTTAACCACTCCACAGATTTCATGTTAGCAAACTATAGTGTTGGCAAGTCAGTTAGGACATCTACTTTGTGCATGACACAAGTAATTTTTCCAACAATTGTTTACAGACAGATTATTTCACTTTTAATTCACTATATCACACATTCCAGTGGGTCAGAAGTTTACATACACTAATGCTGTGTCCGAAATCGCTCCCTATTCACTATATAGTGCACTATTTAGGGTATCGGCCATTTTGTAGTGTCCGAATTCAAAATGACAAATTTGACACCCTATATAGTGCACTCAATATCCCCCACAATGCACCAAAATGATGTACACTACATTACCGGAGACATCATTTTTTTCAAGATGGCGACGGCTGAGCCTGGCTGGTCTACAAATGTAAATATAAATGCAAGTTTCATCTTGTAGCCTATATTTAAATCAGTTTAGTGGGCTTTATAACCGAAATATAAATAAACGCGGTAGATTAAATATATGACAAAGTGTTAACTATTTTTTTTATTTAACAATTATTACTTATTACAAATTGTCCTATTGAACTCTATGGAAAAAAAAAAAAAAAAGTCAGGAGAAACAACCCTTAAAGTGATCCATCTGGCAGCAGAGTGATATAGTGAATTAAAAGTGAAATAATCTGTCTGTAAAAAATTGTTGGAAAAATGACTTGTCATGCACAAAGTAGATGTCCTAACTGACTAACTTCTGACAAACCCCGATTCCAAAAAAGAAGTTGGGACAGTGTAAAATGCACATAAAAGCAGAAAGCAGTGTTTTGTCAATTCTTTTTCATATATTTAATTGAAAACAGTACAAATAAAAAGATATTTAATATTTTACCTTATCAACTTTATTAATTTTTGTAAATATACGCTAATTCCGAATTTGATGCCTGCAACACGTTCTAAAAAAGTTGGGACGGGAAAAAAAAAATAAACTGGGAAGTTGAAAAAACAACTATTTGGAACATTCCACAGGTAAACAGGTGATAAAAGAGAATTTACAAAACACTGCTTTGCTTTTAAGTGCATTTACTTTACACCTTTTTTGTAATTGGGGTTTGTCATATGTAGAGACAGTGAGGCCAATATAAACATATGGGGAGTACATCCAAAACAGGAAGTTTTAATTTTGCACTCACTTTTTACTCAATTTTGTAACATGCTCAGTTGTGTCCTTGGAGTCACATGTACAATGAGGACTCCAAGGACTCCGAGGCCGTGCAGAAAGTGGAGTGGAGATTTTATTTTATGATTAATGTCCTGATAAATTCATGTATTTGCGCAATTAAATCATTTCATACATTTCTTTATATAAACACAAGTCTTGAGGTTTTATTTTTTTTAAACAAAATCACAATAACATGTAACCAGAAATGTTCTGGAAACAATTAGCTTTTTGTGAACTGTCCACCAGTTTCTACACTATTTTAAATGTATATCACTTCAGAAAGTTTAAGTAGCAGTAACATAAACAATGTAATTTTCTTTTCAAGAACATTTAAAGTACATTTTGATGATCTTCAATTACAACCAACCACAGATAAATGTGAACTTGTCTTTTAGACTGAGACTCAAGCTTTATATCTGAACACATGACTTTTGTATTTCAGTATTTAATATTTTCATAGTGTCATCTTTGTTTTAATTTTTCTATTATTATTAGACTGAGGGGCCTTACTTTGATAGTGTGCATTCTGCAGATCAGCAATTTTACTTATTTTTATACGTTTTTATAACTGCAAGCTCTTGAGCTAGTGAGACAATCTAAAAACTGAACTTGCAAATCAATAAATGGTTGTCCATTATCTGTAAGTACAGTACTATAATTTAATAAGTGGCTTGCTGACTGTCACGAGCATCGAATCACTATTCACCTAAGATGCGTTCCTATTGCATAAGTTAATCAACTGTTTGCAACCTGGCTGGCTGGCTCGCTCGTCTCAGTTCAAAGGGATCTCGTTATCCCGCTTCAGTTGTACATTTTCAGTGGGCCAGATATTGCTATTTAGTATTATTCCGTTTATATAAGCCAAACTCGCATACGTTTGATAGCCACCTAGGTTACTGTGATTTGTGTGGAGCCCCAACAAGCTAACTAATAGCTAACGTCCGAGCGACCTACTCGCAAATTCGTTATTTAATCTTACCCGCTCCAATATGGCGGCCGTGCAGACGGATCGCTGCAAGATAACCATAGTCTGAACATAACCATAAACAGCGGCCAATGAGCATCTTCGTTTTTATGTTTTGGATGAGCAAGCGAGCCTGATTGGTTGAATTACAAAAAGTAATTTCATTGGTGCAACAGTTATTATGTGTTGTTTAGGATTGCCACTTGTTGTGCAATCACTTAAGATATGATTGGTTGGTACAGTCACCGTTGCTCATGTTAATAAGTGGTACAACGCGAAGTTGGGAGCTTGAAGACGGTTACGCAGTGTAAGGTAAGTACCTCAGATTTATCCACAGCCAAATCTCTTGAATGTATGAGGTAGCTATGGTTTTGAACTTACTGAACTACTGAATACTACTCAACATCAGTCAGGTGAAAAATGAAATAATGATACAATAAATATATATATATATAACACCTTTTTATTTATTTTTTCACCTCACAGATGTTGAGGTAAAATATGTTGAGGTACTATTCAACATCTGAGGTAAAATAAATAAAAATGTGTATATATGCGTGTGTATATATATATATATATATATATATATATATATATATAACGTGTGTGTATATATAGACACACAAATTATTTTTACTTTTTTTTTTCAGATGTTGAATAGTGTTTGGTTGAGTAAGTTAAAAACCATAACTAGCTTATACATTCATACCATAAACAATAAATAAATGTATACAAATACTGTACATTGCATTTATAAACAGATTTAGATAATTAATGCAATATTTCTGCAACAATTTCTTTAATTTTGGAATAATAAATGTAACATCAACATTAAACAAAATTAAGAAACAATCAGCATTTGTGTTAAACAAGTATTAATTATTTTCACCTTCTGACATTTATTAGTTAATTCCAAGATAATTCAGTAATCTAATGTTTGGAAATTGTATAAGTGCAAATGTATTTCTTTGTCCAATATTTTAAACAGAAGAGGATTTGAGCAAGGAAGCACAAGAACTGGGCTATAGAAGATTGGAGAAAAAGGTGATGTTTGCAGATGAAAAGGAAGTTGAACTATTTGGTAACAATCTTCAACAGTATGTGAGGCTTAGGAGAGGGGAGAGATATAAAATTAATTGTGGTTTACCAACCATTAATTTTCCACAAATAAAGCAGTATATTTGACAAATACTACTTATTTAGTACTAAACCTTTTCTTTAAGCAGTGTTTCCATAATTTGTGCCAGTACTGTATATATCACACATATTTGTGAGTATGTACGAGTGAGTTATGGTTTTTAACTTACTGAGTACGAAACACACACACACACGCATATGTAGCTCCTATCACTGTTACTGTTAGACATACAAATTAATAGATTAATCAATTACTTGTTACAACTAAACCATTATCATAGACCAGTTGTGTAAGTTAATGTCTTAACATACCTAGCACATGCTTATTACTTTTAAGTGACTATTAAACTGATTGATCAGTTATTTGTTTTAGTCATTATCGTAATTATAAATATTAATTTACATAATTAGAAGAAGTATGGAGGTCCAAGAATACTTGTTGAATGGCATTTATCCACTGGAGTCAGACAAGGGGAGGAAAAGGGCAATACGGAAGTACGCAGAGAATTTTGAAATCAGAGGTGAGAAATGTCTGAAATTATGCATTTATTATGCAGTCATAGTGCATCATATTACATTTGAAGCATGACAAATTTTAAAAAAAAATTAAATATAGCTGCAAGCAGTGATTCCCGGGGACCGAGCGGCATGAGCAGCAATTGTCAAACACAGAGACTGCAAAATGGTAGACAACTCTAGACAGGGTTGACCCAAAATACAAATATTTGTTTCTAATCAGGGCTTTTGCCAATGTTGATGGTATCTTAACCCGATCCCGTAAGGGCTTGCATATTACGTCTTTTAAGTACAAGTGAAACAGTGAGTAGTTAATACTGTTCACTTTCTTAACTTTTGCAATAAAAAGGCATTCGTTACTGTGAAAAGAACATTAAAAGAAGCATAGCATTTGGACAATAGTTAATTCGGAAATCTTTTAAAATAACAAAATTCTGTATATAACTTTTATGAAGCAAGGTCTAAGGAGTGCGTCTACCAGGTTTCATGTAAATTGGTCAAATTTTGTAGGAAGGAGTAGCATTTTAAGTGTTTTAAAAAAATGCTAATTAGCGGAAAATCCAATATTATATATATAATGTAATGTAATGTAATGTAATTCTAAGGTCAAACCAGCTCACAGGAATTTTAGGTGAAAGGGGAGAAAAGAAAAAAAAAATCCGTACAAAAACGCTGCTCGGTCCCCTAATAAATAAAACATGCAAATAACAAATCTGCAGGTGAGGTAAAAAGAAACTTCAAAGGGCTTATAGTGAGACACAAATCATAATGGTAGAAATAACAATGAGTAAGGAAGATAAACGCAGTTCAATTCAACATTTTCAATATGGCTGTGCAGTTGTTTATTGGTCAAATGGAACTCATGTTATGTGCATTGTGATTTCTCAATTATATCTTTTACTTGTACCAAAGGTAAGATAGTAATCTGGGTTCAACAGTGTTTCTTTTTCTTATTACAGTTGTTGCTGCTTTAAGTAGAACTATAGTGATTCATTGTGAATGCACGATGAGTCGATGAGTTTCATGTATACTGCTCCCAAAGGTATGCTAATAATAACATTAAGTAGTTAAGGTATATTAACATAAACATAGAATGGCTCATTTTATACTAAAGTTTAGGCAAAATGTTCCTGTAAAAAGTGCATTTATGGCAAATGCCACAAGTTGGCCAAAAAATTAACTACATACCTATAACTGACTGTTTGTACATTGGCAACCAAATTATGTTATATATAATTACACAATGTATTTATCAATATTTAATTCATTGAAATTCAAAAGACTACTATAGTGCCGAAATATTATCAATCAGCACCAAATTTGGTCAGTGGTGCTCGGGAGGTACCCTCTATCAGTGTGCCAGGTTACATGTAAATAAACCGTATGGAATTGGGAAAAGTAGCATGTGCAAACAAAATCCAAAAAGGCCACCCATTCAAGATGTTGGCGACCGAAACATACATATTCACATTTGTACTGGTGTTTAGGGGGTCATTGTAGCATGTTTCAACTGTCTACATAAAAACAGATTCTTAGTGAATTTACTTTTTTTTTTAAAATTGTGTGGAAGCCTCTCCGTTCCATATACTTGAACCCTGAATTACCCATGCAATTCCAATTTCTTTGTTACTACCTGTAGCCGATTTATAGTGGCAACCTATTAAAAATAGTTTATTTTGTATTAATTAGACACACAACTGTTCTATGTAAATAAGAAGACAGGAGCAACAAAGAAAGTTGTGTTGTCTGCTGAGGAGAAAGAGGCTAACTTCCGTGAATGCCACGACTCCGCCCATGGAGCTCACCAAGGGATTTCCAGGACTACGACAAAAATTACATCCAGGTTTTACTGGCAGAAAATGATGGGTGACATCACCAGTCGAGTAAAGAGCTGTGAAAAATTCCAGTACATGGAAAAAATAAAGACTGTGGCTCCAGAGTTGACACCTATTGTGTCTTCTGGTGTCTGGGAGACAATTGGCGCAGATTTGATTGGACCATTACCTCAAACCAACAACAACAATAGATACATTCTCACTGCCACATGTCTTTTTTCCAAATTCGTTGAAGCCTTTCCGTTGCAAGATAAGACTGCTCAGTCTGTCACAGCAAGACTTAAAACTCTTCTCATGAAATTTGGAACTCCTGAGAAGATAATAACAGATCAGGGGAGGGAATTTGTGAATGAAATTAACATGGCACTGTTTCACAGATTTGGAGTAAAACACCTCATCACTTCTGCTTATCATCCACAGACCAACGGGCAAGCAGAAAGGACAAACCAGAGCATAAAACGTGCTCTCTCTAAATTGGTCAATAAGGATCAGAATGACTGGGATGAATATTTGGAAGATGTTGTGTATGGAATAAATTCTTCTGTGCAGGCATCTACCAAATACACTCCTTTTCAATGCATGTTTGGAAACCGGTTTAGACTGTTTTCAGAAATTGCAGGAAAATCTGTAGAATCATTGGATGATTCTCCTAAGTTGACAATTGGACTCACATCTGGAGATCCATTGGATGAAAAGGATTCAGATGTGTCAAAACACATAGACGGTTACTGGAGTGAAATGACTGACATTTACGAAAATGTCAAATCAAACATAGCCGCATCCCAGGAGAAGCAAAAGCTCTCCTATGAGAAAAGGAAAGGCAAAGGTGTCAAGTCCTTTCAGTTTGCCACTGGGGATGAGGTGTTGCTGAGGAACATGGTTAAATTGGGCCGAAAAGGGGACAGAATGAAAACCGATTGGCTGGGACCTTATGTCATCGCAAAGATTTCGCACAGCTGTGCCATTCTGAATAATACAGACGGTAAGGAATTGCGCAGAAAGGTTTCCCTGGCACATTTGAAGCCCTTTATAAGGTTTTCAGGTGCCCCCTCCAGTGCTACAGATGCAAAACTCTCTCCCAAACAGTCTGTCACTACAGGGGTATCTGACACCCTGCCCATTCCATCATGCCAGACACTTGAGGAAGACAGTGACGTTGCAATGATTGTCGGCCAGGTCACAGTACCAGAGAAATGCAACCAAGTTGGCTGTACTGTGGAAAAACAGACCTGGCTCCCACCAACAGGCAAATCAAATAGGATTCGTCTGGGAATTCAAGACTTGCGTCTGGATGTGTTAGTCTCTGGGGGATGGCTTTTGGACAATCATATTGACCAAGCCTTATTTCTTCTGGCCTGTGATCACCCGTTAATAGATGGGTTTCAGAGTTCTGTGCTCTTCCCTTGTGGACAGAACAGAAGGGTTTCGGGTAAATTTGTTCAGGTTTTTAGCATTGGTAACAGCCACTGGGTAACTGTGTCAAATGTGCAGTCACGTTCTGACTCTGGTGTTCAAATTTATGATTCTTTATTTGACACCATCTCACCAGAACTTGAGCGGAACGTTCGTTCAACTGTGAGTACTGCCACCCAACGGATCCTTCTCGAGCATGTAAACATTCAGTTGCAGCAGGGCACCAATGACTGTGGATTATTTGCGATAGCCAATGCCACTGCTTTATGCAACAGAGAGGATCCCCGATGTATTTATTGGGATCAGCAGGCAATGAGGGAACATCTACTTAAATGTTTTCAGGTGGGGAAAATAACAATGTTCCCTCATAGGAAAGAGAGAGTAAGAAATCAGGATGTGAAAATTTCTGTTGTCTCAATCTGAAATAATGCGTGACTTCAATTCAATGTCCTGTCTTACTAAAGTGGAAACATTTGGTAAGTCCCTTATGTAAAAAGTTATTTATTTTTATTGTAAAGTGTCTCATTTACAAGACAACGCATCGCCGGCCGCTATGGGGCATGACGTACTCAAACTTGAGGCACTCTATTACCTGTGTTATACTTCCTTTTCAGTTACTAAAGTTTTGTTCACTTACCTGTTCTAGATAAGTTAATAAATCCTTTTTTTAGTCATGAGAGCCACCTGTTGTTGTTCCAGTTGTGGCAATTCACACCTTGAGTGATAGATTTCAAATGATGCATTTTCAGGTTTATGTTCAGTATTAACATGCTTGTTCCATCTTTTTTAGGCCACGGGTTCCTTTATTGCAAGTCGACCTCCAGCTCAACTGTTGGCCTGTCCGATGTTCCCGTTTTCCAGGAGTTTATCTCGGCCACCTCTCTGGGGTCAGGGAATAATTTTCCAGTTTATTAGCGCAAATTAAATCATTTAATAAATATCTTAACCTAAACTCAAGTCTTGAGCTTTTTTCTTTTTTAAAGTACAAAATAATATGGGAACAATTAGATTTTGCACCACCTGACATTTTGGGACTTTTAAAACTCAAAACATAAATTGAATTACAATAAAATGAGAAGGGTTTCTCATAAGGGAGATATTGTAGTGCAATTTGATATATAACATGTTCTTTTTTATTATTGTTTCTAGGAAAGTAATGAATTCGGACACAAAAAATCACGTCATGTCATTGACCCATATGCGACTTCAAGTTGAAGACGTCTCATATAGGCTATTATGTTACCATACATTACTTTATTAGGTAGGCTAAATCGTAAAAAAGTATATATATTTATAAATCTTTTTTTAAGTAACTCCAACAATTTATTTGTTTACTTAGTAATATTGCGTGCAACCACTGTCCAGCGATTATTTTTTTGATTGTGTGATGGGTATATCCCAGCCATCAATAGAAGCTATGATCATTTTATCAATGCAATGTATTAATACGTTCACTGCATGCCTATACCCAGGGGGGTGCAACCCGGAGGGCAGGTACAGGAAACAGGTAATTAGAATATCATGCCTTGTACCACCCACATTTTGAGATAAGCACCTGCACAACACAAGTTAGAATACGGCGCAAGTCAGCTCGCGTTAAATCCGCGCAGAAGAGAGACACTTAAGCGTATGACTTAAGTTGACCATCTCTGAATCCGGCCCTTAGAGCCATTTAGCTAACCATGGGTTCCATACTATTCCCGTATAATTTACAGCTAAATCTAGACCCACACCCCAATTCCCATAGAGATCCATTCAAATGCAGAGAGGTTATAGTATCGCTTGGAAGAGTACCTGAAAATAAGATATCAAGAGTCTTTTGATATCCTTTTATACCCAGTCATGATAGCATCACCTGTTTACCTGTGGAATGTTCCAAACAGGTGTTTTTTGAACTTCCCAGTCTTTTTTTTTTCCCCCCAACCTTTTTGGAACGTGTTGCAGGCATCAAATTCAGAATTAGCGTATATTTACAAAAATCAATAAAGTTGATAAGATAAAATATTAAATACACTTTTATTTGTACTGTTCAAGTAAATATAGGCAAAAGAGAATTTACAAATCACTGCATTCTGTATGCATTTTACGTACTGTCCCAACTTTGTTTGGAATTGGGTTTGTCCATAGCTTTGACTAACAAGTCAGTTTGTCAAGTTGATTCTGATGATCATTGAACTCGCCAGACTGTTGTTTGTGAATAAAAATAAAACAATTGCATTAAATGCCCCCTGCCCCCATTTTAGGGGACCAAACGTAATTGGACAAATTAACATAAACTTAAATAAAGTCATCATATTTAATATTTGGTTGCCCCTTTGCATGCCATGACTTGACTTGGGTGGTTCTAGATTAAGCTGCAACAGTATGGAACACATGATTGGCTAAATGGATACAGTAAATGTGGATTAATGGTGGCAATTAAAGGTTTCTTCTCCTGACTTATTTTTCAAGAGTTCAACAGGAAAATTTGCCAGGAGAAACAACCCTTAAAGTGATCCATCCATATCTACTGCATATCTGGCAGCAGAGTAATAGTTTGAGGCTTGTTTCATACCCCAGATCCTTGATGACTTACAGCCATTTAGCCAACCATGTGTTCAATTTTAAATCCAATGTCCTGGAGGAGCCAAAACAACAACAAAAATGTGTCATTATCCAAATACCTTTGGACTGCACTGTATGTAAAACCAATCTGTACTTCTCAATAACTTAATCATCAAGTTATTTTAAGCTCCTTCATGTCTGCTCTGCTTGATTTTTACTACTGGAACGAGGAGCCTTATTTTGATAGCATAGTGTGCAATATGCAGATTTTAAAAAAACTAACAGAACGCAGGGGTTTGGATGAGCTACAGGGACAACATGCCCTGTATAGACAAGTCCAGGCGTACAGTAAACAAAGTTGTTTCTGCTTGAGGGATGGGAAATCTTAGATACCCAGATTTGACACAAGAAATCAGATTGGCGATATCGACACGATGGGGTACACCTAAATTTTAAGGGCAACTATTTGTTTCTACAAAACGTACAGGTGGGACTTCCCCGATCCCTGTGCATCAGGAGATTCTAGCACCTCCCTCACGTTAGCTGAACCACACTGAGGCTTTTTTCAAAGCCACTAACGTTACTACAAAAAAGGAGAACTTCCACATGCATAATCTTACTATGCTTGCTACATGGCTTAAAGTATAGCATATGTTATTATGCCAAGCAATGTAAGTTATGGCATCTGGTCACAGAACTGTAGGCCTACAGCTAACGTTAGTCCTCTAATTAGCCTACAATTCGCAGTATGCAAACTCGCTACAGCCCGCTGTTACTACATCTTATGTAACGTTACTTCTATAATAAGGTTACCTAGCTCGCCATAGTTCAAATGTATTTCGATATCCCACTTCAGCTGTATATTTTCAATGGGCCAGCTATTGTTTTAGTGAAGGTTTTCGAAGCCAAACTCGCTTAGCTAACATTTGGAGCGGGTTAGCGAGCTAACGTCAATGTTATCTTACTGTGATTTGTAAGTTAGCGAAGCCCCATATCAGCAAGCTAACAACCGAACAACATATTCGCTTTCTAATTCGTTACTTAATTATATCGTGATAAAAGGTTGGTACATGGTTTTCTTACGTGACAACAAATCCGCTTGCTTATTTCCACGTTGGATGATGAAATTAGTTTCAATATGCGCCAAATCGCGCATTAACAATTTAACTAACTACGTTATTTAACTGGATCAACTATTTGCATAAACTAAATGTCGTGAAACATTAATTTCAGTATTTATATTTATTATTGAATATCACACAACTGAACTCCATGAATTGCTAGAAGCGCGCCAAGCAATCACTTCAGCAGGTCAGAACAGCGGACATTCCCTTTAAATTGTGACGTCATATTGACAGGGGGGAACTTATTTCTGAGGGGGAACTTATTTTTCATGACACCGGTATGAACTTTGAGATCCTCGGGCAGAGGTCTTTTGTCTGTTCCAGAGTCCCAGCTGAAAACTAAAGGGGACAGAGCGTTTGCAGTAAGGGCCCCAAGGCTCTGGAACGATCTGCCCAAGAAAATCAGGTCGGCTGAGTCAGTGATCTCCTTTAAGTCCCTTCTTAAAGCATACTTTTATCGGAAAGCCTTTCCTGATTTTATTTGAGTTTTAAATTCTTGAATTGTCTTTTATTTCTTTTACACTATATTGGTTTTTATACACCAAATTGTTTTATGTTTTCTTTTAAAACTTGATGATTTTATGACTTGTCTGTTTTATTTTTGTTGCCTTGTGAAGCACTTTGTAATGTGGATTTTGAAAAATGCTCTATAAATAAAGAATATTATTATATATATATTATGTTGCTCAGTATTTTGTTGCAAACTAAAGAAAAACTTCTTTTTTTTGTGCACTGCATTTGTGGCACTTTATTTTGACTTAAAATCATGAAAATAAACAAATCTAAGTTCATATTGTAAATGTTGTATACCTGTCTTGTTTCATTGAAGCCATTTACGAAGTTTATGTGATGCTCACACCTGGAGTTATAAAGCCTTAAACAGAGCACCCCCTAAATAGGTGAGAATTGACCAAATTTGTCATCTGCGCAAAGGGGTTAATACGTTCTTTTCCTCTGTGTGATCTTGATGCTCCCCAATCAGACATCGCCAATTCTCAATGCTTTAAGGACCATACTACTCAGACACACTATACACTATTCCATATGGATGGTTTCGTGTCCATACCAGGTCAGTGTGAAAACACACCAGTTTGTATTCTTAGGGACAGAGGTGCTGCTCAGTCATTCTTATTAGTGTTTTAGTTAGAGGTTTTGAAATGGGTTTTGTTGATGTGCCATTGCATCGAATTAGCTTGACATCTGACTTAGTAACTGATTGTGTTGTAGTAGGGGTGCAGCCTTTTCTCCCAGTGCCTGGTGTTACATTTCTTCTAGGTAATGCAGTGTTTCCCACACATAGACTTTACTTCGGCGGGCCGCCCAGGTATATTAACTCCTTTGCGTAGAAGGTGACGCCGGCGGGACCTTTTTGCTCAACTGAGACATTCATTGCTACTGCAGCCAAACTATTATTGGAAATAACAAACTGTGTTTTAAATTTATTGGTAGACGGTTTGTGACGATTTCTGCCGAATACGGTGTTTCTAAGTGTCACTATTTCCCCGTGGCAAGTCCATTTAACAAGCAGCCCCCCACCTAGTCTATACCTACCCATGCGTGACATAGTGGACAATAGCATCTATGTTTGAGTTCATAAATATATTTATTCATCATATAAAATTAGAATAACGTCATAGCAACGAGATAAACCCAACAATAGCCTGATCGTATGCCAGAAAAGCCCTGCTCACTCAAATGCAAAATAAACCGTGAAAGTACTGTCTCATTCTACCATGTATTCTACTAGCAATATATGCTACTAAATATGAAATAAATATACAATCCTACCATTGGTTTTACACATCGAGATGTTCCTTTCAAAATTCAGTGGTTATTTATTGTCTGGTACAATCGGTTTGAGAAATATACAACACTTTATACCGCTATTATCTGAAACGTCACCGCGTAATACTCCCATGCTCTGTAAGCCTGTCTCATTCATTAGTTCATTCTGGTTTAATTGTCGCCTTTTTTATCCAATAGAGTACATTATAACCTTAGCGACGGCATACGCCATGTCTTTTTGGGTGCTTTGAGCAATTTACTACAGCCCAGTGTAACGGCAGTTTTCGTTTTAACTGTCTAGTATTACGCAAGCTATATAGAATGGTAGAGGGCTTTTCTTTTTAAAAGGGCAAAAATGGTGGGCAGCAGGGTTGGTGTGGATGTACCTGTGCTTGGCCTGCCGGATTGAAGATTGACAACCCCCATTTTCTTCGACCAGGCTGTTTTGTTTAATTCTCTGATCACTATCCTGCCATGCTTAAAGAGAAACTATACTAAACAAACTGAACTTGAAAACGAACGTACACGGAGCTCTTCGCCAGCAGAGCGACGGCTTGGGTTAGCCTAGGGAACTGGTGAAGCGACTGGAGGAGGTAAGTCCCAGTTTTCCTCCCAGTTACACCATTCCAGGCCAGCCGCCTCCTGTGTAAGCGACTTTCTATCCCTCGACAAACGTGTCCGCAACACTAGAAAAGAAAAAACAAAAAGTAGCATGATAATCATCTTGGCTGTAGCCTATAGCCGAGACAAACGATAACCATAAGCAACGTTTTAAAAAGAAACGGGCCATATAGGGGACGGGTGGGTGGGATTCGACGATGTGGAACGATCAATATCATGCGCAATATGTTCATATTACATAGCTGCTGCTTCCAGTAAAACGTCTACATCTGCTTCCAGTAGAACAAAGGGGGTGGCAATAGTTTCATGACACAACCTCAAAGTATCCATAGCCTTTTAGACACGATCAACTAGGTAGGATAACAACTCGGCGAGATCTCAATTGATAGAAAATTTTATAGTTCACCCACAAAGTTTATGATCGACCTCTCCGGATTTAAACTAATAATTGGTTGCAATTTTAACAAAGTTTTAAGGAATCTATACAGAAACTGACTTATCATGCACTAAGACATCCATGACATGTCTGTTATGTCATGACATGGCACTATATTCATCCCGCAACTAGAGACTCAATCACCAGATACTGGTGTTATTGATGAGGTTCGCAGCTGGGCCACTAGCCGGCGTTTTAATACCACACTTCTCATGAATTAGGCTAATCATTCAAGTTACAATTTCAGGAAAAACTGACTGAATTTTTAAAGTTTAATAAAAAATCAGTAGATGATCCTCGGATCCTTTGGCACTCAATTAAGGTTTTATCAAATGCAACTCTATTTTATTCTTTTCAAATCTTAAAGAGATACTGCAGAGGCTTTTCTAAGGCCTTTTTTACCGCTTCAATTTGAACTGGAACTCGTGAGTGGGTGTGGTCATATGACGACGGTGCCACGTAGTCATATTATGAATATTCATACGGTCAAGGAGTGAAAGGGTGTGTCTTGGTGAACTGACTCAGGCCCCCACTGAACTCAGCCCCCTTCCTGCTCTCTCCTCACAACTACGTCTTCGCGATCGAGGAGAGGACCGGGGATGTAACCGAATGGTAGAGCTAACGTTACCTAGCTAAGTTAGCTTGTTTGTCTGCCTAAAGTAACGTTACTATTAAATACATTCAAATACACAACAAAACCCAGTCACACAGTAAGGTTAGTATATTGAACATAGCTGGTTGTAGCGCCCAGCTCCACTTGGTCCGGAGAGAATTGTTATAATTTATTAGCTAACATTATTCATAAATGATAGCGATAACTAGCTATCTAGCTAAGTTACCAGTTCTCTGGACCAAACGGGGCTAAACTCACACACAATAGACTGCTTTGCATTACCTAATTTATCGATACATTCCGTCTCTCGACAGATTATGAAAGCTAACAGAGCCAGTGGCGTTACACCGAGGAACGATATATCTCTGACTCCTTGGCATAATGGCAAGTTAGCTAAAGATACCAAAGTAAGACGTTGTAGATGAATAACTCTATGGCTACGTTCACACTGCAGGTAAAAAGTGGCACAGATCCGATTTTTTCCTCGAATGTGACACAGATCTGATTTTTCTTTATGGAAGTGTGAACAGCGAAAATCACATTGAATCTGACATTTCAAATTCTCATTTGGGCACTTTTGAATGTGGGATTAGATGCCGATACATAACCGATTGTGTCAAAGCGACCGCAGTCTGTCAGATCGGAATTAATGTGAGTTTTTACGTCATTTTAGATGCAGCTAGCAGGGCATTAGAATGTGTACGCACGGTCTAGTTAACTCACTATTGTACAGGGTAGGTTATCAACAGATTCACATTATATTATCATGTGTTGTCATTTTAGATAAGTGGTAAATGTGCAAAGCACATTTCTTTTGGGCACAAACGATACACCATGATAATAAGTCGGAAGTAGGCAACGTTTTTATATCATTCGCGGACAGCTGCGTTACCGTTTTGTGATTTAAAATAATGTTAGAACTGTCCATATTATTGTCTTGGTTTGTTGCACAGTAGCCTATTCATTATTCACGGTTTTCTCATGTAGCTGCTTACCGAACGTTATGGTTGTCGGTCCAATAGTGTGTCAATAGTTTAATCTAAGGGTGCGCAGTGATGTTAGGCTATACGTTACACATGAAGTTGAACAGATGTGTCGTGATAGCTTTTTTATATTGTGTATTTTAACACGGCTGGAACGCTGTATTGACCAATCTTCATCCCGGAACTATCCGTTTTATAAATGTTATATCGACTGGTCTCACTAGCCAAACGGCCGAGCGCTCCATTTTCTTAACTCGCCCGTCCTCATAATCACTCGCCCAGGCGAGTGAGCGAGGTTAATTTCATGCCTTGCTTGAGTTTCACTGAAACTG
Source organism: Synaphobranchus kaupii (assembly GCA_029718625.1). NCBI lineage: Eukaryota > Metazoa > Chordata > Actinopteri > Anguilliformes > Synaphobranchidae > Synaphobranchus > Synaphobranchus kaupii. The sequence goes on from CM056386.1 coordinate 12,852,498, forward strand.
CACGTCACGGTCCCCCCATTCCTGGCTCCGATCTCACATTCACGAGTCACTCTGCACAGAAGTAGCAGTCATGGCAGCACAAAAAGCTAGTAAAAACCTTGGCTTTTTTCCCGTCTCCTCACCCTTATCATTAGCTCCACTGTACATCAACTTTAAAATTAACGCAGAAGCTGTGACTTTGATGACTTCCTTTTTGTTGTTTATTTCTGCAGGCTGTGTCTTTTGTTTTTGTTAATTTGCACGGGTAATTTGAGGAGCAATCGGTTCACACTGGAATCAGATATGGGCCACATTAAAAAATTTATGTGAACAGCCAAACAAAAAAAAAATCGGATCTGAGCAATAAATCGGAATTGAGCACTAATGCCTGCAGTGTGAACGTAGCCTTAGTAGCTCGATATAAGTCGTAATATTAACGTTAGCAGTAATACAAAGCAATTCGCATTTGAACTTGAACTAACTAGTTAGCAGTACAAGGGTCTCAGTCTCAAAGAGGAAAAAAAACCTGTTGGTCTCTGATTTTATATCACGTGCCCAGCCGAGACTACCCCTAGGACCACCTCAACTCCACCCATTTTTATGTTAAGGATCTCATGACGTCACAAATCCCCGGAAACCAGCGTATTGGTAAGCCTACACAAAAACTCATATAAAACTCTTTTGACTAAACATGAGATTTTCGGACATAGACAGTTGTGTATGATTATAATCTAACCCAAAACATCGGTTTTCAACGGGAAAAGTCGGTTTTTGACTGCAGTATCACTTTAACAAAAGTCGTTTTAAACAGCCACATGATTTTGAATCAAAACTGTATACTGTATACAAAACTGTAAAACACTATAGGTTACGTTTAAAATTTACTGAGGCTTTCGAACACGATTTAATTAAAAAGAAATTGATATCTAACTTCGCTGTTGCTCTGAATTCTTAATTAACCAGACAGCGGTATTAGCGTATCATACCTTAATGGAGCTATACCAAACCACACCTATTTTCTTATTCCAGGACATTGCATTCTGCAGAAATATAGCCCATCGATAATTACAAAATGAGCTGGAATTATTTGAGCAGGTTTCAAGTAGCCTATACCACGTTGCTTTTTACACATTTAGATACCCTCGCTTTGCTTCCAACTCGTAGCCTACAGCTAAACGTCCCGTTCACAATGGTATACATAGGCTATATATTTGCTGATGTGTCTTGGAGATATGGTATTTATACCATAATAGTAGGTTCATTTACTTATAATGTAGCCTACTCACATTCGCAGTTCAAACAGCAAATAACCTATATTTTAATTAGGTTTTTATTTTAATTTTATTTGGCTTGTTATAAACGTGGGAAATTTCCACATAACACTATTTCATTTCCAAATTTCCCAGAACAGCTAGGCTATTTGTCAATCGCCCTTTTAGCTATTATAGCCTACAGGAGTCGTCAACATGTTGTCAGAGCTGATTATGATATAAGCTATGGCAAATGCACTACATGGCATATGATAGCCTCTACAAATGTACTTCATAAATAACTGAGCAGTTATTGCTGCAAACTTTAATAATAATGTAAATTTGTATTGCATTATAGCCTACAACCTGCCGCAGTGCAATAGCTACATATGACTTATGTCATATGCACATATAATTCCATAACGGTGGATCACACATACATTCTCAGTCAAGCTGATCTCCTGGATAAGGAAGCTATTTTTCCCCAGCTCAAAGGCTAACCCCAGTAAAATTGCATATTGGTAAGAAAAGCAAAGGTATCTAAATGTGTAAAAAGCCAGGTGGAATACTTGTAACTTGCTCTAAAAATTCCAGCTCATTTTGTAGCCTAATGTGCTCGCTCGCGTTCTCAATGCTCCCTAGTGGTAGTCGTCGCTCCTAATACCCTCTCTACCATTGGCCCTGTCCCGCTCAGCTCCTAATGCCCTCTGTATCATTGGCCCTGTCCCGCTTTTCTCCTAATGCCCTCTCTACCATTGGCCCTGTCCCGCTCTGCTCCTAATTCCCTGTCTACCATTGGCACTTACCCCGCACTGCCCCTAATGCCCTCTCTCTGAAATATACCACCACAAGTATATTTCAGACATGTGGGAAACACTGTAATGATTTGGCAGGTGGAAATGTCTGTACACAGTCTGATACACCACCAAAGGTAGTTTCAATGTCATTGGTGTTCAAAGGCCCTCATGAGTGTTCACAGATGTTTCCTGATATCTTTCCAGCATGCGCTGTTACTCGTACTATGAGAAAACAGTTTGGTACAGGTGGTAATTTGAAGAGTGAGGATCTTGTTGATCTCAGTGACCACGTTTATATGCACACGATATTCCTATATTAATTGGAATATGGTAATATTCTGATTATGTATGAGTCATGTAAACGCCTTAAAACAATTGACAAATTTCGATTAAGCCAATATTCTGATTGCTAGAATTCCGAATAAGACACCTGGCATATGCCTGTATTAACGGCCCATCAACAGTAAAGAAATGCATGCAAATTTCCCATAGACTTCAATGCATTGTATTGTGGTTGGAGGTAATTCTCCCCCCCCCCCCCCCAAGCATATTTCATTATATCATTTTCATAATTGAAATTGCATAATTCTGTCTATTGAATTGCATAATTCTGTCTATTTTGAATGCAATTTACATGCAAGAAATTACATGTACTGTATACATGTACAGATGATTTTTTTAATTATTTTTTTTAACGTAATATCAATTTCGATCTTTATTTCTCGATCATTTAATGCTACCAGAACAACCTCCAGATGACTAATTTAAACAAACATTTATTGCAAATAACTACACGTACAAGACTCATACATGTATCATTGTGATATTATTACAAGGAAATGGAATTATAACAATTGAGTAGTGCATAACACTTATCAAATGGTTGTGATGCCATGTGAATTATTGTGTAACTTTAAAAGCCGTTTTCTCAAAATGTCAAATTTGCATAATGAATGTATCTGTATTTTGCACAGATACTCTATGATACGTTCCATTAAACCATAGAGCCATTTTTTTTTTTCTTGCTATCTTGCATACTTTTTAAATTACAGCCTACTGTTTTTTGATTGGCTGTGGCCATTGCCATGGCAACAGATTAATCAAAATTTGCTCTATGGTTCAATGCGGAATTTACTGATGTACCACCTGATGAAGTTTTTTTTTGTTGCTGTAGCACTATTTTACATTGAAGTCTATGGGAAATTTGCATGCATTTCTTTACTGTTGATGGGCCCTTAACCAGAATATTTGGTCATGTAAACACATTATTTGGAATATGCCCCTGAACAGAATATTTATTTAGTCTGCGCATGCTCAATTATTATATATGTATTTTTTCAATCTGCAAGGAATCTTGTGTCCATAATGGTGAAAAGTCTGCATTTCCAGAGCGAAGACGAAACAGACTTATGTCTACAAATAATGAAAGACATGAATATAATGGAATGCATTTACAGGAGAATGCACCGTAATAGTGACATTTATAAAAGGGTGTGTGACAAACTAATTAAGGAAGCAGGTTTTGCACGCAAACATTGCTGGAAAACACTCAAGGCAGCCTACTCTAAAGCCAAAAAAACAAAACGCATGCTTCTTCATCAATGGGCACATTAAATAAATGATAAATCACGAAGCCTACCATGCCTCGACAGAACATATAGGCAAAACAATTCTTTTTACCGTACACTTGTGCACCCCGAACTGATTCGCAAACATACAATAGCCTACTCAGCACAGCTTCCCAATTTGTACAGGACGATAGCACAAGGGCACATAGTTTCATAACGCTTTCCATTGCGCACACTGTGTTGAATGAGCCTCTCAACATGCAGAAATCTTCTTTCCACTCTGCATCCGTAAATTGTATCATCACTACTGTTTCCCACCAGTACTCCATGCAAACTTTCTTCCATTGTCTCCGGGAGTTTCTATGTGGCACAAATGGCAAACTCAGACAGATTTCCTCGTGCTCTCGTCTGCCATTTGGAATGTGAATGAAAACAAGTGTTCTTGTTAAATTACGTTGTGGAAGTGCTAAGAAGACAACACAATATAACGCAAAAGCAACCATCTTCCAAACCTTTTGCGGAAAAGGGAATTAGTGTGAATAGAACATGGATGTCCTAGTTTATTCGGAATTTGCCAATTAAAGGGTAAGTTCGCTATTTTGGACCTTGGACCCTATTTGCGGTCCGTCTTCCATGAACCTGACCCATGAAGTCCATTTTTTCGCTGATCGGTCCAGTATTGAGTTCGGTACAGATTTCCTGTAGGCTCTCACTGGGCTACAATGGAAGTGAACGGGGCAATCAGAAATGTTCGATAAATGTGCTTTCATGTACAATAAATGAGACGGGAAGCTCAGGGTGTATTGTTACCGGTCTCAGTATGCTCTCCTGTGAAATGTATCTCAATCCGAACATTTTTACGTGCTTGGCATGGCTTGGAAGTAAGCATTTCTCTGTTGCTTGTTTGCGCTGCACTCGCGGAGTACTATGTGCCGGGGGTAGGGGAGCGGGAAGGTGTGCCGGCCGTTTACGAAACTATCTAGCTGAGCAGTCTGCGTTTGTTTACCTGCAGCAACGTAGGCTACAATTTCCACAAAAAAACTTGGATGATGGATGACTATAATGATTACGAAGACGAAGAATTCGATTTTGACTTTGACGTTACTGGCTACAGATTTGAGCCAGAATACACGGACACGGAACTACAAGAGATGGATGATAAGAGAGCAAGAGAAGAGAGAGAGGCTGAAGTTGCGCAGGTAATGTTATCCGAAGTCGCTGCCGAGGCTAGACCAAGAATTTCGGGGGACTTTTGGTGTTCTTGCAATAGGTGCAAGCAGATGCCCAGAGAGGAGGAAAGTTTGTGTTGTAGGGAGTGGGATCTGTTGCTACCGAATGCCATTGAAAACCTGGATGTAGGCTATCCGTGGATGACACTGGATCATCTCCATTGATTACCATTACACTATGACTGCTAACAGATATGTGATAGATGAGAACTTTGGACAGGACACCATGCGTCAAGCATTTGTAAATAAAACATTATATAATTGTAAAAAGTTATAGTTGATGAACGTTTCCGACAGTTTTGTTACAAGAAAACAACTTATGTCAAGCTCGGATTTTGTTAGTTGGTATTGAGTGCTGGGTCAGAGGACGCGCTCAAAAAAAAAAAAAAATGTTAGTAACGTTATAGCTAAATATAACTTACCTCCGCTCCGGTGCTTGATAGTGCTGCAGGTCCGACACGAGGAACAGCTGTGTTCTTTAGAAACCAGTGTTTTGCTTCTGATTTGCGGTTACAGAAATCAGTAGCGTCGAAATGCGCTCCACAAACTCGCGAGTCTGCCAAACGGAGTTGATTGACTGGAGTGTTTATGTCGATCCGTAAGACAACCAGCCAAAGTCTCAATCTTTCTGGGTCAGAGAACGGGAGCCTGTGAAAACTGGTATTTGAGCGTCCAGACATTTTATTCCCACAACCGGGGACTGCACATTCGCGCACCATTGCTGTGATGAATTATTACAAATGATGATTACAAAAACTGCGTTACAAATATTTCTGCTGTAGGCTACTAGCTAGTAAACTCCAACGGGAGGTCAGGATTTGCTTTTCCCCCCTCTACAACGTAGCTAGACTGCGGAAGTTTACAGTGCGAGGTAGTGCGGTCGGAGAAATAGTTCTGTTTCAAATGGAACTGTTGTTTCAACGTTCGGTTTGCGTTTGCGATAGCCTACATTTCACAGGAGAGCATACTGAGACCGTAAGAATACACACTGAGCTATAAAAGCACATTTATCGTTGTTTTTCCATAACATTTCTGATTGCCCCGTTCACTTCCATTGTAGCCCAGTGAGAGCCTACAGGAAATCTGTACCGAACTCAATACTGGACCGATCAGCGAAAAAATGGACTTCATGGGTCAGGTTCATGGAAGACGGACCGCAAATAGGGTCCAAGGTCCAAAATAGCGAACTTACCCTTTAACATGTATACAGGAATATTTGCGGAGCTCAACACTCTACTGAGCATGTAAACACTTTATTCGGAATATTGCCTTAAAAAGAATATTGACCTTATTCGGAATATGGTGTGCATGTAAACGTGGTCAGTGACACTTTTCTTGGGCATTCTGATGTGTTTGATGCACCGACTGATTTTGTTCTCCCACAGTTGAAGTCCCAGTTCCCAATAAGAGTAACATTGTGTGTACATCACATCCAATTGTGACATAACTCTGTCCAGAGATAAGCTAATTGCTGCTCAAAAGGCTAACCCAGCCCTAGTCTCTTTATTTGATTCTGTACACTCTGATCAGGAAATCATTGTTGTGCCCCAAAGATATTTCCTTAAAGATGGTGTTTTAATGAGGAAGTGGAGGACTCGTGGGGCCCTATCTTACACCCGGCGCAAAGCGGCGCTAACCCAAACCTGTTTACATGTTATTTTAACGGCGCATATAAATGCGTCTACATAGGCGTGTACACAAGGCGCGTACCCTCATGTCTGTTACACACAAGCACACACAAGCATCACTAAAATATCTAGATCACAATGTGAAATATTATTATTGTGTAGGCTATATCAAAAATGCATAATAATAAAAGGTTCCATAGGTCCACATACCTTTCCCTCAGCGAAGGGAAACGATGCCACATTACATTGCTCTCAGCCCACTCCATCAACATCCAGGCGATGTGCGATGGTACGGGACATTGGCTATCCATTAAAAAGGAGCTGATAACACCTATATCAAGCCAAATGCGCGAATTGTCATTTGAACCTAATGCGTGAATTGTCATTCAATGGAAACTCACGCACTGCAATAGACGGACAATTGAGTTCTGAAAATGCGCTTCAGATGTCATTACAATACAGCTCTGTTTATCTAGGAATACAGCCTGTAAGTAAATAGAATGGTTTGTGACTGAAAAAAGTTCAAAACTTTGTCCAGTGAATATTGCTTTTATTGTTTTTCAAATAGCCTAGGCTACAGCGGACTCGCTGCGCATAAGGTTTTTTCAATAGCCTATGGTTAAAAAACGGAGATAAATGTCATCATGTTAACTGAATTGTAACCTTAGCTATTCTTTGTCCTTTATATTTTTTAATTTACAGTGACAAGGTTTCCATACCCTCAGCTTATTAAAACCCCGCTGATTTCACCTCTTATTCCATAACTGAAGAAAAGATTTTAAAGAGAACTAAGCGTCTAATTAGAAACGAAATTTGCAGCACGTTACACAATTAATTTACAATTAATTTTAATTCCATTATCTGCATGTGCGCTTTATAGGAGCTGGTCTGTTTCCCCTGCTGTAAATCGCACTTTTCACGGTCTTCCTGGGAAAGTGGATCGTTTTAAAGTATTACGCTACCAATAAAACAGGTTGGTCACATTTCCATAAGCAGGACATAATAAAACAAGGGAAAATATGCTGAACCTATGGGTTGCCAACCTGACAGATTTATTGTATTTAGTGTCATCATTAAGGCAAAATAACGTTATTTATGTTATTAATCAAAATTAGAATTCAGGTAGCCTAATGAACTTCGGATGAAGCTTGAACATGAGTTCATTGCATAATCAAACAAAATTTGTTAAACAAGCAGGCTAATTTGGCGTTTTCTAAGGTGAGACGGAAGCAATTGGTCGCTTATTCTCAGCTGTTGCAGGTGCTTTTAACGAAATTTAACCGCATATATTTTGTAACTGTCAGGAATTACCGGGAACTCATAATGGTTAGCCCGAATAATATTGATCAAAGGCTACTATTGATCCATATAGCCTATTCCTTGATCGTACTAAACACGCACGCGCATGTCTGTTTCGCCATTATATAAGCAATCCGCCGAGGTGGAAAAGCAGGCTTTTAAAGGGAATGGGATATGACATTTTGATTGGTTTATTGCATGTCACGCCCAAGACACATCTATAATTAATGAAGAGACTAGGTTCAGCCCACTTGCACGCTGCGCCGTGCTTAGCGCCCAAAAAACACGCCGTTAAAATAGCAAAAGTGGACTTGGACACGCCCTAAATGGACTTTACGCCATGCGCTTAGACCAAGCGCCAAGATAGGGCCCGTGGCGTTCCTGCTGAGTGGGATATGGTTGATCAAATAGTGATTCCATCTAGTTACCAAAGTGAAGTTTTAAATGCTGCCCATGACGGTTTAGCTGGACATTTCGGAATTAACAAAACTTAAGATCGTATCCTCAGACACTTCTTTTGGTCTGGCTTAAAACAGGATGTGGTGCGCTACTATAAAACTTGTCATGTCTGTCAGGTTGTAGGTAAATCCAACCAGACTATTCCTCATGCTCCTCTTTACCCAATACCAGTTGTAGAGAAACCATTTCTGCATTTTATTCTGGATTGTGTAGGGCCTCTTCCACGGTTCCACGAACTTCAACAGCTCCAGATCAAGCACAACGTCTCCAGTGCGTATCATGCTGAGAGCCAGGGAGCCTTGGAAAGGTTCCACCAGACCTTTAAGTCCATGTTGCGCACTTATTGTCTGGAGCTGGGTAAGGACTGGGAGGACGGAGTTCCATGGTTACTTTTTGCATCTAGAGAGGTAGAGCAGGAGTCCTTGGGATTTAGTCCTGCTGATCTAGTGTTTGGTACCATACAGTGTGTGGTCCTCTGGCCTTGTTGAGAGATCAGTGGCTGAAGGACCAGCCTCGGCATAATTTTCCAGACTATTATTTGTCAGTAAGTTTAGCTCTCGGTTACACCGAGCCTGTGATTTGGCAAAACAAAATCTGGAAGTGGCTCAACAAAAAATGCAGCATTGGTTTGATCATAAAGCCCACGTAAATTTGACCCAGGTGAGAAGGTGTTGGTTCTGTTGCCCATTGCCGGCTCTGCTCTGCAAGCAAGGTACAGTGGTCCATATGTAGTGGAACATAGGGTATCTGACCGTGATTATGTTATCACCACCCCTGACAGGAAGCGGGCTACACAATTATGTCATGTAAACATGCTCAAGCCATAGAGTACTCAAGTGACTACGTCACGCTGGTTTCGTAAGTAAATTCCCCATTCATTTAGAGTGTAGACATTAAGCTTACTTTTAAACCATTTCGACTGATTATGTCTTACCGTCAATTTCGCAGATTGTTCAATATAACGCCCGTTCGCAAACTATGTCATTTTTCTGGACCAGCTTCAAGTATATTTTACGTTTTAGTATTTTCTTTTGTGAACATACCAGCGTTGCCACCGTTTAAAAACTCCACGTCCCATAATTCCCTCCGAACGAGCAGCCTTGTCTCCAAACGTTGTCATATAACGTTAGCCAGCAGTAGCAGTTTCTTTTTGTCTTTAGTCAATGCACAACTATAGATTCTCCCCCATTTGTGAAATAATTCCCGACTCAGAATCCAAACCCCCAACCTCATGATTTTGTTAACGTTACCTAATATAACGTGTGCTCTCTCATTGAGAGACTTGACGCAATTATGTGACAAACTCGGATTGATAATGATTGCCGACCTAACGTAAGCATTTACCTACACAACTTTTGTCAACTGCCTGAATGTCAGCCAGAACAATAAACGTTAGCTAGCTAACTTAAGACTTCACACATATGTTTGTTAACTTTTTAAATTCACTTATGTGCAATATCGGGGGAATCGCGGCAGCTTGTTCGTTTCACCTCATAAACTAATCTGGACACAGCTGCCTTCTCAGGAGCTAGTCTTGGGCTTGATTAGGTTTTGGAGGCTGCTTGTTTCAATTTACAATCAGTCAATGAGCTTCACAATTTGGAATTAAAATTAGACTACTCGCTCCGCAAAAACCTTTCTCCCAATCATTGAACCTAGTGATATTGACGTAATGCAGAGAATGACAGTTTTCAGTGCGACACTACGATACTTTCTGATCAGACGGAATTACTAACGTTATAGTTTTTTTTTTTGCTGGTCCGTTCGGGCAGGTTAAGCTGCTTGTCCGACCACTTTCTTTACTTGTCCCGGACAATCGGACAAGCTTTAATGTCGAGCCCTGCTCCTCAGCTTCCTCTCCACTATCGCTATCCCAGTTAAACACAAATACGCTCTCGTAACCATTTGCCATTCTGATATGGCTACTCGCTACTTTTTTTTTCAAGTTGTCAGCTCGTATTTATAACTGCACAAAAAGACCGCCAATGTTACAGTCATTGTATAAACCAATAAGATTGTCTATCTATTACAGCTGACTAATATTTGCCCAGTAACAACATGTATTTGCTGTATTTAAACTATTTAATTGGTATAGGATAATTTCTGTTAGAATAGTGTGGGACTCAGTAATGAGTATATATAATATATATATAGGGAATTGGTGTATAAGCAAGTTTATATGAATGTGTGTCTGAAGGAGAGAGCGTGCAGCCAGACACCGGATGAACTGACCTGTGGAATTAAAGGTCAAGGGAGTGTCTTGGTGGGCAGTTGGTAATAAATCTGAGAGAACAAATCATGTACTGATCTGTGTGACAGAAGGGGATTCCTTAAGTAAGCAGTTAATCGTAGGACTGAGACAATACCCAGTTAAGGATAACCAGATGTGCACATCAATATGCTATAGACGTTTTTACGATTGGTAAGTTAGAAAACCCTAAGTAATGCATATATTAAGGAGGTCTCAATGTATGCAGCAGGCGATAGGCCATCGGACATTTTAAGATAGGAGGGCCTATGCATGTTTTAACTGTATAAAACCTGTGGAATAAGGCTGAAAGGGTGTGACTTCATGAACTCACCCGGCTTTGTTAATTACTAATAAAGTTTGTATGGAAATGGCAAGCTCCTGTCTCTGAGAGAATTCTTCTAAGTGGAAAAAGACACGACATAGCTTTGGCGTCACGAACAGGATTGGAATAACAGAGGCTGGAAATTCGGAACCGTCTGCTGCTGTGGGCCGGGGGCCGGATGAGTCACACAAGCCACGGTGGCCACCAATAAGGTAAAAGCGAATGTTCTTCGTACTAGTTTAACGGGTTGTGTGACTTGTTCCGGGTGCCACCCTGGCAGTGGACTGCCGAGTAAGTCTCTCCAAATTAAGAACCAAAAAAGTAAATAACTGAGACTGAGCTTGTGATTTTTGAAAAGAATGCATGTGTAATGTGTGTGATTGGGCCTCGAGGGAACTTGTACATATGACAAAAATCTCCTTAGTGGAGTCACGTGATTTGTCCTGCAGTAAAAGCCTCAGCGGAGCGGAAAGGTGCCCGCAGAGAGCCGGGAAGTCAGGCAAATAAAATCCTGTATAATAACGGATTTCTCTGTATGTTGTATAGACAATAGAAAAAAGAGCCTAATTAACAGACAATAGTCGTGTATAATTATAGGTTTTCTATATGTTGAAAGGCTAGTAGAGAAAAGACCGAACTAACAGGTCACTCAAGAAGTGAGTGTTGGAACGAATGAAGTAAGATTGGGTGACAGAGTGAAAGTCTCTGTCACAGGTGGAGAGGGGGTGTGAAGCGCTCCTGTTAAGTCTCCATTTAAAAAAGTGTGAACGAGAGTGAGTTTGGGAGAGTCCTGCACGGTGTAATTTGATTGAGCGTTGTTTGAGAGACATTCAACCATCGAGCCGCTGATTGGGCTCTCTAGTACGAGAAGCTGTGTGTGTGTGGCTGTTTGATTCTGGTTTGCCTGCGTTGAGTGTGTTCTTGTGTGTATGGGAGCTTGAAGTTTATAGAGTGAGTGAGTGTGTGAGAGAAATCTGCCAGAAGGACAGATTGGTGTAATAGGGTTATAAACCGTATACCTAGACGGAATAATAGTGGAATAGTAGTCAATAATAAAGTGTAATTAAGCATACTCACAAAATAGAAAAATATTTAACAAGTTTTTTAAAGGTACCTTTTAATGCTGTGTGATAATAAATGTATAAAAATATGTGAAAGATTCAGCTTTTTTCTATGAAGTAGTAGGGAAGATACGTTAAGAGATATAATCCCCTTAGGTGATTGGGGGTTAGTTTTGAAGTTGGCTTGGTTGTGTTGTGCATTATCTCACTGATTATTGTTGTACCAATCCTTTTATTAGTTCCATAACGCGATCATTGTTGTGTTTCGAGACGTTTGTTGGAAGATATAGGGTTGTGGGAATTGATCAGTTGTGATAAAACATATGCAAAGTATATGATTTGGTATATTGTGGTTGGAATTAGTAGACATTGCAGAAAATACTTGTAATATTGAGTGAAGAGGTGTGGAACGTGTATAAATACTCAGAGGTAAAATAGGGAGTAGAAAGACGGTTCGACCAAATACCTACAGAATAGGAGGAAACAAGAGATCTAGAGTTGTAGAAAATAAAACTTTAGTAATAATAGGTAAATAAACGGATTGACCTAAAAAAGAATCAGTTATTAAAGTATAAAACGGTATTTGGCATTGTGATAACCAATATTTAATTGCTGTTTTCTATAGAAAAATTAAAACTCCACAAACCATAAAAATAAATAAAAGGGTGACTAAAACGGGAGGTTGTGTATAAACTGCAGCAATGAATTCTACGGCAGTAGAAGTGTTGAGTGCCAAAAACCCATTAAATAAAGAGGAAATAAAGAAAATCTCTCAGAAATGGGAGAAGCGAACTAAAAATATGAATACATATTGGCCGAAGGAAGGGACTTTCGATTTAAATCTGTGCGAAGAAATGGAAATATTAATAAAAAATCATAAAGTTAAGCAAAAGGGAAAAAAGAGACAGGAAAAAAGAGAGAGAGAGAGAAAGAAATATTAAAACTGTTTAAAAAAGAAGGAGAGGAATACTTAAAAAATCTGAGAAAAGCGAGAAAAATCTCGGCAAAGCAAAGTACAAATGTGATTGAAACGCCTCCGCCATATGGGCAATATCCAGTAGTTTCGGGCATCCTGCAGTTAGAGGGAGAGTTTGATATAGGAGAGGGGGGGGAAAAACTCTGGAGAACTCCTGGGGCCAGCATAGGAGAAAAAGGCAGGAGAGCAGACCCCAGGGAGTCTCTGGGGGATTCCTCTCAGAGCAGACAGAAAGGATTAAGTAAATTAAATTGTTACAGGGATTTGCAGGAAGCAATGGAAGAGTTACAAGGAAATGATGCATGCAGTACCCCCAGAGAGCGTGCACGCTCTCTGGAGGGACAGAGGTGTGATCTTCCCCTGTCCTATGTTGAACAGGAAAAAATACCTGATTTAGATAATTGGAGTGAGGAAGAGATTGAGGAAGGTAAGGCAAACAGGACAATAAGTGAAAAGGAGTTGAGAGATAGACGGAAAATAAAGAAACCAGCTAAATATAGCCAGTGCCCCATCCTGATAAAAGGAACGACAGGGCATTACGTGCCGTGGGGATCACAAGATATGCTGGGCTTAGTAGAGCGCCTCCCAGACATACATGAGGGGGCAGGAAAGTGGATAAGGGCTCTAGAGGAGGAGACAATGGGGAAATTATTGGCGGTGGGGGACCTTAAGGCTCTGTTGGCGAGGTTGCTAGGGATGGCTCGGATGGAGGAAGTGCTGATGAAAAGTGGGCTACAGGCAGCGGTAAACACCCCGAACCTTGACGGTGCCAGCTTTGATCAATTCCGTCCCGCGATGTGGCGAACTTTGAGAGAGGATTACCCTACCAAGATTGACCCTAAATCACTTAAAGGGGAAGAGGTGGGAGACACCGTAAATCCAGCCAACTATCTGCATAGACAGTTAAAACGCTGGAAGTTGGAAACAGGGCGGAATCCTGAGGGAGATGAACTGATGACAACCCTCTTCCGGACTTCCATAGTGGAAGCGATGCCCCCGCCGGTGAGAAGCAGGCTGGAGGATGTAGTTGGGCTAAACTCTAAAACGCACAGAGAGTTTTGTGATCATGTGATACATGCAGTAGAAAAATATCGTAAAGATGAACAGAAGCTTAAAGACCAAGAGAAAGAGACACAGCGGAAGCTGACACAGCTCCAACTGGAAGAATTGACAAAAAAGCAGTGGTAAAAGCCGAAGTGCCAGAGCCCAGCCCGGAAGCCGTAGTCTCTTCTGGAGGTCCATCGCGGCTGCCTAACCCTCAGGGCCAAGAGCAACCCACTGTACCAATAATAAATGTGTATGCACAGCCCCAACAGTGGAAAAATAAAACCCCAAATAATAGAATATGCTGGGGATGTAATCAGCTAGGCCATAATAAGCGTGATTGTCCAACATTTTAAACAAATTTTAAAACTTATTACGGCTATAATGCAGCCAACAAAATTAGCCATAATAAAGTGTTAAGCGCAAAAATGATATTGTAGCGCCAACAGTGTTGCTAAATATACTAATAACAGATGCGCATGGGTTTGACCATTGCGCAAGGGGGGAAGTTATTAGAAAAATAAAACAACAAGGTTACTGGTCTCCTTATTTACAAAATATGGTAGACGATGCGTTGGCAAAATGCGAAGTGTGTGCGCAAAATAATGTGCGCAAAGGCATAGCAACACCAATAGGGCACATACCGGTCCCAGAAGGACCGTTTAGACATCTTGTCATGGATTATGTGGACATGATAAAAAAAGTAAATGGCAAAAGATACATGCTTGTGGTAATAGATCGGTTCAGTAGATGGGTAGAGGCAGTACCATCGGCAGAACAAGGTGCAGCAACAGTGATTAAGTTTCTGACAAGAGAAATAATCCCTAGATTTGGCATACCTACTGAAATTAGTTCAGACAATGGATCAGCATTCATTCAAAAAACTGTGAAACAAATAATACAGCAATTAAGAATGAAACAAAGACTGGGATGTGTTTATCACCCACAGTCATAAGGTATGGTAGAGAGGATAAACGGTACCCTCAAGGCCAAAATTATCAACATTTGTGTCAGCACGAAACTTAACTGGATTGATGCATTACAGCTTGCTTTGATGAGTTATCGCATGCAAACTAACAGAATCATGCATGAAATGCTTACGGGTCGACCCATGCCTGTCCCTGCGTGGAGGGGGCCCTACAAAGGCCCCCCTCTGGAACAGCTTCAGATGGAACTCAGTGATATGGGACAACTAACTGCGATACATCAAGTTATTTATTACAGGAAAAGAGCCGAGAGCCTGAGTCGGAGCCAGAGGTCACAGGAGGGATCAGGACCGAGAGCAGTGTAACACCCACTACTACAGAACCAAACAGTCCTCCAACTTAACACACCCAGGCTAAAGTTGGGAAATTGGGGGGCCATGTTCACTAGAGCAGGAATTGCAATAACAGTAGTAGTTGTTTATAGTGGGATTAATGTTCTGTTGTGTGATACCTCTGCTGAGATCTTTCCTGATACAGGCAACTGTTAAGCAGATGAATCCAGTTATGAGGTACCACGTGAATGCTGAAGGAGTGGTCCTCCAGGCTGTCAACATGAGGCATGAACTGGGTGATGATGAAGGCTGGCCTGATCTGAATCCAGTATTAGACTGGATCCCACAAGAGCCACACTCAGATACCTCATCTGAGAACAGCACAGACAGTGAGAAAGAGGTGGTATAAGAAATACAATGGACTGAATAAGGAGCAGAAGAGGACAGCAGGTTAGCCCGGCTAGCATCCGAGACGGCTAGTTGGTCCACCTACTACGAGGGAGCTCCTCAAGATAGCCAGAAGATTGATTTCTTATTATATAATTACACTACACATAGTATAATCGAAAATTGTATTCTTGTGTATCATTTTATGTTTTTATTGTTTATTGTATAACCACAATAATATTTGTTTTTTAATTATTTTAATAGTAACTACATAATGCAAGGCTGCCTATGACACATGCACACGCTTACATACATATTGAATAAAAATGTGGCTGGAGTGGTGAGTCTTTTACTCCTCCCTCGTCAAGAGTGGGGGGAGAGTTTTGGCTCTAAAACTCCCTGGAATGGATGACGACGAGAAGCACCAGTTGATAAGAAAAAGGGGTTTATTTAACCCGATAAGATTTGGGAAGGTTGCTTTTCCTCATTGTTCATTTTCAGATCTAAATTATTCTGTTGGGACTAAGTAAGTCCCAATGGGGGGATTATATAGGATAATTTCTGTTAGAATAGTGTGGGACTCAGTAATGAGTATATATAATATATATATAGGGAATTGGTGTATAAGCAAGTTTATATGAATGTGTGTCTGAAGGAGAGAGCGTGCAGCCAGACACCGGATGAACTGACCTGTGGAATTAAAGGTCAAGGGAGTGTCTTGGTGGGCAGTTGGTAATAAATCTGAGAGAACAAATCATGTACTGATCTGTGTGACAGAAGGGGATTCCTTAAGTAAGCAGTTAATCGTAGGACTGAGACAATACCCAGTTAAGGATAACCAGATGTGCACATCAATATGCTATAGACGTTTTTACGATTGGTAAGTTAGAAAACCCTAAGTAATGCATATATTAAGGAGGTCTCAATGTATGCAGCAGGCGATAGGCCATCGGACATTTTAAGATAGGAGGGCCTATGCATGTTTTAACTGTATAAAACCTGTGGAATAAGGCTGAAAGGGTGTGACTTCATGAACTCACCCGGCTTTGTTAATTACTAATAAAGTTTGTATGGAAATGGCAAGCTCCTGTCTCTGAGAGAATTCTTCTAAGTGGAAAAAGACACGACATTGGCTAAAAAGAAAGAGTACGTAAAATACGAGTTCAGGGCGCCTAAAGCACTCTGGAACGTTCGTCTTTAGGGCGCCTTTAGGCGCCTCTGGCACTGAATGAGTTAAGTGGCTTGTAACCTCCACTACTGTACACCTGGTTACTGCAACGCAGGTGGATTTTGGGAAGCAACAGTGATTCAAACCCTACCTTGACCTGGACCGCTTGCTGAAGCTGGGGCTGTTGCCATGGCGATAGGCACTGGGGACATATCGTTCTCTCTCCCTCTCCTCACGCCTCCTCTCTGATGAATGCATGGACCGCTCTCTCCTGCCGGCCGACCGGGACCGGGACCTGGGGGGGCAGAGTGTGCTGCGTTAAGCCCAGCTGCTCCGTATGCTCAAGAAAATAGACCACAAGAGCGGCGATGGACCTTCTGGTCTCAGCGTTCCGTCTGTCAGACTCAACCAGGATCGTATCCTGGTACATTCTTTTCCTCTCCAGACACATTTAGCTCCTGAACCTCATACATCACAAACAGGCAATAACCGAACCTCACACAGTGCAAACAGGCAAGTACTGAACCTCACGCGAACTGCAAACAGGCATTTTATAAGAGTGACTTGCACAGAATTCACTTTAAATGTTTTATTCTTTTCTATTTTTTTTTTTTTTTTTTTTACATAGTAGGGTCATTCCGTGTCAAATCAACCAGTTTTCTGAAAAGTTCCTGTATGACCCTCTCAGATTTTGATGAAACTCCATCATAATAATCCATTGTGTGAAAAATGAACAAACACAAAACATTAGCCACATACGACATGTCGTTTCAGAGATATGGCCTCCTGAAATTTGCTCAAAACCTCCGAGTCGTGAAAGCGCGCAAATGTGATTTTTTCAGACTTTGGAAGCTTATAACTTGGGATTGGTAACAGCTATAGAGCTGAAGCTTGGTATCCTGACGGCAAGAATATGACATCAAATTACTTGTACCCCCTTCCCTTTTCAAGTTATATGCACCCAAAGTAGCCACTTTGTTCAGTCGCCATGTTTTTTTCGCCATGTTTTTGGTGATTTTCGAGGTCACCCTGTGCCCATACGAGTGGACATATACATCCCATATCACAGATGTATAATCTATAGGGGTATGTCTATGGTCACAAGCAAGTACAGGCTAATCAATTCATTTGTAAAGGAATGACATCCATCCAAAGTTGGGTCCGGGTGAAAAAAAGTCAAAAACACAACCGTCCGTCTTGTCAATGGATCACCATGTGGACAGTTAAAACTTTTTCTGAAATTTACACCAGTTAAACAGATATATTAGATCTACTCATCAACCAAATTTCAGCTTTGGTACTCAACTCCTTCATGGTTAGATAGCATTTTGAAAAGTACACATTTTAACATATCGGGAATTAACTGCGTTAATTCAACCATCTGTTTAATTGAGCAATTGCATGTTACTGGCCCTGCGAAGCCCCAGTAAACTTTAAAGCTGCAGAAGAACATTAAGCTTGTTACTGCCTAGCTGCTACTACCATGCATGTCAGCTAGCTCCAATTCGTAAACAAAGTTCTCTACCACCTAGCTGTCACTACCATGTATTTCAGCTTGTGTGAAATTGTAAATGCATAAAGCTTTGTACCGTCTAGCTGCTGTTCCTTCCGTAACTCAGTCTGCATCTAGTCTTGGTGATTGACCCAGACAATACATTTCTCCCCCGACTCTAGACCACCCTTTGTATTGCAACACAACCAAAGAGGGGGCAATAATTATCTGCAAACAGACGTTCAAAGTTTCAAACGCCTGGCAAAGTCATGTATCTCCCATAATTCTGCACACTCACATGAGAAAAAGGATAAGGGGGTGCAGGACGAGTAACCCAGGATTTCTGACAACAGTAGCATCCTAAAACGCATGCTTACACACTAATGCCAAGACCCACATCAGCCATCCGTGACGTCGACCCAACTGAGCGAGACGGGCTCATCTACCCCCGGCTATTGGCCGCGGAAAACCAGAGACGAGACGCCAAGAGGCAAAGTGAGTAGCCTAGCGGTGGTCAAGGAAGAACAACTGCCACGCATTTGTAATCCGACGGAGGAAACTATTCAAAGGACTCGACTCAAGTAAGGCTGTATCACTGGACATAGCATATCAGTTCGCAACTGCAACATGCTTGTGACTGGATGTACGCAACTGCTATTGAATGTTTGTTGTAAAAAGTTTGTGTTACCATTTTCTTTTGGATGGCTCTAAGCCATCGTCCGCGTATCTTGCATGCGATCTACCTTAAATACTAACCGGTCATAACACTACATGCGGATCTGGACACACATGCACCGATAACGGTTCATGCGCCATTAACTAGCTCCTGCAAGTTTCAAATCTTCCTCCATGTTAATTTCTTTGTTCTCTCTAAACACGTGTCTGAGGCAACCCCCCCCACACGCAGGAGAACATGAAAATCTACCACATGCTTGCACACACGCACGCACACACAGTTTGTTGTACATAATAGTAGTGAGTCGTGCTTTGCTCTGTTTGGTACTTTATGTTCAATAAACTTTATTACATTTTCCAAGATTGTCTGTATTAATGTTGCTTGTGTTGAATTGAGTCAGCCAATGCTAATCGCAGGGATTTCCCCAAATGCCTTCACCTTTTTGCTGAATCATTTCTATTAATTCGGTATCAACTGAGTACATAATATTTGATTTTGTTAAGATAATTATTAATGTAAAATTTTATTGATAAATAATTTAATTATTAATTGAAGTTGCCCATTTTTAGTTAGTATATTCTCTTTTGAGAATAGTATATAAAATTTTATGAGATTGATTTATGATACTAAAACTATGCCACCAGTTGTATAAGAATGATTCATACGTATTCCCAACAACACATTTCTTCAAGTTTTAAAGCAACATTATTTTTTTTAACATTTTCAAAAAAAAAGAAAAACGGCCCTGTGCAACAGTTTGGGCACCCTGTCAGTTAGTACTTTGTAACTCCTCCTCGGGCAGCTAAGATTCCGGTAGCCAGCTAAGAGTCTTTCAATTCTTGCTTTTGGATTTTTTCCCCATTCTTCCTGGCAGAACACTTCTAGCTGAGAAATATTCTTCAGCCTCCTTGCATGCACGACATGTTTGACATCTCTCCAAACATTTTCAATAATATTCAAGTCTGGGGTCTTTTGCATACTTCAGACACTTCTTGAAGGCTTCTTTTTGCCATGTAGGTCCTTGTTGTTTAAAGTACGTTGTATTGTTGTGCTTTGAACAACTCGATCTGTGCTACAACCCCTGGCAAAAATGATGGAATCACCACACTTAGAGGATGTTCACCCAGCTTTTTTACTTCGTAGCAAATAAACAAATCACAGATATGACACAAAACAATTTTTGTTTAATAGCTGAACATTCTGGCTTTGTGAAACATACCTCAAACAAATGAAATGTAATTATTTTAATTAATGGCATATTTTTTTCCAGATGAAGTAGAAGAAAAAATTATGGAATCACTGAATGTTGAGGAAGAAATTATGGAATCATCAACAAAAAAAATCACAATTAGTACGCATTTTTGCTCCACCTCTGGCTTTTATGACAGCCTGAATTCTTTGAGGCATGGACTTCACAAATGAAAACCAATATTCTCCATCAAGCTGGTTCCAACTTTCTCATTGACAGATCAGCTTTGCAGGATGGAGCCTTAATTTTTTTAATTTCCACCATAAATTTTCAATCGGATTGAGATCCGGACTGTTTGCTGGCCATGTCATTGAGTTGATATGCCTTTCCTGAAGAAAAGCTTTAACACTCTTTGCTTTGTGGCAAGATGCATTATCATCCTGAAAAATGACTTCATCATCACCAAACCTATTTTCTATCGATGGTATGAGAAAAGTGTCCAAAATTTCAATGTACACCTGTGCATTGACTGTTGAGGTAATGATTGCCATCCTTTACCTGACATGGAATCCCATGTCATAAATGACAGGGGAAAATTGATTGTTTTCTTCAGGCAGTCATCTTTATATGTTTCAAGAGAACGGCACCAGACAAAAGTTCCAGCATCATCTCCTTAGCCAATGCAGATTCGTGATTCATCACTGAATATCACTTTCATCCAATCATCCACATCCCATGATTGCTTCTCTTTAGCCCACTTGAACCTTGTTTTCTTCTGTTTAGGTGTTAGTGCTGGTTTTCGTTTGGCTTTTCTATATGTAAATCCCATTTCTTACAGTTCTGTCACAAACATTGCCTCCTGTTTCCGCCCATTTGTTTTTCATTTGTTTTGTTGTGCATTTTCTATTTTAAAGGCATATTGCTTTGAGTTATCCTGATGCTTTGACGTCTTCCTTACCAGTATTTTTTCCTTTTATAACCTTCATATTTTGTTTATACTTGCACCAAAATTTAGGCACAGCTGACTGGGAACGACCAACATCTTTTGCCACACTCCGTGTTCGATTTCCTTCTTGAAGGAGTTTTATAACCCTTTCCATTGTTTCAATTGACAACTCTCTTGTTGGGGCCATGTTTCCTTTCAATTAGCCAAGTCCAACAGTTCATTAAAGAGATAGTTCAGAATTTTGGACACAATGTCTCCATTACAACGTACCCATGATGTAGTTGATTGATGGAAACCATTTTCAGCTAATTCCATGCTGTCCCTTCTTTTGGACATACACACATTGCTAATGCTAGCGCAACTCTAAGGTAACCGGTAGCATACACTACCAAACGCACTTACACACTCCACAGTGCACCCAAATTAAATAAAATACAACAACAGTCTATCTGGGGAGTGATACTTTACGTTACCTACGAATGTATTGCCGGCACTGGTCGACTACAACAACAAAGAGGAGCAACAAGTTGCAATGGCCATGTTTGCTCCGCCGCCGTACTTCCACAGAAAATATAGGTGAGCACAAAGGAAAGGATTCAATGATAGTTTACTTAAAAAATGATGGTATAATCACTGAAAATAACCCTGATAGACTGTCGTCATATTTTATTTGCTTTGGGTGCACTGTGGAGTGTTTAAGTGCATTTGGTAGTGGATGCTACTAGTTACCGTAGAGTTGCGCTAGCATTAGCAACGTGTGTATGTCCAAAAGAAGCAACAGCATGGAATTAGCTGAAAATGGTTTCGATCAATCAACTACATCATGGGTAAGTCGTAATTGAGACATTGTGCTCTATATTGGCGATATTGGCGCTTGGTCTAAGCACATGGCGTAAAGTCCATTTAGGGCGTGTCCAAGTCCACTTTTGCTATTTTAACGGCCTGTTTTTTGGGCGCAAAGCACAGCGCAGCGTGCAAATGGGCTGAACCTAGTCTCTTCATTAATTATAGGTGTGTCTTGGGCGTGACATGCAATAAACCAATCAAAATGTCATATCCCATTCCCTTTAAAAGCCTGCTTTTCCACCTTGGCGGATTGCTTATATGATGGCGAAACAGACATTCTCGTGCGTGTTTAGTGCAATAAAGGAATAGGCTATAAGGATCAATAGTAGCCTATGATAAATATCATTCGGACAAACCATTATGAGTTCCCGGTAATTCCCGACAGTGCTGTTATTTTACAAAATATATGCGGTTAAATTTTGTTAAAGGCACCTGCAACAGCTGAGAATAAATTAGCCTGCTTGTTTAACGAATTTCGTTTGATTATGCAATGAACTCATGTTCAAGCTTCATCCGAAGTTCATTACCTGCATTCTAATTTTGATTAATAAAATAAATAACGTTATTTTGCCTTAATGATGACAAGAAATACAATAAAGCTGTCAGGTTGGCAACCCATAGGTTCACGCATATTTTCCCTTGTTTTATAATGTCCTGCTTATGGAAATGTGACCAACCTGTTTTACTGGTAGCGTAATGCTTTAAAACAATCCACTTTCCCAGGAAGACTGTTAAAAGTGCGATTTACAGCAGGGGAAACAGACCTGCTCCTGTAAAGGGCACATGCAGATAATGGTATTAAAATTAATTGTGAATTAATTGTAATGTGCTGCAAATTTGTTTTCGTTTCTAATTAGATGCTTAGTTCTCTTTAAAATCTTTTGTTCAGTTATGGAATAACAGGTGAAATCAGCGGGGTTTTAATATGCTGAGGGTATGGAAACCTTGTCACTGTAGCCTAATTTTAAAAATATGAAGGACGAAGAATAGCTAAGGTTACAATTCAGTAAACATGGTGACATTTATCCCCATTTTTTAACCATAGGCTATCGAAAAAACCTTATGCACAACGAATCCCCTGTAGCCTAGGCTATTTGAAAAACAATAAAAGCAATATTCACTGGACAAGGTTTTGAACTTTTTCCAGGCACAAACCATTCTATTTACTTACAGCTGTGACAAGAAGAAGGTTACAGAACTTTTGTGGTTTAACCTGTAATTTATCATTTCAGAGAAAAATGAATAGGCCTACTGTAATTGGGATGTTGACGACTACCACTAGGGGGCCACCGTGGATAAGAGATCCACAACTGGCTTGTCAAAGTAAAAGATTTAGCCTACCTACATGTCATTTTACCCCATTAAAAATAAAAACCATAGCTCCTAATTGATTAATTACAGTCCACTGGTTTTATTGCCACGTTAAAAATCTGTTTAAAGATTTGAATGATGAAGCAAAACCGATCGAGCATTAAACTTTATATCATCTAGTTAGCCCGGTGGAATTCCTGCTTAGGCTACCCTGCGATCTCGGTCGGAATCCAACATGGGGCAGAACTATTTAACATTTGGACAGGAACAATCCTACTATTCAATGCTGAGAATGTAGGCAGTAGCCTTTTAGACATTGTGTCATTGGATGAGCTTTCAGATTTATGTTTGATTTATCCAATTCTTCTACTGCTGTAGCCTATAAATTTGGGCTTAACACTGATGCTGTTAGTGTTGCTGCTGACTGACATCAGCACAATTACTCGCATAGCCTATGGTTTATTTACTGTGATTGGTTGGTGTTCGTTTTTTATTGTGTTTGTACGTGAGTGACCAGGCTAGGAATGCCTGTGACCAGCCTAGTCAGTTGCAAATCCAGTGGGTTGCTAAGCCAGGCACATGAGTTAGGCTACCTCGGCGAATCAATAGATGGCTTCTTACCAGTGCCGGCTTATCAGTCGCTAGATCATTTGCCAGCTCAGAGTAAGATATGTGGGGTGCTTCCCAATACTCGAAAAATGCATCCTCCTTGACTCCACTAGCCTACCACCTCCTCTCCTCCGTGCGCTGGAAACCGATCTTTGTGTTTTAATCTAATGTTGCTGATTACATATTAATGGTTACATATTCATTAATACCTCAACTCAAACCGCAAAGTCAGATATATTGTAGGCCTATACTGTACAGGCAACTATTTGTACTTGAAACGTTCCGGCAGTTTTGCATACGTCCGGGTAGGAGACGAGTGGTAGTGGGGGAGTGGAGGAAAGGACGAGAGGAGTAAAGAAAGAATATTGAGACGCAGCCATGCTCCACCGACCTCTGTCGGACCAATTCTTATTTTAGGCACTTATCCTGCACCATAAACGTCAAGGTAAAAGGCTAAGCCAGTGACTAATAAGAAAGAAGTCTTTGTTATCGCTCCCCTACGGTCATGGTTGAGTCCGTCCATTGATCGTTGATATTAACACTACCCCGGTTTACCCACCCACGCCAATGCAATTTTCAACCTTCAAAAGACAAACGATAAATCAGAAAATTTGAAAAACAAATTTGAATGGTTCATTTCCCTATTATTTCAAGGATGAAAAAATTTAAATTTAAATATTGAATCCAATTTTCAATTTGAGATATATGCATCAGGCAATCAAATTGAAAAACGTTACATGGACCAGGTAAGTATATAGTTATATACGTTAGTTAGCTATATACAGGGTTGACAAACACTCAAAACGCTGTATTCTACTTGTGTGACTATTTTGCGTTAGCTAATGTTCTCTACCTACGCCAGCCTTAGGCTACGTTAGCTTGCTGTCAATGGTTAGCGACAGTGGTCGAATTGTAAAATGTTTTCCGCAGGCAGGTAGCTACATCCGATCTTACCGTTCCTTTTAATTTATTATAAAGCGCTTTAATCCATAACACCAATTCTTTAGGACGAACAAAAGCCACATTTATTCATGGAAAAAATTAAAACATTATAGTTTCGTTTTGTTTTGGCTAAATGTGACATATTGCATAGGCTACATACGGCGAAATTAATATATTTTTTGAAAGAAATGAAAAGGAACGGCAAGATTGGATGTAGGCTACCTGCTAACGCAAAATATATCACACTAGTAGCAATACAGCGCTTTGAGTGTTTATCAACCCTGTATATAACTAACGTAGGCTATATAACTATATACTTACCTCGTTAACATTACGGCTCATCTGCACCATTGCGTGAATAACAGCGTTGCTGCACTTGCCGCCGCTAGCTGAAGTCTAGCAGCTCTGTGATTGGCTAAATGAGAGTTCAACAGTTCCGAAAGCTTCTACTTTTCCTGGGAAGCCCGGATGCTTCACCTTTGGCCTAGTTAACAAACTCAGATTTTCTGGATCTGAATTTTTAAAACCTGAATTTCAGAAATTTGAATCCGAGAGATTTGTATTTATGGATCTGAATTTTTAAAACCTGAATTTCAGAAATTTGAATCCGAGAGATTTGTATTTATGGATCTGAATTTTGAAAATCTGAATTTCAGAAATTTGAATCAGAGATTTGTATTTATGGATCTGAATTTTGAAAATCTGAATTTCAATCTACGTTTAAATGCAAATTAATGAAATACACCACAAAAAAATTCAAGTTTATGAAATGTCACACGTATATAATTCAAATAAACTAAATTGAAATACTTTTGTCAGTTATTGAGCTCCATAGGTGAGGCCCCTTTCAGTTGAGAGGCTCGTTTCGGGCGAAACGAATGGAACAGCAAATGCCGCCTATGCTTCCCGTCTCGTTACAAAATAGACTACAAATTGAATTGTTAACAAAACATATTTTTAGTGCTGTTGAAATTTTTGCTTATGTTTTAGCTAAATGCTCATCTAGCCTAGGCCTACTAATCACTCCATTCAACATTATTGAACGAATTCTGATTTATGTCTTAATAACGTTAGCACAGACAACTTCCTAACAAAACATGACAAAAGCATAAGCCAGCTAGGCTACTGTGGTTAAGCTACCAGGAAAAACAAACCTTTCACTCTGCATGAAAATGCCAGGTGACAGGTACCAGTAGACTACATAAGCAAAATGCAATCGACTATGACATAACAACAGTAAATAAACTATTCGCTACACATGATTGGGTTATAATGTCAAGTTTATGCGAGTCAACAACGTTAAACTAAGTTACTATTAGCCAAACGATAGCCTATGTTTAATTATTGCTTGAGATAGCTGCATGCTAGGTAGGCTGAATAGAACGCTGAATTCAGCACAGGACATAGAATAGAATACCTTTTATTTTCCCGCAAGGGAACTTCAGTTGTAGCCCCAGCAACAACAAACAAGACATAGACAATGGGGGGCAGACCCACAACACACAAACAAAATAGGCTACATCACCATATTTTAACACTTTCACCTTTATTAACAGTTCATACCATTTCCACCTTTAATTTTCCACCTCACACTATACCATATTACCATCTTTCTATGCCATTTCCAGCAATTGATATTTGTGAAGCAACCACACCTATAATTTCTTTAGGAATTGTTAATCTAGTTTACCCATGTTGTTACTGTTAGACTGTTTTCTAATGAGTTTTCTCCAGCTTGTCTGCACCTCGTTTAAGTTTTTGTGTGTGTGTCTCGATCTTACATTTTATAATACTGATGCTGGGAAACATAGCCTATATGGAAAAGTAGCCTACATAAAGGGAAATGTTTTATTTACCTCTCTTTTGAACTATAAAGGACATTGTTTTGAAATGGAACCTTTTGCACACGTCAACTATTTTTAAAGTGTTTTCTGAAGAAAGGTGGAAGTAGCCAATTAGACGAACAGCTGTTACGTTACAATTTATTTTGATATTTGCTCGAGACAACCGAAAGGCACTTCTAAACCAAACTAGGCGATGTTTTCGTTTTGTTTGCCGGTGGTTACAACCGTTACGCCACAATTTATACCTCCGTAGAGGTAGGTGTAAATATAGTAGCTACTAAGTTCAACATAACCAGTTTAGTGCAACCCATTTTGATTGAGCAATATGTAAACCTTAATTGAGTACACACTTAACGTTAACTAGCCTATGTTTGTTCTTACGTAGGCTATGGCTGGTGCAACCGGCCAAAAACTCTTTTTTTTTTGTTATTCCTTATTTAGATTGCTAGCTACTTGTAAATATTCATATTATTTCGTTTTATTTTTGATATAACATGTTACATTAATGGTGTTCATAGATACTGTATTTTTGAATAACCTAATAAAAAGACGATAGATTGATCTGTTATAATGATCTCAGCTGATGGCTATCGCCTATGTAAAATAGCGTTTAATAGTGCCACACACAACCATTGACTTAGCTGGTTGTTTTATCATTAGAAAACTCTCCGGACACACTTTGCAAATACAGAGTAAGATACAGGACGTTAATTCTATTTTACGGGGGCATCCCAATTCCAAGGGCAATTTAACATTCTTTAAGGGCATTTTGCCCCAAGCCCCAGCTAATTTCTGACCCAGCCCCCTATACTGATGAAAATATGCAAAAGTGAGTTTTATGAGCCAAAACTGTTAAATACAGTCAAGCCGGAAAGTCTCCCCACCCTTTCACCTTCTCCACGTTTTATTACGTTACAGACTTATACTACAATAGATTGAGTTCATTTTTTGCCTCAAACATCTACACACAACACCCCATAATGACAATGTGAAAAAAGTTTTTTTGAGATTTTAGCAAATTTATTAAAAATAAAAAACTAAAATTTCTCATTTACATAAGTATTCATACCCTTTGCTTTAACGTATTTTTAAAGTATCATATTTCATATTTGGTCGCATATCCTTTACATGCTGTTACTTCCTGAAGTCTGTGACCATCAGCATCAAAAAACTGTCGATATCTTATTTTCAGGTACTGTTACAAGCGATACTATAACCTCTCTGCATTTGAATGGATCTCTATGGAAATTGGGGGGTGAGACTAGATTCAGCTGTAAATTACACTGGTACAGTATGGAACACATGGCTGGCTAAATGGCTGTAAGTTATCAAGGATCTGAGCTATCAAACAAGCCCCAAACCATCACTCTGTTGTCAGATATGGAGTAGATGAGGATGGATCAATTTAAGGGTTGTTTCTCCTGACTTTTTTCCCCATAGAGTTCTATAGGAAAATGAGTCCGGAGAAATAACCCTTGCAGTGATCCATCCACATCTACTCCATATCTGGCAACAGAGTGATGGTTTGGGGCTCGTTTGATAGCTCAGACCCTTGATAACTTACAGCCATTTAGCCAGCCATGTGTTCCATACTGTACTAGTGTAATTTACAGCTGAATCTAGTCTCACCCCCCAATTTCCATAGAGATCCATTCAAATGCAGAGAGGTTATAGTATCGCTTGTAACAGTACCTGAAAATAAGATATCGACAGTTTTTTTATGTTGATGGTCACAGACTTCAGGAAGTAACAGCATGTAAAGGATATGCGACCAAATATGAAATATTATAATTTAAAAATACGTTAAAGCAAAGGGTATGAATACTTATGTAAATGAGAAATTTTATTTTTTTATTTTTAATAAATTTACAAAAATCTCAAAAAAACTTTTTTCACATTGTCATTATGGGGTGTTGTGTGTAGAATTTTGAGGGAAAAAATGAATTTAATCAATTTTGGAATATGTCTGTAACGTAATAAAACGTGGAGAAGGTGAAAGGGGTGGGGAGACTTTCCGGCTTGACTGTATATACTTTAAAAAAAAATGTATTTAGAGCAGTGCACAATTTAGCCAGAATTTAGCCAGATTTTGCACACTTGTGGACATGGAGTTTATGATCCAGGAAATGTATATATTTACCTGTTTCACTTATGTAGCTCTCAGTATTTTGTTGCAAACTAAAGAAAAACCTTTTTTTTTTTGCATTTGTGGCACTTTATTTTGACTTAAATTATGAAAATAAACAAATCTAAGTTCATATTGTATATGGTACACCTGTATTGTTTCATTTAAGCCATTTACCAAGTTTATGTGATGCGCACACCTGGAGTTATAAAGCCCTAAACAGAGCACCCCCTAAATAGGTGAGAATTGACCACATTTTCCATCTGCGTGAAGGGGTTGATGATTAGAAAGAGGACATAAGGATGCTGGAGTGTGGCTGAGTTCATCTGGCACGCCTGTGCGTATGTCAGGGCCCACAGTAGTGAGGGCCGTTTTGCTTGATTTAAAAATTTCAGCAATTTCTACACGTGACTTTCCACTTCTAATGAGCGTTCCAAAAAGAAAAAGACCGTGTTGTTTGGTTCAAACCAGGGCCAAGGACAAGTCACCCGAGAGTGTCTGTCCCCACCAATCTTCATCTCCTCTGCCTGGCTCTGCCTCCCAATCCCGGCCAACAGGAAGCCAGCATGGCTACTCCAACAGAATGACGCATGCTACACACAAGCACACATGTGCACAAGCATACACACATGCGCACACACGCACGCACGCACGCACGCACGCACACATAAAACATTAGAGGGATCTAAGCTTCAGGTGTGTTACTGCACCAATGAAGCTGAACTTCTGCTCCTGCCTGAATTCAGACCTTTTCCCACAATCATAGAGAGAGGATAGTGGACCTAACCACACGGTCCTACCACCACGCAATCGGGCAGCTTACACTCAGGGCACCACTCCGGGATGGGTGTCTCAGTTTGGGGAGAGCCTCTAATTCACGTGGCAAGTTATTCAAATTGAACTGCAGGGAAGAAAATAATTCAGAAAGGACAGATGGAACAGGAGTAATTACAGGGTCTTTGGAGGCTGGCGATAAGGAGTGAGTGGAGTGTTCATTGAGAGGGGGCAACAGGCGTGCAGAGCGATTGGACGAAAGGAAAAGGCGCAGTGACGCACTGGCTCTGGAGGCAGCGTGGTGGATAGACTGCTCTGCTTTCTCATTATAAACAGCTGTACCACTGGCACTAACATGCTGATGGTAATACGATGGAATAATCTTGAGTGGGATAGGCGGTGCAGGCTGTTTGAGATGCTGGGTAACACACCTGGAGGGTTGTGGGCTCAAAACCCACTTGGGCAGGGGCCAGCATATACAGGAGCCTACAACGTGGAGGTGACGGAATGCCTATGCTTCAGTAAGCCCACACAGTGGTTAGAGCTTGTTATCTCTGTGCAGTCAATTACCGAATGGCACAAACCAATCAGAATCGCATAACAATGACTGATCAAGTCATTCAGACAGCTGATAGTGGCTCCTCCCACTTTGGGGCTAATAAAGGCCCACTGTAGACAATGGCTGTATCCAAAACCGCATACTTCCATGCTCCGCACTACCGTGCTCCCGAGTACGCACTCAAGGCTTGGGAGCTCGCACTCTGGAGCATGGAAGTACGGTAGCACGGAAAGTTTTGCTCAGTCGTGGGACGCACTTTGTGGCGTATAACCTTCAACCTTTTCCGTAACTATCGGGGAAATGCCGACGAGTAAGTAGGCTAAACCTGAGAGGCATAACGTTCGCTGGCATTGTAGGCTACTGTATCGGCTGTTAATGAAATATTCTGATATAACCAGCAATATCCGCAACAGTTGAATTGTCCTTTTTGCTAGCGTTCTTATTCCAGAAAAGTCAGTGGAAGGCAACGATTGCTAGGAAGACAGCCTATTCATTACATCATTGGATACCTTTAAGTAAACAATCAACCCCATAATAAAGCAATCGTCTGTGTTTTGATTATTTTCGCATTTTCGTTTACCAGAGCGTGAACAACTGGGTACGCAGTTAGTAGAAATGTGCATGTTTGTGGCGGTGTTGTCGCTTCTGGGGTGATTTTCCATTGAAACGGAGAAAAGACGGGCTGCTGCCAGAATAAGACGGCGGATCATTATTGAAAATGGCATCCGACGAAAGCAAGCCATCCGGAGAGCTGGGGTGAAGAGGAGGGCTTCTCTTCGTAGAACAATTGCGCTTGTCAGCACCAACGTAGGTTGTCTTATACAGCCGACTAGCTAGCTACACTGGTTAACATTACTTATCCCATGGTATGGGTGAATACTCGATTCTGATTGGTCAATGACTGGTCGTTATTCTGTATAACCGGTCAGTCATCCGGGTCACAAGTTTAATCACAGTTCTAAATTAATGCGCTGCCTGCCTGGCCAGCTAGTACTACGCAACCTGGGAATGGCAAACATGACCGGTCAATTCAGAGTCCAAGACGTTCTAGAAAATAAGTGGAATAAAGTGAATTAATAAAGTAAACGAATGTAGCCTACCTACTTTATTTTCCTCAGTGACTAACGTTAGGCTACTGTAGCCTACGGCAGACGGCTACTTCGCCTCGTAGGTATGCTGCAAATAGTGGGCTAACTTTGGCTACGATAAACTTTTGTCATTGTTTTTAAGATAATGCAAATGCAATACGTGGCGAGGTAACTATATAGCTAGCCATAGTTACATTATCAGGGAGTTAGCAAAGTGCATGGTGTTTATGTGCAATGCGTAGCCTAATCTTTTTTTACTGCGAGCCATAAATCCGTCTCTAACGGTAGAAGTTAACGTTGCCGTAGCAACAGCATAAATCTGGATTTATAAAAATCGGTAAACAACATTAATCTACAGATTAAAAAAAGTTTGTATTCGGCAGATATCTTAGTTACAACTACTTCAATCTAGCAAAACATTTTTGTGGTTACAAGTGCAGTATTTATTCAGTTGGAAATACGAATTTATCATAGTAGGAATTTGCATGTAAATTGACGTCGGCAACACGCTGACTGCTTGTGAATGCAAGCTAGGCTACTTCACAAAGCATGTTAATCTGTAGCCTATAGGCTATATGTAGAAAACTTTTTATCCAGCGAAAATTCTTCGATAAGTTACAACAAACTCCGTAGGATTTTTTAGATGGTCCCATAGGACATCATGATGCGAATCTGCTACACACTGCGTGACCAAACCATTTTTAAAAAGCAAGACAGAGAGAGGGAGGTAATGTTGAATCTGAATGAGTTATGGTTTCATACAATTTTCTTAAATAATGTAATGACAAAAATAACCAAAATTGGTGCCAATTGTACGTTATAACCGAGAAGGAACTATTTTTTCCCCGATAGAATCAATTATTTTCAGAACTAACGACGAGAGGGTTTGCATAGCAACGCACTTAAATAGAACTAGTAATGAGAAATAGAATTAGCAACGAGATGTTTTCTGTTCAATTAGAACTACCAACCAGCTGTTTTGCATGACAACGCAAAAACAACAAGCCCAAAGAGCTGCGGAAGTATATTTAAATTTCAGCTGATTAAATCGATAAAAATCTATAAATATGAAAGTAACTATATATAATCATTGTTGGTAACCATGGTATAAGCGCAATAATCAACTCCGAGGTGTGCATTACACGGTTTTAACCGCACTCCGCTTCGCGTCGTGCGGTTAAAACCGTGTAATGCACACCTCGTCGTTGATTATTGCTTACATATCATTAAACTTAAATGAAAAAAATGATTATTTTACATCGCATATTGTACTGCTCATTCACATTGTAGCACTTTATTCATTTACAAACTCCTAAAGTAGTTTTCCCCGTTTAAGTTTCCAATCTGAACCACTAGCTAGGTGTCAATACTACACAAATAGACAGACGCACTGAAGTTAGGCAGAGTATATTTATTAACTTGGGAAATTTGTCTCTAGGGAGAGAGCCTTGCAACCTAGGGCAGGATCATTGACAATGTCCCCATCCTTGCCAAATATTTTGATGACGACCAGGATCTCCAGCCAGTCTTCCGCTTATCCCGACGGGCAATCCGTGCACTCGTTGGGATGCTCCCCAACAAGAGGGACCATGGCTGGGGCTACAAACGTAACGTTATGTCCCTAGTGTCACAAATGGAAAACCAGAAAATATAATGCATCAATACCAAATATTAACATGAGCTAGCATTAAACACAAGTGATGTTAGTGTTATAGCTAAGTTAACTAACGATAACTAGTGCGACGCTAGCTAGTAAGTGGGTTGATATCCAGCTAGCTAGCAAGTCAGTGATAGCATATGGGAATAAATTTGAATACGAATATTAAATAATGCTTTGTGCTTCGGAATAGCTATACCCACGACTAACGCCATTATCTGGCTAATATAGATATTACGTTAGTACTGTAATTTAATGCTAGCGAACGTTACCTAGCTAGCTAGCTGTTACAGAGCAAATTGCATTGCAATTTACATAACGAAAGCTAACTAACTGGAGCTGGAAGTTATCTTAATTATTGAGCTAGCTCAGTATAAAAACACTAACAGAAATAGTGCTGTGCCAGATGTTTTCAAACTTGTGAAAATGTTCACATAACAATATTGAAATTACTTACATTTGTAGAAGGCATTGGGAGAGGCAGCGCCTTCCGTGCTGTCATCCGCCATTACGATAGTACATTTTTGGTCTTGACTTTTTTCTTGAAAGGAAAGATTTTTCTCTTGTCGGAGCACGCATACTTTGAATTTTGAACAAATGTAGCACGCATCCAGGTACTTTATCCGTGCTCCGTACTACCGCAGTTTTTGGACTCACACTCCAAGATGGATGCGTGCTCGCTATGCGTGCTCGGAGCATGGAAGTATGCGGTTTTGGATACAGCCAATATGCTGTTGATCTCACTGGATAAGGGTTATATTTATATTATTTACCCTGGATAAAACAGGGGAATGATTTTCTCCTGTGAACACCCCAGAACAGTTTTTGTGTCTCTGACCTGGACTTCCTGACCGTTCTGTAGGCGCTGGGTAGGGCTTGCTTAGTTTTGGACCGTGCCTGTGACCGTGACCGTGACCTGGACCTCTTCTTGCGTTTCTTTTTCTTCTTATCCCTCTCTCTCTCCCTGTCCTGCCCGTGGGAGGAAGAGGAGGATGAAGGGGGCATGGGCGGCTGCTGGGAAGGCGCATCTTTGCATTTGGTGGCGTCCATTTCTGGTGGCCTGTGGTCCAAGGCGAGCGGTGGGATTCTAGGGGCTGCCGGCAGGGGGGCTAGGGTGAAGCTGAGTACCTCCGGTTGCTGTGGAAACAGGGAGGGGGGGGGGGGGGGGTGGAAGTGTCACTTCCAACACCCAAACCTCAACTCCTAAACACAAAGATAATTTCCCTCAACAAACTGCACAAACTATCCCTGCTACTAAAAACATGAACAAGAGAAACACAGAAACCCTAAAGGAAGCACTCATTGCAAAATGAAATAAAAGGGTAAGGAAGGCGGGGATTACTTTTAAGTTGGTGTCTGTGTGCTAATCTAAGAGCAGGTGGTAAGATTTCATGAGAAAATCTACTAAATAAACCATATAATCTAACAAGCACCTCCCAGTGCATACGTACAGAAAATATGCGTATGCCAGTTTGCCCGCCTTCGGAGTCGCCAATTCCCACAGTCTCAAAAAATGTGTGTATGCATGAGACATACTCTGCATAAATGTGCGCATGTTTTGACGAAAGTTTGTTTTTATAAATCCCAAATCTGTGGGGAAAGTGGCGTACATTTTATTGTACGTTTGCAGATAGGTTTATACATGAGGCCCCATGTGTGCCGAATCCTGCCCCTTCCTTCCTGTCTAAATCTTGATCGCTGCATGCATCTCAAACAGGCTTTAAGCAACCGTGGCCAGTGCTGGCTTTTTCAGGCTCTTACACATGCTCTTACACAAGTAGAAGGAGGGGGAAGAATGAAGGAGACTTGTGAGATCTGGGCAAAGAGCGGACACTATACACCAATTGTGTTCTTCCGCCAAACTCAGAGACGTGGTTGTATTTTTGTGGAGAAGGGGCAAACGGGCATTTCTATAACTATCCCCATAAATATCCTGCAGTGATTAAGGCAGGTAATGAGGCAAGACCGTATGGCTGCAGCCTGCAGCCTGTCGTCCGGTATTCCTCAAGCCTCATACCTCACGCCTGGTACGCAATAGACACGCCTCCTTCTGGCAAAAATGTCAAAATAAAAGACCCGGGTGCAAAGCAGTGAAGCCCGTCTTCTGGTATTCCTCAAGCTTGATACCGTACATCCAGCCTATGATGTAAGCTAGTAAATTTAGCCAAAAATAAATGCTTGCTGTCGAACCAATAGCCTACGTATTAATTAATTATTACACTCGCTGAATATAATTACACTTGCTGAATATACTTTTATTGTTTCTCTATTTCATTAATACACTGGTTCCCAAGTTTGGTCCCTCCTTTATCATTAAACGTATTAACACAATGCAGGTTTGACTCATTATCACTTGCATTGTATTTGAATTATTCATTATCTACCAAATGGTTAGTTTTAGTGGGCATGTGTCCACACGTTCACCAATTAGGAGCCCATTGATTCACGTTGGTCTTAAAATTAGTAAGAGTTAAATTAGTTTTGTTAACTCTTAATGAAATTGCTTGCAATACAGCACAATAAACACAATGTGGGACTTGTATATGACGTCACGTGGCGCTGTAATGGCAACATGTAGTCCAGCTGTCTCTCGTGTTCGTGTTTGTTAATTTGAATGTGTTTTGTTGTGTCTGGCTTTTGGCTTTTGTTTTTTTCATGTGCTGTGTGTCTGTTGTGGGACGGGGAAAGCGGACTGGAGATTTTTTGGGGCACTCCTGCTGCTTGTTTTTATAATATTGAAGAATTGTCCATGGTCGTCACCATGGAAACGCATTCGCATTATGCTCGGAAATGTCCAGCCACGGAGTTTACCATCGCTGTTCACCGGAGTTGAAGATGTCGGGACTGATTCGGGACAATCTTCAAAAGGCAACCAAGGAAGGAGAAGATAATGCGGGGGAGGAGTGAGGCGGCGACTGGGAAGTCTGAGCTCCGTTTCGACAGTGGACAGAGACCGCAACACTGCATGTAGCCTATGAAGGAAAGTCGTGGAGGCGCCGAGGCGGAGTTTGTGTGTTGGACTGGTTGATGACATTGGACATCTCGGGACAGCGGGGGCTATTTTAATCATGATGTTTGGCTGTATATATATTGGCATTTTATATGTTTGTGTGTTGTGGGTCTGCCCCACTGTCTTTTTTGTCGTTGCAGGTGGCTACAACTGAAGTTCCCTTTTGGGAAAATAAAAGTTAAAAGTTAGTCTATTCTATTTTATTCTACATGGCATGCATAGCCATTTGCCATTTGGAGGACCCCCTCCTCACACCGTCCCCAATGACCACCTACCGAACCATGTTTTAAATAACACAACAAAGGTTGCAACTGAAATTATCCTACTCACTTTAATATCACGGTTTCTCATTTAGATGTACAACCTTTAGCTTTCAAAAATAATAATCATTGGACTATACTACAACAAATGCTTCATCAAGCACAATGCTTGTTTTTTATTTAACTTGTGTTTTTTGTTATTTTATAGTTAGGAATGTATAGCTGACCGTGTTCTATGTTCATTACTAGTGATGGCTCCTACGTTGTGAGAAAGTTGTGCTTTGTCGGATCTGCTTTGTAGTCGCGTCAATGACCTTCGATATGCACTTATTGTACGTCGCTTTGGATAAAAGCGTCTGCAAAATAATTGTAATGCAGGCTAATGCACGTCCCCCTTGTTAAGATATGCAATTCTGTAAAACCAAACGCATTGGGTTCAGTCCAATCACTTATTTTCAGTCCTTGCATCATTTCCTCGTGTCCTTTTCCTCGGTTCTTAGCTCCTTCCAGGCCCAGATAGGCCATCTGGCAGGCCGGTCTGATTTTCTACTGTTTTTTTGGGCCAGTGTAGCCTAGGCTACAATCCTTCGCAGCCTATAATTTTTTCCGGATACTTCCGGGTCCGTCACTGAACAGGACAAATAACCAATCACTGCTCAACTACGAGCGGGAAGTAGATAACACTTTCGTTGTGCACGTCAATGAAAAAACGAGCTATCTTTGAACCCATCCGTGGTCAGTAGCTAGCATTTGTAATGTGAGTGTACTCACTAATAATGTTTATTTACAGGCCAGTTGATCAAATACATTAAAAATTATCAGTTCAGTGGTAGGTGCTAGTAGCTAGCGAGACGTAGCCTACAGTCAAGCAACGGACCTGAAGTGGGGAAAAAGTTATACGCTGGGAAGAATTGTACGCTACACTGGTCCAACTGCCTTGTTGCGAGAGATGGAGAGGGGTAGGACAGTTATTATTTTCATATTCTATTCTATTTGTGGCTTGGTCATATATTGATTGGTCATTTAAAGGCATGTAAAGTTGGTTGTGTGTGTGTTTTTTGGCCGCCGTGCCATGTGCGCGTGTGTGTGAATGTGTTTGTATGACATGAATTGCATCTGTAAAAGACAGCCAATTCACATAATGACATTATTCTTTCTCAATCATACAGTTTTAATGCCACAGTTTCCACTTCTGCTCGTTAGCGCAGGACAAAGCATATGTCTGTTGTAAAATTATGGCTGAAATTGTCATGGTTTTGGCCCTTTTTCTTAACTCTTCGGTCGCTTCTCCTCAGAGCCGTGTTTGGGCGCTATTGCGGTTCTTTTCCGCTGTGCGTTCCGTGTTTTAGTTTCCACCCGGTCCTTAGCTGCTCACCTGTTTCGAGTTTCCTGCTGGCAATTTAAGGCCAGTACATCCTTCTTCCGGCGCTTTTGTGTTATTTTGCCTCACCACAAAGCCGGTATTGGTATAGGACTCGGAGACTGCATTCCTTATTGGTTCAAATAAGCAACGCAGCAAGCTCCGCTTAGACTTTGCGTTAGGATTCTTTTTTTCTTTTTGTTTACTCGGTTTCTAAGTTCGCCTTTATCTCTTTATTCCTCGTGGAGGATTACCTTTGTTCTTTCCTTTGTTTTGTACTAGCTCTCTGACAGTTTCAGGCAAGCTGCCTGTAAATTTCTGTTTCTCTGCTCATATCTATGAGCGTCGCCCTCGTTTGGGGTTGTTATTATTTTGGCCTCTAAAACCGGGTTTTTTTTCCCGTGCCTGTTTTCCTTTTCTTCCTTCCATCTTGTAGTTATTCACGGTTAGTGGATAACTTTCTGACTCCCTTCCTGTCGCGTCTGGTTCTCCGAATCCGACCCCGTACATGAAATGTAATTGTAAACTTTGGTGGCCTCCTAAACTGGAATTTGTTTCGCTACTGTTTCAGAACAAGGGCGACCTGCACCTAAAAAACTGAGGGGGCATAGAGGAATAATGATAGGATTTGATAACAATATCCTATCATTATTCCTCGATAAATAGTTTTGAGGGAATATACCGTCATCTTACAATATTTTTGGATGTATAATAACATTTGGAAATAAAATAAAATTGACTTATTTCCATAGATTCTGAGAAAGCTTAATCTGAAATCTGGCCACATGGGAGGCTCGTTGAATCAGCAGATCGGCATCACTATTTCTGAATAAAGGCTTCGAATAGTATTCGGTTACTCGTTAAAATAACGTATTTTGTGCATTATGGCCAGCTATCGTTATTAAAAGCCAAGCTAGGTTTTGCGAGTAACGTTAAATGCATTCACATTTAAACAGTAGCCTACAAACTAACCTGGCCACTTGACAATGACACTTAGCTTCCATGCCGCATTTCTTTATTCAAGTCTTCGACATGTCGTACTCGTACATTGCGGGGGTTTGCAGACACCGCAAAGATTAACCTCTCTTTTGCATGTAACGTCAGCGCATATGTTTAAAATGTGTGATGATCGCTAGGTGACAATTCTCCAGCTGCCAATCAGACCAACCAATAGAGACCAATCAGAGTTCTCCCTAAATCTGAGGTCTTATTTTTTGCAAAAATAATTAAAATACGCAATTTTTAAATTGTTATATTATTTGGGGTAATAACCTATTTTTTGACAATTTTTTTTTTCAGTTTAAAAAAGAAAATGACGGCCCCCCCTGCAGTATCAGTACAGGTTGAAAACCTCTGGTTTAAAACATTATTTCCAGCATCAAGTTAGCAAAGCTATATCCCGACTGTGAAGTTGAATGTGATCTCTAAATCTGACGTAGCATGTGGTGCCATATATTTTTACTGCAACCTTGGACTGTGATTCCAAACACTTTAAATAAACCAGTATAACAAACGTGACAGCTTTTATGTAATTTATTTGATGGCTCAAGTGTAGAATCAAGCTTCTTACAAGTTGATGTGTTTTTGGATTGTTTCCAAGAGCACACAATTCTTTGTCTCAACACAATCTAGCATCTTAAATTTCCTCTCAAAGTGCACCAGATTGATGCATTTAACCTAAAATTTACAAAAATTTATCCCGGGGGGGCATGCCCCCAGACCCTCGTAGAAAGCGGGGGTTTACCACCTCATAGTAGAGCCAACCATTTTTATTATTTATTTTTTGCCGGATGCATTCAACTGTATAAACCGGAGTTATTTGCTGGATGCATTCAATTGTATGAACATAATTATAATTATAGTCTAAACATGATATATTGCATAGGCTATGTAAGGGAAAATTTAATGTCTGTGCTGTAGGATATCTAATATTCCCCCCCCTTCTCTCTATCTCTGTCGCTCTGTCTCTCTCTCACTCTCACCCCCCCAACATCAAAGATAAGCCAGTCTTTGTCAATAAATGACCCCTCCCCCCCCCCCCCTCCCCCACACCTTAACCCAATCAGGGCTTGGATCCCCTCCCTGTCAAGGTATGTTATAGTTGCACCGCAGAAAAATAATTTAGTCAGTTTGGAGTTTGTTGGTGAAGAAGTCATTCTTTTTGGTTCCTCGTGCGTTTCCTTTTGTTCCTGTTCAGCTGGAGGGTAAATAATTTGGCAATTTTTGGCTTATCGCTCTCTTTACTGGTATTTCCTAATTAATGTCTGGTTTAATGCCTTCACTTTTGTGAATTATAAGTAGTCAGCCTACATTCCTTCGTGAATGTATGATTCCCAGTCATTATTCTAATTGAATGTTTTCATTTAATTACTTAATCTCAAGACCTGATTTAGACTTTGTTTTGGCTTGTTGGTTGATCCACCAGGTTACTGTTCGACTTACCTATCAAATAATTCGGCGATTTAATTGATGATTGTCATTTTTAATAATAATAATTAAATTAAATAACGTAAAACTTATTTTGAATGTAGGTTAAGTGAGGGGTTCTAGCACGCAATATCGCTTGTGTTCAGTATTCAGAGTGCTGAACGTTTTAACAAGGGCATTGACTGTTGGAACCGCTGGATTCAGAAAATACACATTTTACCTAGTCCTCACTTACCCGACAGTGCTTTGCTGAAATGTATAAAAAAACCTGCTTGAATAAGCTAGGGAGTTCATGGGGGGACATGTTGTTTTGTCAGCGTTCATACAATCAGTATCTGTCTGCAGTTGGTTGCGCTTGCGTGAGTCAGAAACTCTGACCTATGCGAGCTCAACTTTGTTGCCAGAAGAAACTGTGGGCATTATGCATATTAAACTAATAATGTTGCATGTGAAGCCCGGCCAGTGGGAAACTACTGAGCTGAAACCTGCCTGTTAGTCACGTCATATCACGAGGCAAGGCCTTGTGAGGGAGCGTGGCGATCAGTAGACGCCCTGCTTGTGTGTTAAGATATATATTGTGTCCTTCCTCTGGATAATCAGAGAGCTAGGTAAGAGCTTTCTCATTTTTTATTTCTGCTTGCAAGAGAAATAGTCTTATTGTGTTTAAATCTATCTCTGCTGTGGAATCATATTGGTATGATTGACAACTTCAGCCCTGGTCATAAGAAGGGAAAATTGAATTTCTATCACAATTTGGCGTAGTCGGCATGATCTCTAACTTAATTCTTCCCTCTACAAACTTGCTCTTTTCACTGAGAAGGAAAGACAGTGCACTGCAGAGGAGACCGGGATAGCCCCGTGACTCGATACCAACAACCTCTTCCACCGGTATACTGTAACCAGTTTCCACCGGAATGAGATGGTGGAAGCCTGACCGGAGAAAGTGAGTATGTCTGTTTTGGGTAATTAATACGAGATCCGAACAAAGGACCAGTAGCGCTGAGGCCATAAGCAGAACAGCGGATGTCTAACAAAGAGGGGCTGACGGGCTCTCCTGTTTTTACGGTTGGACCGTCAAACAGGTTAGACGAGGGAGTGTCTGGCCTCCCGCGAAGTACTCCATCGGTATCTTGGGCTTAAAACCCCAAATGACTATAAAAAGGAATTAAAATATAAAACGTATGGTATATGGCTTTGTAACCTTTTAATGCAAACAGTAACAATGGGTTCTTTTAGTTCAAAAGAAACAGTTGAAGGTCTCCCAGAGGGACCGGCTAAAATAATACAGGATAAGTTCGGCTGGAAAAGGATACAACAGTTGAGTAAATGGGAAAACTTAGGCTTCCCCATGGCAGTTTTAGCCCAAATCAAATAGAACAGGCATGCACAAAATTAGGAGAACAACAGGAAAAGTATAATAAAAATAATTATTATATGGCAGCCAGACTGGTATGCGTTTGGTAAATGGGAAAGGGAGGCAAACGGGAGAAATCAGAAACAGAATAAAAAAAGTTTAGAGGCGGCAGCTGCATCTGCCCCGCCACTTAACAATCAGTCTCTTCCACCTCCTCCCTCACGACCAGGCATTTACCCGCAATTAGCTTCCATTCATCAGGTTAACATGGACCTCGACTGCCCAGCCTGTGCTCACCCAGCCCCACGCCAACCTCCAAGGGGGTGACACCCTGCAGATCCAGTACCACCGCCACCCTACTGCGGAATGGGTCAAGCCCAGGTACCACGCACTCCACCTCCAGGACCCGCAACCCAGGGAATGCCCCAAAGCCCGGCAACGCCAGTCCAGACACCTGCCCGGCAACCAACAACATCAACGGCCATAGCAGGAGGAACTGACGCCTCTCGCCTGGGCGCTGCCCGTGGACTACTGACAGCAGGGGCAAGGGGGGCTCTTAACATGCTTTCTCCCGCTTCCACCAGGTCTGGCCAGCAATACGGTGCAGATGCAGACAGCACCCTGGATGAGGACCTGCCTGATCTGGTGAAGGTAGGGGGCGCCAAATTCATGGACGCATTAAACATCATAGTTGAACAGTACAGACCTACCCTATTTGAGCTTGAAAGTATTCTGTTGAGGATATTAAAGCTAGCCTGGGGTCGGGTAAAAAGAGGGTTCGGTCAACACCCACCCCTATGCCCCAAACAGTAATTCCGATGCAGCATACAACCAACAAATAACTGCCCTCCGGGGTCAGATGATGGTGGCATCTCCCGTAGTCATGAACTGGGAAACAGTACAAAATACTGTGCAGGGCCTAACAGAAACTGCTGTTGATTACCTAGCCAGGCTTACAGAAGTGTTCATAGATCACAGTGGCATGGAAAGGCCCCCCAATGACACCAACCAGGCACCATGGGAACGGCAACTAACAAACTGTTTTATGAAAGGACTGAGATAGGATCTAGCTGCCGCAATCCAGCAGTCATGTATATGCTGGGAAACCCAGCGGCTGAAAGAAGTACTACGACATGCCACCCACTGTGAGAAGCAAGCGGCAACAAAACCCAGAAAACCGCCCAGATCAGAACCAAAGTGACCGACTAACTCCAGCTGGCCCAACTCCAGGCATTCCAAGGCCAAGGACAGCGCAAAAGGGATGGAGGAGGCTGGGGCTCGGGGCCCGGGGAAGTGGCAGGGGCGGCTACAACAACGGCCGTGGGGATACAAAAGATGGACTATGTTTCTACTGCAAGAAGCCTGGCCACTTTGCCCGGGACTGTTGAAAGAAGAAACGCGACTTTGGTGAGGATTAGGAAGATTGGGATTCCGCTCCAAAAGGTGTGTCAGTAACAAGGCCCCAGCACCAGCAATTAAGTGTTGGGAGAGGGAAAGGGAATCTGGCAGCAGGGGGTGAGTACGCAAGATTCCTTTTGCATACTACGGCAAAGGCATTACCACTGTGGAGGCTGAAAGTCGGCGGGCGAGAGCTCGATTTTGTAGTAGATACCGGGGCTGGCACCTCAGTTATAAAAACAAAATTTTGGAAAAAGCCAGCACCCGCGTTTAGTGGTAATACAATGCTCAGTCAGGATGCAGGAGGTGGAATCAGAACTGAAAAATACACCGTTCCCCTGGAAGTAATAGATTTAGAAAATAAAACTTCTGTTACGTTTTCGTATGCCTTCCTATTTTCTCCCGTGTGCCCAGTTAATTTAATGTGTAAATTAGGAATGACAGTTGTTTGTACAGAGAAAGGTTTACAGATTAACAGAGAAAGTGTTGAAAGTGAGGCATATCTGGTATGCATGGGATCTCGAGGGAGGTCATGATGCCCAGTTATTGATGGCAAACACACTGGACGTGTGGTCGCACAGTCATATCAGTCGCGGCAGGGACAGTCATTAAGAAAAATCATGGTTCAGTGAGACTGCGCTTAAAGGTTGTACGTTGTTCTCTAGCAGTTTGTTTTGTGCACTGTCTGTAGAATTAACCCCGTGCACTGTCTGTAGAATTACATGCTATCAGGAAGTGTTCCTCATGTGTCACTGTGCAAAGCCTCTAACAAAAAATGGGAGGACACAGGGCCATGGGTTGAGATTGTTTAAACGCAACGGACTGGGAAGACACTGATGACGGGAATAAATTCTCCCCGTCATTGCAAACTGTTGCCTACCAGTTCCGCAAAATTTTGAGTGCTGTTTGCAGCATACATGAGATGTGGAAACGCACTAAAACTTTGTTTGTGCTAAATAACGAAAAGTTGAATACACTTCCCTCGACACTTTGGGCAAAGTCGAAATATGATGGGATTAATGTCCGGCGCCACCGCGCTGAGGGTCACGCCCAGATCTGACTTACTAAAAACCGGTATCATTGTGCCATGCCCGAACTCCCCCTGTAAAGCCCCAATTCTACCAGTAAAAAAGGCTAATGGCTCCTGGCGTTTCGTTCAGGATCTCAGAGCTGTAAATAGTGCTGTACAACAGCGTGCCCCTGTGGTTCCAAACCCTACTACCATACTATCTGAAGTCCCGGGCAATGCTAAATATTTTTCTGTGATCGATCTAGCAAATCCATTCTTTAGTATTCCTGTTATTTCTGGTTTGCGTTTACATTCCAAAATAAACGCTACACTTGGTCTCTGCAGGGGTATGCAGAATCCCCGGTGGTATTCTCAGCAGCGCTGCAAGAAAATCTAAAAGGTTTCTCATTTCTTTCTCTCAGAAGCACTCTAGTGCAGTACGTAGATAACCGTTTAGTCTGCTCTCCTAGTCAGGCCATATGCGAGACAGACTCTCTACTACTGTTACAATTCTTAGCTTCACAGGGACACAAAGTCTCTGCTGATAAGGTTCAGCTTGCACAAAGCAAGGTTGTGTATTTGGGTCATGAAATTTCAGCTGACGGTAAAACTCTGGGAGAATCCAGGCGATTCTGGATCTACCAAAACCACAGACTAAGAAACAAGTAATGTCTTTCTTAGGTATGACTGGCTACTGCAGGCAGTGGATCCCAGATTATGTGGAACTGACACAGTCTTTGCAGGACCTGGCCCACGGCCATGCACTAGCAGCATCTGACAATGTGACTTGGACTGACCGCGCATGCGCAGATTTTGTTAAACTCAAAACTGTGTTTACAAGTGCGCCCACGCTTGGGCTGCCTGATATGAATACATTTTTTACTTTGGCAGTAGATGAGAAGGCTGGTTATATGTCTGCTGTGCTCATGCAGGAGCATGGTGGTAAAAACAGGCCTGTCGCTTACTACTCACAGAGACTTTATGCGGTCGCCAGGGGACTTCCCCCTGCGAGCGGTGACAGCTGCCTCCATGGCAGTTTCTGCTTCGGCCCCCCTGGTTGCATATCGCCCTCTCACAGTTTTGGTTTCTCATGCTGTAGCAGAGATTCTGCTCAAA
The DNA here is from genome assembly GCA_029718625.1 of Synaphobranchus kaupii. Classification (NCBI taxonomy): domain Eukaryota; kingdom Metazoa; phylum Chordata; class Actinopteri; order Anguilliformes; family Synaphobranchidae; genus Synaphobranchus; species Synaphobranchus kaupii. Next base: position 12,897,166 of record CM056386.1, read on the forward strand.
CAGAAAACTGCTCATTTTTCCCCTGGTAGAATGTTACATTATCAACATGTGCTGCTTTCCCTTCCCAATGTGACAATAAAAAGATGCATTGTGCTGAACCCCGCTACATTGCTGCCTACCCCCGCTGATGGTGAACCCAATAACTGTGTAACCACAATTGAACAAGCACTCACACCACGCACTGATCTTGCTACTGACCCCCTACTCAATCCAGAGGAAGAGTTATTTGTTGACGGAGTCCGCCAGGCTCCCAGGCCATCTCTCAGAACAGGCTGCTGAGCTCTTTGCCCTCACATGTGCATGTCACTTAGCTGCAGGAGAATCTGTAAACATTTACACAGACAGTTGGTACGCATTTGGCGTGGTTCACGATTTTGGCACTCTGTGGAAGCACAGAGGCTTCCTCACATCTACTGGTAAGGCCATTCAGAATGGTCAGCTAGTACAGAATCTTTTAGACGCTATAGTTCTCCCCACTCAGCACACAGCTACAGATGCTCACAGTTACATCACCGCTTCTTCCCTCCCCTACTGTGGCAGAGTGCCAGGTGTCAGCCTCACAAGCTGACAAAAAGAAATGGGCTAGAAACGCCACTCTCACTGATGGCCCTGCAGGCAAGCCCTGCCTACCCCAATATCTGTTCCCCTACTATGCTAAGTTGACACATGGTAAAGACCACGTGTGGTCTTTTGGGACACATGTGGGTTCTCCATTTTTGCTGAAAATCTTTGCAAATGTTTGATTCGTGCACAGAACAATGTTGGTCGTGGTCAGCACACCCCCCCCCCCTCAGAACCATTTGAACACCTTATGATGGATTACATACACCTAACACCGTGCAGAGGGAAGGTATATTGCCTGGTAATCATCGACATGTTCTCCAAAGGGGTTGAAGTGTTTCCTACTAAAGCTGCAGACTCGCATGCCGTGGCAAAAGCACTGTTGACTGAAATTATTCCCAGGTGGGGAATACCTAGAAAAATTTAATCGGACAGAGGTCCACATTTTGTGAACAATTCCCTAGATAAGGTAACAGCCTATGTTGGCATTAACATGAGGCTACACTGTGCCTACCACCCACAGAGTGGAGGTGCAGTGGAAAGAGCAAATCAGACATTGAAAGTAAAACTGACTCAAGTAATGGAAGAAACAAAGTTGGACTGGGTCCAAGCCCTGCTAATAGTACTCATAGGCATGCGAGGCCTGACTAACAGTTCAACAGGTCTCTCTCCCTTTGAGGTCATCACAGGACGACCAATGAGGGAAGGTTTCCACCTCCCAGGGTTGACATTGGACTCCGACGTAGCTGAAACAAACATGGTAAATTACTGTCGCGCCCTAACAAAATCTCTAAAGTCTGTACACCAACAGGTAAAAGCAGCCCTGGGGGTCGAGGGCCGAGCATCGTGGGTTCACGCCAGCCACTGCAGACGAGCACCTCCCCTACCAGACGGAGAACAGGAGACAACCTCCGTGGCAGACGTTAGTTCTCAGGAGGTTTAAAAACCCACAGAGAACCACCTCAGCACAGCATGACACCAGTATTCTATGTTAACGGTCCCGAGAGAAGAAGAGGCGGCCTGATGAGAAGACTAGGCTGCGGAAAGACCACAGGACTCTGCATTACAGACCAGATCTTCTCCCCCACCTTGACAGACCCAGTTTCTGGCAGGCATGGTTTGCTCTCCCTGACACCGATGAGGAAGACGGTGCTCTGTAAAATCTTTTTTCTGTGTGTTTACTTATAATAGAATGATAAAAGTAGGGAAATGTAAGGGAAAATTTTATGTCTGTGCTTTGCTGAAATGTATTTTAAAAAACCTGCTTGAATAAGCTAGGGAGTTGACTGGGGGGGGAGTTGACAGCTCAAGGTTGAAAGAGAGGGACATGTTGTTTTGTCAGCGTTAATGCGATCTGTATCTGTCTGCAGTTGGGTGTGCTTGTGTGAGTCAGAAACTCTGACCTATGCGAGCGCAACTTTGTCGCCAGAAGAAACTGTGGGCATTATGCATATTAAACTAATAATGTTGCACGTGAAGCCCGGCCAGTGGGAAACTACTGAGCTGAGACCTGCTTGTTAGTCACGTCAAATCACAAGGCAAGGCCTCGTGAGGAAGCGTGGCGATAACTAGACGCCCTGCTTGTGTGTTAAGATATATATTGTGTTGTTCCTCTGGATAATAGTAGAGCTAGGTAAGAGCTTTCTCATTTTTTATTTCTGCTTGCAAGAGAAATAAAGTCTTATTGTGTTTAAATCTGTCTCTGCTGTGGAATCATATTGGTATGATTGACAACTTCAGCCCTGGTCATAAGAAGGGAAAATAGAATTTCCATCACAGCTACATATGGCAAAATGAATAGGCTATATTTTTGAAAGGACATGGGTTAACGTTAAGCATTGAAGGTTGCGTTTCCTAGTAACAAACACACGGAATGATATGGGAAACAACAAAAACGTCAGTAAAATGCTTACACGCATAACTATAATGTTTTTTAGCCTTGTTTTTTCATGAATAAACGTGGCTTTTGCTCGTCCCAAGGAATGAGTTTTGGTATATGGATTAAAGAGCTTTATAATAAATGAAAAGGAACGGTAAGATTGGATTGTGTGTGCCTGCCTGCGGCAAATGTATAGCAATCGCTTACACATTTTAGCTTAAGACCCCCCCACCGTTGACAAGCAGCGCCCCCCCTTGGTAACATTTTACAATTCAAACCCTAGTACTATTCATATTTCTCTGAAATTGTAAACTTTAAACCCTCAAAATTCCAATGCAGGATTGCTACAGTGTCGGCGCTTGTGCATACAAAACCCGTTTACAACCATCTTGCCACAGTCAGACAATAACATGCATAAAATATAGGCTACCGTTTCTACACACTACAAAAATGTTTGTTCCGTTTACAAAGTAGATGGGTTTTTTTCCACCCCCCTCAAATCGACCTGTGTAACCTCTAGCCTACTCAACTTCAGCCAATGGAAGCCACCTGTCAAATGTCAAATGATGTGGCACATCATTTGACATTTGTCAGGAGTAGGCTAGTCTATTGTCATTTAGGCCTACACATTCAACGTGAAAAATTAAGCAAATACACACGGGTTGTCAGTTAGCTTTTTAATTAGCATTATGTGTCTATTTCGCTGTCTAGCTAGCTAGGCAGCTATACCTCTGAACGTAAAATTAGCGCACTACAATGCTAGCTGCCTAGCCAACCACAACGTTTAGCGCAACATTTGCAACGGTCTGGATTCGCCGGTCAAAAAAGTCCCATAGCCAGGCTTATTTTTTAAGTCATTTCGCCTAAGTGGCATCCGCCCCTTCGTTCCTCTGGTCGAGGTCTCTTTAGGGCAAAAGAAAAATTAAGAAAAATTAACAGCTTGTTAAAATTCAAGTATTGCAATTGTGGTTGGAACGAAAACCAGCATACACAGGGGGTCCCCAGGACCAGGGTTGAGAACCACTGCTTTAGGGGGCTGCGTGTGCTCATCTGTTTGGTTTTGGTTCACCGGCTTTGGGCGTGTCTCTGTTCATCTGGGGGCCTAACAGGTTACAGACCAGACTAAGGTTTGCTAAGGGGCCTAAAAGACGAAAAGAAAGGCGCCCCACACGGTGGCAACGGCCGTTATTGCATTTGATAATTATCGATGATGTATATCGCCCAGACCTAACCCAAGCTAGGAAAACTGGTTATGAAGTAATCTTATCCACACCAGATATCAACATTCAACGATGCACGACCGTTAACCCGGCTACCAGAATGGTTTCACCCACGAACGGTACTCCCCATGACTGTGTTGACAGAAAAATGCTTTTCTTAAGCCTCGTGACGACTTGTATAACCAACCCATTGCAGCGGACCTCACGCTGTTTGTCAATGGTTCCTGCTTCAGATATGAGAAAGGGACTCATGCCGGCTTTGTCGTAGTACAGTTGAACACTGATGGCACTTCCTTCTCCGAAGTGCAGGCTGTAAAGGTTACGCAATTATGTTCCGCGCAATTAGCAGAAATTAGAGCCCTAACAGCAGCATGCCAAATGGCGGCTGGAAAGCGTGTTAATATTTACACAGATTCGGCTTATGTTTATGGTGTTTGTCATGTCATGTTGTCATATTTATGGTACTATCTGGAAACAAAGAGGATCAAGCATTCTGCATGCTTGGTGGTTGCCCTATTTAACAAGCATGGTGGATCGGACACTGAACGATTGTGAAGTCTGTGCGACACACAATAACAGGAAGGCATTTTCAGCACCAATTGGGCACATTCCACCGACTGACGGACCATTTAGACACCTAATGATAGATTGTGTGGATATGACAGAGCGGGTTCAGAATAAAAGGTACATGCTAGTGATGGTGAACAGATTCAGTAGGTGGGTAGAGGCAACACCCACAAGTGACCCAGTCAGTGGCAAAAAATTTTGTGCAGAGAAGTGTTTCCCAGGTTTGGAATTCCAGATAAGATTAGTTCGGACCCAATGTCCTCAAAGATAAAAGCAGACCTGCACAGATGGAATCTGGTTCCCTTCCTGAGCCTTAGCTCAAGAATAAGTGCAGTAAAAATGAATATCCTCCCCCGATTGTTATACCTTTTTAGGAACTTACCTATGGAGGTGGATGACAGTCAATTCAGGGAGTGGGACAAATGGCTCTCCAGATTTATTTGGCGGGGCCAGAAACCAAGAATTAAATATGCCACTTTACAACTGGATAAGAAAAGCGGGGGGATGGGCCTGCCTTGTCTTAAAAATTATTATTGTGCTGCACAAATAACTCCCCTCCTATATTGGTGTAATGAAACATATACGGCTAAATGGAAGGAGCTAGAATCCAATTTATCAACTCGGTTCCCCATCCAAGCAGTAATTGCTGATAGGGGTTTGATGTGCAGTGTGGCACGGATGGGGAACCCATGGTTGGCTCACACACTTCAGGTCTGGCAGAAGGTGATTGGTGTTTGTGGGATGCACAGAATGATGAGAATTTTCAGGTGGTTTGCTTATGACTCAGACTTCACTCCCAACAGGCATGACTCCAGCTTTAAATCATGGACATTGAAGGGTCTCACAACATTTCTTTCACTTACTCAAAGAAACGCTGTGCTCAGCTTTGGGGCTCTGAGGGACAAACATGGTTTAGAATGGAACGACTTTCATAGATATCTCCAATTACGATCTTATATTGAGCATGAATGTAAATTAACGGATCTTTCAGCTGTAGAATCAGAATTCTTCCATATTATAAAGTCTGCTGTGACAACGACTCCATCTAAATCTATCTCTAAACTGTACACTGCTCTATCCCATGCTTGCAAGAATGACACCTTATATGTAAAAGGTAGATGGGAAAGGGAGGCGGGGATTGAGATATCTGAGGAAGTTTGGGGCGACATCTGGTCTTTCCAGTGGACAACATCTAGTTCCATGGACTGGAGAGAGCATTGCTGGAAAAATATCATTAGATTTTTTAAGACACCGTTTCAGGAGAAGTACAAAGGGGCTAATATACCATGCTGGAGACAATGCGGCTCAACTGTGGCTAACCACTATCATATTTTCTGGGAATGTCCCAAACTAGGGGGATTCTGGAGGGGTATCCGGGCTTCATTAGTTGCAGTCTTTAACACCCAAATACCTCTGAGTTTTGAGGCCCTGTACCTCGGTCATGTCTCTTGCCTGGCACATGGGAGAGATATAAAGCTGCTACAAATACTCTTGGTGGCGAGCAAAAAATCAATTACGAGGAGGTGGTTAAGTCCCACTCCACCCACCCTGGAGGACTGGTCGGACATTATTTTGGAAATATTTAGAATGGAAAAGATAACTTACTTATTAAGAATTCAACAAGGAAAATTTTACCAAATCTGGAATAATTGGATTTCATTTATAACCCCAACGAGAGCAGATTTTATGTGATATCACTGGTATTAATCATCTAAGTAGTCTTTTACTGATTCCTGGTATCATTTTATATTTATATATTATCTTTATGACAGCGGCAGCAGGTGACCTCCTTCTGGTTCCTGTTAATAGTTCCTGTTAGTTGTCTTATTGTGTAGAGGCTGTATCGGTGCTGTTTCTTTCCAGGTGTGTATGGAAGCCTCACCTGGCTCTGTTGATTTTTGGCAGCTCTGATGTTGTGTTCTAAGGAGGAAGATGTGCCTTTGTGACTGTATGCTTATAAACATTGTGAACTTTGAGTGGGAACTGACCCATGGATCAGGATGCAAGTTCTCTGAGCCTCTATGCTCTTTATCTGTTTTTGTTTTCTTTTTGACAGTTTCTGGACCTAAAATATGTAAAACTGGAAGGAGATTTGTTTCTTTTGATGTCTTTGTATGACTGTATTGGTTGCTCTTTCCAAATAAATATATAATAAAAAATAAAAAAAAGATTAGTTCGGACAATGAGCCACATTTTGTAGCTGAAGTGATGAGTCATAACTAAGATGTTGGGAGTTCGGCAAAGGTTTAGGTTTGTATATCAAAGGTGGAAAGGGTGAATAGCACTTTGAAAGCAAAGATAGCCAAACTATGCGCAGATGGCAGAATCAACTGGGTAGAGGCACTACCACTGGCACTAATGAGCATGAGAATGCAAACTAACAGAAGCACGCATCTAACCCCACATGAAATGCTAACAGGTAGACCAATGCCAGTACCATACCTACAGGGTCCATACAATGGACCTCCGCTTGAGCAGCTTCAGAGAGAGCTGTAAAATTATGTGCGGCATCTAACCTTAATACACAATACTATTTTCCAACAGGTAAAAAAAAGCCACTGAAGGAAGAACAAGCGACATCTCAGAAGACTTATGTGGAATACGCCCGGGAGACTGGGTGTATATTAAAGTGTTCAAAAGAAGATGGAGTGAACCCAGGCGTGAGGGACCATACAAGGTGGCTCTAACAACTCCTACTGCATTTAAGGTGGAAGGTAAAACTGTGTGGTTTCACCTTAATCACTGTTGTAGAGCGAGAGAACCAGAACACACACAGGAAGAGATTAGGGACGATTTAAGGGGAATAGCAGAAAGGCAGGATGAGGAAGGTGCACCTTCAGAGAATAGGGAAGATGAGGAAACAAGGGAGACGTAGAGGGAAGCAAGGGCAGGTAAGAGGGGTATGGAGCGTAGTGATGGGAGTGTTGTTACTGTTGATAGAGATGCGCCCTGTAATGCCTGCCTCACCAAACGCTTGGGACACCAGCCAAATGAAAAGTAAGGAAACACTCTGTGAAAAGCAAACTCGCTCTACGGTACCTGTAAATGCACAACGCACCTTACACACCAAGACTAATATGTTCTACCGATGGCTGGAATATTCTGCGCGACAAGTGACTCAGAAAACATGTATAACGTGTTATAATGCTGGCAAAATGAGAAAGCCCCAGGTGAGACTGCTGCCGTTCACGCAGAAAGAATGTAACCCCTCGGGCGAGGACTGTTATCTAAGTTGCATGTTGCATTATATGGCTAGAGGAGGGAACAACTCATCTTGTGTGCGAAATGCAAGAAAAACAAATGCCAAGTCCTACTTATTCCAACTCATACTGAAGTCATTAGGGTACCTCCAGGGGCAGGGCTCCAGAATGCGACCATTTTGGTTGCACATGTGACTAAAAATCTGTCAAGTGCGACTAAACATTTTCATTGGTCGCACCAGTGTGCCTGACATTTAGCAGGTCTGTAGCATTTTTTTTTTTTTCACCAGCATTCTGCGAAGACCCGCTCCTACTCTGCCTCTGATTGGCTCTGACCCTGATATTCTTCTTCTCTGAATGCGGGTGGGAAAAAAAAAATAAGGCACGTGTGTGTGTGTGAAACCCACAGAACTCTATAAGAACTAGAAAGGCAACTGCCTTCTCAAAACGGCACATTTTCCACGGCCCAAAGTTGTTTCTCTGATTGACCACGTGAAGGTGGTAATTTTGTCCCTTTTTCAGAGAGTAATGGCTGCTACAAATCTAGAGCCACCACGGAGTGGGTTTTGTAAGAACAATACAATAAATACATCGATAAATTATTGAATACGTCTATGCTATGATTACATTCACATACTTAAATAATGATTGTTGCACCTATTTGTTTATTGTGGTATTGCAGTCAGTGATCCCAACCACTTTTTCAAGCTTTCCGTGAACCAGCGGTCCTTGCCCAGCTACTAATAGCGTGAAGTGTTGCCTGAGTGATGAGAAATCATGATGGAAATGACCACAGTGATAACCGTAGCCTATTTAACAGGTAGGCTATAGCCTCCCCGGAATGTCCATGTTAGACTGATAGAATGAACTATGGTGATTTTAACAATGTAACGTTGTGTTAGACAGATTAATGGCGAAGGCTAATGTAGAGGCTCACTTGTTAAAATCGCCTCACAGCCTAACGTTACTGCAAATTCATATGAATGAGCCGCGAATAGTTAACGCTACTAAAAATGTTTAATATCTAGTAGTCGTTAGCTAACTACATTATTAACAACCTGTTTGGTTAGCGTTAACTATAACGTTACTCGTCGTTATGTTGTTCGAAGCTGTGTTGAACAAAGCCGGCTTATTAGCCAACATATTAGCCCACCCTCCCAGAAAGCAGGAACCTCCATGTATAAAGTTAGCTAGCGACGACTGCTAAGTTATGCTCTCAGAACTGTACAGTTCTGTGGTTATGCTAAATGAAAGCTAACTTTGTTAGCTCGCAGTAGCAGTCAGAGGCGTAGAAATGACAGGCTATCACAAAAGCCTGTCGATAATACGCCAAACGTAACTTGATGCACATTTAAAAGAAAAGCCAGACATAGTTATAGCTACTTTGGAACATATTTGGCTAACCTTAACGTAACCCCATTGATGTATTCAGCTGCATTCCAATCTGCACGTTGTTTTGAAAGAAAGCCGTGTTAAGCCATTTTTTCTGACGTTACAGTTTATGGTTAAGCCTAACGGCATTGGACATAATGTTAAATGCTAATCTTCCAATATCCAGTAGGCTATCAGATCGGCTGACCAGACCCGGATATTTCGTCTTTTTGCACCGAAAATATTTGTTCGGACAGACGGACACTTGTGCCCCGTTTATGCGGTCTTAAAGTGCAGTAGCTATAACGTTATCTGGCTTTGATGCTCAACTTCAGTTCCTTAATGCGTTTGATTTCTTTTGAGCGTTGAGAGTGCTGCACACATCGACATAGCTACAAGAGCAACATGAAATGGTAAACGCAGCCACAATAACTTTCCACGTAATGTAGGCCTAAAGCTACAATGTCCTATATAGCCTACAATAAACGGAAACACTCGCTCTTCTTCACAAACATTTAACGCATAATGCTAAACAGATAAAGTAAACAGATAAAGTAGTAGACCTAATCTTAGTTGGAAAGGAAACCCAAACAAGCCTTGTCAATATTGAGGGTTCAGTGAAATACAAAATTGATACAAATTTTAATCACAGGTATGCAAATCCTTTTTACAAGCACACTTCTTTTTTACGGAGATACAGAATTCTTATACAAAGATACGAAAGAATTTTACGGAGATACGGAATTGTGTCATTAATGTCTCTCCATACCGTGTAGGCTATTCAGAGTTACTGACAGTGTTTCTTATGAGCAAGTGGAGAAGTCAATTTCTCAAATATTGAAAGAAACGGCGGGTGGATAGATTGTATATTGCTGTGAGCAATCTCTATAGTGATCTTGTATCCGAGAAAGCTAGCTACATGACCATGTTCTATGTACCCTACAATGTTCGCTGACATCCGATGCAAATCTAAATCTAAAACAGATAGCTAGATAGCTTTCTCTACCTGTCGTTTCTCTCAATATGTAAGGAATTGACTTCTCAATGAATGTATTTGCTCACATTGAGAAACGCTGTCTGCAGCTCTGAACCACTTTTCGACAGTCTATGCTCTACATTGGAATTGTGGGAACGAGGGGAACTTAGTGGGTGGAGCAAAGCAAGTTGATTGACAGAATGTGCTTGTTGGGAATCAGTAAATATATATGGAAATAAAGTAAATAGGGAAATAAATTAGAAAATATATATGGAAATAAATAAATGAATATATTAGAAAATATATTTGAAAACAAATGAAAAAATTTAAAACTTAAATGAATTGCACATACATTTACATTTCTTTCTTCATTTTTATATTTCCACATACATTTTTTTATTCTTTCATTTATTTATTTATCATTGTGGAACTCCCGGTGTTCCATAGATAATATGGTATAGTGTGAGGTGGTAAATAAAAGGTGGAAATGGTATTAAGTGGAAATGCGGTATCATGGGATCTAAAGAAGGTAAGTGTTAAATGGAGATGTATTTTGTGGTAAAAAGTCTAAAGAACCTGGAAGTGATACAAAGAAGTAATGAATTGACCTATCACTAGGCTCCTCCCCAAACCAGATATTGTCCAATCATACTTTAGCAACTGTTATGCGTGCTGACCTCGGTCATGCAGTTAGGTCAAGGTGCATTGAAACCAATGGAAAGATTGCAGTAGCTCACTGAAAATGGTTACTGCTGTAACGTTAAAGCCGGTCTTCATTACCACCATATCTGATGTGATCTCAGCAACAGCCAAGTGTAGGTGACGTTAAGTTATTTATATCTAGCTGGCGTTAATGTTAGCGCGGCTGACCAGATGTCCTCTTTCCTGGACATATCTTCTTTTGGGAGTGGAAATATCCATCCAGACGGGATTTCTAAATTCCTAATAATGTCCAGATAAGTTTTGCTCGTTCTATAAACCGTATAGAAACAAACAGATGGCCTTTTTTTATGTTTGTAACACCTGTCTACTCCTGCCCCCTTTTTGAAATCTAAAATATGGTCACGCTAATGTTACCTAGCTATTCAGTAGCACATCCTGACATCTTAACATGACAGTTTCCAACCTTTTTTCAAATTTTTCTGCATGCTTCTTGAGGAAATCGCTCTTTCGTTAATTAACATTACCCAAGCATTTCAGAAAGAGCCAATGCGGCCATTGTTTACATTGTAAAGTTCTGACATTAAATCAATTGTTTGTCTGAGTTTGGAACACTAACCAAGAGGGGCGGAACTTCCCGATTGGTCAATTGTGATGAAAAATCAAAAAGGTAATGTCAATCTGGGATAGTATTGTTGGGTCATAACAGTGTTGTAGAGAAAGACATTGTGATGTCACAAGCAGTGTAATATGTTACAGCATCGGTTTTCAAAATGTGCCCATTGACTCCCATTAATTTTTTTGGCGATAAAAGCTCAATTATCTGAAAAAGTGTATATGGTATAAAGGTAAAAAGTAATAGTAACCTGGAGGGTGTATAAAGGTATAATATGAGGTATGAATGGTGTTGATGGTTTGAATGGTGGAGGAGGAGGTGACAAAAAGTGGCAGAATAAGAGTATGAGGAGTAACAAAAAGTGTTTATCAACCACACATAATAAAAATAATTCAGTGACGACATTGGTGGAGGCCACTCAAGGAATAACAGACCTACTTTGGCCAGCGCGGGGAGGCGGGGAGCAGAGATCAGGAGGGAAATGAGGAAAATGATATTGATATATAACACTGACCTCAGGCGGGGCGAGGGGCTCGTCCAGCCTCCTGCTTTCGGGCTCCTCGGTGAGGGGGTTGCGGAGGGTCTGAAGGAACAGGGCTGCCTTCCTCTTGCGCTCCGCCTGAAGCTGCTTCTCCTTGGACTCTTTGGAGGCCTGAGCCAGCTTCTCACGCGCCGCCGCTGCTAGCCGGTCCTCCAGCTTCTGCTTGGCTGGACGGACACAGATAATAACTGGATTAACAATTCATAAAGAAATTGTAGATGTGGCTGCTTCACAGTGGTATCAAGTGCTGGAAATGATATAGAAAGATGGTAATACCATTTGGTATAGTGTGAGGTGGAAATTAAAGGTGGAAATGGTATGAAGTGGTAATGCAGTATTAAAGGGATCTAACAAAGGTGAAACTGTTAAAATATGGTGATGTATTTTGTGGTAAATAGTCTAAAGAACCTGGAAGTGATACGGAGTAATGTATTGTGATGAAAGCGCACAAAGGTAATGTCAAAGCATCTAGGATAGTATTGTTGAGTCATAACCATCACCAAGCTGCAATAACTCTCCGCCATCTTTGAAGCTTTTTTCTGTGTCTAAAGAGAGAACTGCAATGCCTGGTTGCACAAAGAACTTGAAACCCAACCCACCCCATTTTAAGTCAATGGAGAAAGCCAAAAAAGAGGGCAATGTTCTCTGTGGAAATACAAAGTCAAAAAATATTTGGATTAATTCCAGTGGATTCAATGTGGCTTGACATATTACCATAAAATGACCATATGACGTATCCAGAAACTACCCATCCTGGCTGCCTGGCGCTAAAACATAGTCGTAGGCTGTGTCTGAATCAGAGCCCTATTTACTGCGTCTGTGTACAAGCATACTGCTTACTGTAGGCTATACTGTAGTGACATGCAGTATGCAAATATATATCCTCCATATAAACCCGGACATAAGTAGGCTATGTCATATACAGTGCATCTGGAAAGTATTCACAGCGCTTCACTTTTTCCACATTTTGTTCTGTTACAGCCTTATTCCAAAATTGATTAAATTCATTTTTTCCCTCAAAATTCTACACACAACACCCCATAATGACAATGTGAAAAAAGTTTTTTTGAGATTTTTGCAAATTTATTAAAAATAAAAAAATAAAATTTCTCATTTACATAAGTATTCATACCCTTTGCTTTAACGTATTTTTAAAGTATCATATTTCATATTTGGTCGCATATCCTTTACATGCTGTTACTTACTGAGGTCTGTGACCATCAACATCAAAAAACTGTCGATATCTTATTTTCAGGTACTGTTACAAGCGATACTATAACCTCTCTGCATTTGAATGGATCTCTATGGAAATTGGGGGGTGAGACTAGATTCAGCTGTAAATTACACTGGTACAGTATGGAACACATGGCTGGCTAAATCGCTGTAAGTTATCAAGGGTCTGAGCTATCAAACGAGCCCCAAACCATCACTCTGTTACCAGATATGGAGTAGATGTGGATGGATCACTGCAAGGGTTATTTCTCCGGACTCATTTTCCTATAGAACTCTATGGGGAAAAAAGTCAGGAGAAACAACCCTTAAAGTCCCTCTATCAGGACTAGTCGCCCCGTTCCCGCTGCTGAAAAACATCCCCACATCATGATGCTGCCACCGCCATGCTTCACTGTAGGGATGGTATTAGCCAGGTGATGAGCGGTGCCTGGTTTCCTCCAGATGTGATGCTTGGTATTCAGGCCAAAAAGTTCCATTTTGGTTTCATCAGACCAGAGAATCTTGATTCTCATGGTTTGAGAGTCCTCTAGGTGCCTTTTGGCAAACTCCAAGCAGGCTGTGATGTGCCTTTTACTAAGGAGGGGCTTCCGTCTGGCCACTACCATAAAGGCCTGATTGGTGGAGTGCTGCCTGGATGGTTGATCTTCTGAAAGGTTCTCCCATCTCCACAAGGATACGTTGGAGCTCTGTCAGAGTGACCCTCGGGTTCCTGCTCACCTCCCTGGCCAAGGCCCGTCTTCCCCGATTGCTCAGTTTGGCCGGGCGGCCAGGTCTAGGAAGATTCTTGGTGGTTCCAAACTTCTTCCATTTACGAATGATGGTGGCCACTGTGCTCTTTGGGACCTGTAAAGCTGCAGAGATTTTTCCGTACCCTTCTCCAGATCTATGCCTTGACACAATCCTGTTTCTGAGGTCTGCAGATAATTCCTTTGACCCCATGGCTTGGAGTTTGCTCTGACATGCACTGTCAACTGTGGGACCTTATATAGGCCGGTGTTGGCAATCCCCAATCATGTCCAATCAATTGAATTTATCACAGGTGGACTCCAATTAAGTTGTAGAAACATCTCAAGCAGTATCAGTGGAAACAAAATGCACCTCAGCTCACTTTTGGGTGTCATATCAAAGGGTGTGCACACTTGTGTACATATGATATTTTACATTTTGATTTTTAATAAATTAGCACAAATGTCTAAAAACCTGTTTTCACTTTGTCATTATGGGCTATTTTGTGTAGAATTTTGAGACAAAAAATGAACTCAATCTATTGTAGAATATGTCTGTAACGTAATAAAACGTGGAGAAGGTGAAAGGGGTGTGCAGACTTTCCGGCTTGACTGTATATAATATCATAAGCCTTGTTACAATCAAAACACTTGGTAGCTTCCTCAAAAAATGACAAAAGGTTTGTCTGGCATGACCTTCCACTGCGAAAACCATGTTGGCTATCTCTTGTTATTTTCAAGAAATAATTCCAATTTGTCTCTGATAAGATTCCAATATTTTTGATGATGCAGGTTAAACTGACAGGCCTATATTTTCCTGGAACAGTCCGGTCTCATTTCATATATTGTTATAACATCACCTAGCTTCAAGTTGTCTGGTATTTCTCCAGTTTCTGAAGACCGTCTAAACATACCTGACAGTGGTTTATAGATTATCTCACTATAGACCTTTGGCGTGAAATCCCTCTGAACTGATAAAATGTAGTACAATGCGTGCACAAGCACATAATAATGACAAGAGGCCCCTCCGACAATAACCTATTAAGAATAATAATGCCTTTCTATTTTGGATCATCCGAACACATTTGTTTCAACATCAAAACAACAAATAGAAATTCCGATCGCTGAGCGATCAGGAAAAAAGCCTCCCCCCACCTGACCTTCCTTGGTTTGTTTTTCTTCCCAATGCACTGCAATTCCAATTTCGATATAAGTCCCTTTTATATTGTAGACCATGACTCACCACAGGAGAACTATGCCTTGTAAATTCGTAGATATGTTGCGTCACTGAGACGGGTAAATTCTGCTAGGCTGTTAAGTTGAAATCCATGTTGAAAGTATGTTCATGTTCAGATTGAATAACCGGGCTATATGCATTTCACCTACTTGCGCTACAGCATAGATTTAGTGCAAACCATGAGTATAAATAGACAATTTTAGCCCCAAAATGTGCCACTTTTTGTAGCACCTCTTTTTGAATGTATCCATATGACCTTGACCTCTGACCTATATAGTTGTCATTTGAGAAATATGTGCCCAGTGTCAAGTTGATACTTTGTCCAGATCAGATATATAGTTCTCGAATTATCAGCAAAAACATGCTTTCTAAGATGGCCGCCCTTTCGGACAAAAAGTAGGTTAAAGGGTAAGTTCGGAATTTTGGACATAATGTCTCATTTACGACTTACCCATGATGTTGTTGATTGATGGAGACATTTTCAGCTGACAAATTTTCCTATTGAAAAATAAGTAATCCATCCATATCTACTGTATTTCTGGCAGCAGAGTGATTATTGAAGGCTTGTTTGATACGTCAGACCCTTGATGACTTACAGCCATTTAGCCAACCATGTGTTCCATACTATTCCCGTGTAATTTACAGCTTAATCTAGTCCCACCCCCCAATTCCCATAGCGATCCATTCAAATGCAGAGAGGTTATAGTATTGCTTCTAAGAGTACCTGGAAATAAGATATCAGGAGTCTTTTGATATCCTTTTATACAGAATCATGATGGCATCACTTGTTTACCTGTGGAATACCTGTTTGACCTGTTTTTTTTCACAGAATGAATGAATTCTCTAATTAAACTCCACACTGCTATTATTTTGAACACGCCCCTTTCAATGAATGAGTCAATTACTCAGAACAAGCAGCATGCATGTCATGACAGTTGGGTCTGTTGTTTTTCTATTACACTACTACATCTACAAGTAAATTATTTGCCATGCAGAAATATCACTACTACTAATAACAGTGGTTCATCAAGTTACTGATGTTGTACTGCAATTTTTTTTAACACCACTGTAAGTGCGTCTACATAGGCGTGTGCACAACATGCATACACCCTCCTGTCTGTTACACACAGGGGCGCGCACAATCATGACTAAAAATATCAAGATTACAATGTGAAATATTATTATTGTGTAGGCTATATCAAAAAATGCATAATAATAAAAGGATCCATAGGTCAAAGACCACATACATGTCCCTCAGCAAAGGGGAATAGCGCATTAAATTGATTTCAGCCCACTCCATCAACATCCAGGCGATGGATGCGATGGTACGTGTAAGGTTACATGTATAGACTATCCGCAATTATCCTGGATCAAGGTATAACTTAGCCTATATTTGCCAATAATTCATGTAATCTTCTGGGGGGGGGGCAATGGATATCCATTAAAAATTTGCCTGGAAATATAATGGTTTTGACTGAAAAAAGTTCAAAACCTTGTCCAATGAATATTGCATTTATTGTTTTTCAAATAACCTAGGCAACAAGTCCCCGGGATTCGCTGTGCCTCAGGTTTTTTCGATAGCCCACGGTTAAAAAACGGGGAGTAATTTCACCATGTTAAGTGAATTTTAATCTTATTCTTCGTCCTTCAGATTTTTTTAATTACAGTGACCAGGTTTCCATACTCTCAGCTTATTAAAACAAGGTTACATGTACACTATTCACAATTGTCCTGGATCAAGCTATGACATAGCCTATATTTGACAGTAGTTCCTGTTATCTTCTGGGGGGACAATCTTTTGTCACGGGACAATAGCTATCCAATAAAAATGGCTTTCCATTTGCTGATAACATATCAAGCCTAATGCGTGAATTGTTATTTACACCTAATGCGTGAATTGCCATTCAATCGAAAACTCGCACACTGCAATAGACGGACATTTCAGTTCTGAAAATGCGCTTCAGATGTCATTACAATACTGCTCTGTAGGCCTACAGCCGGTAAGTAAATAGAATGGTTTTGACTGAAAAAAGTTAAAAACCTTGTCCAAGGAATATTGCATTTATTTTTTTTCAAATAGCCTAGGCTACAGCGAATTCGCCGTGCATGAGGTTTTTTCGATACCATACCGTTAAAAAAACAGAGATAAATGTTAACTGAATTTGAACCTTATTCTTCATCCATCATCCTCTGCTGATTTCACCTGTTGTTCCTTAACACCTTTGCGCAGAAGGTGGCGCCGGCGCCACCTTTTTGCTCAACTGAGACATTGGTTGCTACTGCAGCTGAACTATTATTGGAAATCACAAACTCTGTGTTTTAAATTTATTGGTAGACGGTTCGTGACGATTTCTGCCGAATACGTAATTTCTAAGTGTCACTATTTCCCTGTAGCAAGTCCATTTATCAAGCAACCCCCCACCTAGTCTATACCTACCTATGCGTGACATAGTGGACAATAGCGTCTATGTTTGAGTTCATAAATATATTTATTCATCATATAAAATTAGAATAACGTCATAGCAACGAGATAAACCCAACAATAGCCTGATCGTATGCCAGAAAAGCCGTGAAAAGCCCTGCTCACTCAAATGCAAAATAAACTGCGAAAGTACTATCTCATTCTACCATGTATTCTACTAGCAATATATGCTACTAAATATGAAATAAATATACAATCCTACCATTGGTTTTACACATCTAGATGTTCCTTTCAAAATTCAGTTGTCATTTATTGTCTGGTACAATCGGTTTGAGAAATATACAACACTTTATACCGCTATTACACTATCTGAAACGTCGCCGCGTAATAGCCCCATGCCCTGTAAGCCTGTCTCATGCATTCTGGTTTAATTGTCGGCTTTTTTATCCAATAGAGTACATTATAACCTTCGCAACGGTATATGCCAAGTCTTTTTGGGTGCTTTGAGCAATTTACTACAGCCCAGCGTAACGGCAGTTTTCGTTTTAACTGTCTAGTATTACGCAAGCGCTATAGAATACGCATTATGCAGGGGAAATTCCCTTTTGCGATAAGTAAGTATTTTTGCGTCTAAAATACCGTTGGTCTCGCTGGCTACATACGTACGTTCGTGTTTCCACTCGAGCACTGTCTTTCCAATATGTTTGATAGCCCTATTGTTATTTTCGCATTTTGAGTGCATTTCACATACTGTAGTGCAATCGTTAAATGTATTTTTGAAGTAGGCTACCGATGTTCATTGAAGATAGAACATTTGGCAGCATTTTACAGATGGTGGAAAACTATTTTATGTTCATGTTATCATACACAATATAGGCTATGGCGTATACTTGTCTCTTAGGGCATGACAAATGCTCATTCCAATTTACTGTGCGCTGATATGTGGTAGATTAAGGTAAAAATTCCCTTGGAGTCATTATGAATAGGAAAACTTAAAAGATTAAAAGAATACAGAAAAATGCAATTCCAGGACAAAAGTATACACTGTAGAGTACAGGGACAAGTGATGTTTTATTGAGGTACAAGAGTGAATGATTAGGCAACATATTTAGGTGTATGTAACACTGTGATATCAATGTTTTTTTATCTTAAGCCACCAGAAGGAGCAAATGTGTATGCGTTATAATGTACAAAACTAATTTTATTCATTTTATGACATGTTTTGCATAGGCGTTTTGGACCCATAGATATCTACCCCCCTATACTGCTGAAAATATATAATTCTCACTTGGAAATTATGCAAAAGTGAGTTTTATGAGCCCAAACTGTTGATTTGTAGTTAAATATATCAGAATGTTTTTTTATTTGCAGCAGTGCACAATTTAGCCATTTGGATAGATTTGGAGACACTAATGGACAACAGGATACACTGCTATATTTTGCATCATAGACCTTTAGTAGTTCTGCATATCATCCTCAGATTTTGCAAAAACTTGTGGACATGGAGCTTATGATCCAGGAAATGTATATATATTACCGATTGTAGCTCTCAGCAAAATTAAAAAAAACTATTTAAAATTATTATTTATTTTTTTCTCCAAAGTTTCTTTGCATTTGTGGCACTTTATTTTGACTTAAATTATGAAAATAAACAAATCTAAGTTTGTATTGTAAATGGTACACCTGTCTTCTTTCATTTAAGCCATTTACCAAGTTTATGTGATGCTCACACCTGGAGTTATAAAGCCTTAAACAGAGCACCCCTAAATAGGTGAAATTTGCCATCTGCGCCAAGGGGTTAACTGAACAAAACCATTTTAAAGAGAACAAACATTAATTTGCAGCATGTTACACAATTCATTCACAATTAATTTCAATGCCATTCTCTGCAAATGCTCTTTAACTTCATGCAGGAGCAGGTCTGTTTCCCCTGCTGTAAATCACACTTTTAACGGTCTTCCTGGGAAAGTAGATACTATAACCTCTCTGCATTTGAATGGATCTCTATGGGAATTGGGGGGGTGAGACTAGATTCAGCTGTAAATTACCCTGGTACAGTATAGAATACATGACTGGCGAAATGTCTGTAAGTTATCAAGGGTCTAAGGTATCAAACGAGCCCCAAACCATCACTCTACAGCCCGATATGGAGTAGATGTGGATAGATCACTGCAAGGGTTATTTCTCCTGACTCATTTTCCTACAGAACTCTATGGGGAAAAAAGTTAGGCGAAGAAACCCTTAAAGTGATCCATCCACATGTACTCCATATCTGGCCATAGAGTGATGGTTTGGGCCTCGTTTGATACCTTAGACTCTTGATGACTTACAGCCATTTCGCCAGTCATGTGTTCTATACTGTACCAGCATAATTTACAGCTGAATCTAGTCTCACCCCACAATTCCCAGAGATCCATTCAAATGCAGAGAGGTTATAGTATCCAATTTCACAGGAAGACCGTTAAGTGTGTGATTTACAGCAGGGGAAACAGACCTGCTCCTGCATGAAGTTAAAGCGCACATGCAGAGAATGGCATTGCAATTAATTGTGAATTAATTGTGTAACGTGCTGCACATTAATGCTTAGTTTTCTTTAAAATCATAGAGATCCATTCAAATGCAGAGAGGTTATAGTATCGCTTGTAACAGTACCTGAAAATAAGATATCGAGAGTCTTTTGATGTTGATGGGTCACAGACTTCAGGAAGTAACAGCATTCAAAGGATATGTGACCAAATATGAAATATGATACTTTAAAAATACATTAAAGCAAAGGGTTTGAATACTTATGCACATGCTCGCATTTCAGTTTTTGATTTTTAATACATTTGCAAAAATTTCTAAAAACATATTTTCACTTTGTCATTATGGATTATTGAGTGTAGATTGATGGGCAAAAATGGACATTTTATCCATTTAAAATTAAATCTACAACACAATAAAGTGTGCGAAAAGTGAAGGGGGTTGAATAATTTTGAGTGCAACTGTATATACAGATCCTTTCCAAAAAATTAGAATATCATGGGAAAGTTGTTTTTTTTCCATAATTCCATTCAAAAAGTGAAACTTTCATAGATTATAGATTCATTACACACAAAGTGAAATATTTCTAGCCTTTATTTGTTTCATTTTTCATAATTTTGGCTTACAGCTCCAGAAAACCCCCAAAACAGTATTTCAAGAAATTAGAATAGTGTGTCGAAAATCAGCATTTACTTCAGTTATTTCAGAGAATGAGTGGAGTGGCTTGACTCGAGGAATCCGACAGTTGTAGCCCATGTCCCGGATACGTCTGTACGTGGTGGTTTTTGAAGCACTGACTCCAGCCTCAGTCCACTCCCTCTGCATCTCCGCCAAATTTTGGAATCGTCTTTGCTTGACAATCCGCTGAAGCCTACGGTCATCTCTTTTGCTTGTGCACCTTCTCCTGCCACATTTTTCCCTTCCACTAAACTTTCTATTGATATGCTTGGACACTGCACTCTGTGAACAGCCAGCCTCCTTAGCGATGACCTTTTGTGGCTTACCCATCTTCTGGAGGGTGTCAATGATGGTCTTCTGGCCAATTGTCAAGTCCGCAGTCGTCCCCATACTGAACCAAACTGAGATAAACTTTGCAGGTGTTTTGAGTAAATTAGATGATAGTGTGACACTCAGTCTAAAACATTCATTCTCTGAAATAACAGAAGTAAATGCTGATTTTCGACACACTATTCTAATTTCTTGAAATACTGTTTTGGGGGTTTTCTGGAGCTGTAAGCCAAAATTATGAAAAATGAAACAAATAAAGGCAAGAAATATTTCACTTTGTGTGTAATGAATCTATAATCTATGAAAATTTCACTTTTTGAATGGAATTATGGAAAAAAAAACAACTTTTCCATGATATTCAAATTTTTTGGAAAGCATCTGTATATATACACACACACACACACACACACAGTGAGGTTTGGTCTGTTTTATTCAGATTTCAGAACAAATTAAGTTCAATTAGAATTCTATACGTCAGTAGAGCCCAACTTAGTGAAAGGAAACACCTGCAGTTATAAAGCCTTAAACAGAGCACCCCCTAAATAGGTGAGAATTGACCAAATTTGCCATCTGCACAGAGGGGTTAATGAGAAACGTCCGATTAGTTTGTGAGGGAGTTCAGAAAAACAACTCAAGGAATGCCTCTCTCAATAAAGTTGTACAGCAAATGCTCTCCTATACATGCATATATGTATATATACACACACACGCACGTAAACACACGTGACTGAACTACCTTGTTTGGCCTCCAGTTCCTCTAGCGTGAGTGTGGGCCTCTTCTCCTCTGGAAGGGGAGCAGGGGGGGCCTCTTTAATCAGCATGATGCCCCCGCCTGCCACGCCTCCTCCTTGTCCTGTCTCCCTGTCCTGATCCTCGTCCGAGTCATCGTCCAGACGGACGCGGTTCTTCTCCAAAGGGAGCAGGTCATTCTCCTTCGCCTTGATGGCGAAACAGATCGGAGCGAAGGATGCTAGGAATACAAGAGTTAAAAATTCCATGTTAACAAAGAAGCAAGAGGCAGGAGGAAAAACACTCGTTTCACCTGGATCTTGGGGCTGCAAAATGTACCTTTTTTTTTATATCAACATCACGATATGAATACCAGTGATAGTGATATCGGAATTATTAATTTTGGCACAAGCCATGTCAACCTCCCCCTGCAATGCAAGCTTTTTTTCATCTGCAATGTAATCAGCAAAGCCTAATTTGTACTTTCGACAAGTGTCTTCCTGCGACAAGAATGGCATTTTAGATTTAAAAGAAAAGTAAGGCATAACACTTTTTCCACAATGTCGCGCACCTCTAGAAATTTTTATGTGGCAGACAGTTATAGTCTACTTTGTCGCGTAGTGTGATGGGAACGTGGAAATTTGTTGATATGTTTTTTTTCTTCACTTCATTATTTTGGTTTTGACTGGTGTTGATAAATATGGTGGGGATAAAGAAAAACTATAGGTAGTATGTGTGATGTAGGGACGGATGCAAGTCATTGAACTGGTTGTCCTAAACATCCAAAAATATTAGAAATGCCTTCATCCAGCATTTCATGTTAGAACGTATTATACGTGCTTTCCCTCGCTTGGTTTATGGGACCGACGAACCCAGTTCTTTTTTCCGTCCATGTTGTTTTTTAACAAAAGTAGATTTTTAATTTATTCCTACACTACAATCTCAATAATTTAATCCACACCGCCGTGTTACCACAAATGTAAATAGATAGTCGGGAGTTACCAGAGACAACAGTAACTCTGCCTTCACCGACCATAGCCTACTACTTGGTTAAGGATATGGTGCCAGTTTATACTGTTGGCAAAGAAGGCGAACAAGCCTATTAAAAAAGCTATTAAAAGGTAAACTACCAGCCAGGCAGATCCCCTCAAGAATGTGGAATGTGGAAGTGGAATTCTTTGGTAGGCTATTACGACGGATCTTCATGTAGGTAATTACACTACGTTCGTTTGTTTGAGGAGAGATTGGACTGATGCTCTTTAAAAAATAAAAAAAATAACCAAAAGAAGATTGCACTGATACCTATGGTTGTTCAATATGTTATTTTAAAATTATTTTATTTTATAGGCTTTTCATTTTCAGGGTATTAGTGGCACGTCGAAATGGTACACTTAAATATTTGTCTTATCGCATTTAATATCGTTATCGCAATATCCAACATGTTCATCGCCTTTAGTGCATTTAGAAGGCGTTGTTGTTGATTATCTATTCTCGGATAGGCTAAGTATCATATTTTCATTCGGTTTCAGCTGTGCATTAGTTAATTTAACTGTTTGTAGCCTAGTCACTGTGTAGATTAAGTAAATTGAAGTATTAGCGGTCAGTTGGTAACTTGCTTTGTGTTATTAGGTCAACTACCGGTCTTTTGTGTTGCTAATTTAAACTAGCTTCACGAGTGAATATATAGCGTGTTTGCCACTCCTATTTCAGAGTGGATTTAGATGGCGTTGTTGATTAATTACTCTCGGATAGGTTAAGGATGGATTTCAATCGCTTATTTTATCCGTCCTCTTCTCCTCGGTCCTCGCCTGACCTGGAAATCGATCGAGGTTCACCATCTTTAAGGACATTCCAAACAGCTAAATGCTACTCGGAGGAGCGAGAAGTGGGGAACGACGAGGCTCCCGGAGGATTCTTCAGCGAGGAAGCACAAGTGTAGCCTTTGCAGAAGCCTTTTCTCAGAACATGTGACGTGTATAAATTATCCACCACTCTCCAAATCTGCCACGTCGCTGGCACACCCCTTATATTGACCAAAAGTTCCTTGCTTCCTGTTTTCCTGTTGTTTTTTGGTCACGGTGAGAGTAGCTGGTTATACACGTTTCTTACTCGTGCAAACAAACAAATTTCCAAAAGAAGTGTGGGGAAAACAAAACATCTGTTTATTAAATAACGGAAACAATAACGTGTTGCTGAATAACTAATTAACAAAAATGTCTAACCTATTGTCAGAACCAATTATTTAGTGACATCCTATATTTCCCTATGTTACAGACGCGTGAAGGCTACATTCTAATGGTAAACGGTAAAAGACAATATGCCCTCCAGCCCTCTTTCCAAGGCCCCGGTAACACACACCTTTATGCCTTTTCTTACCACACATTAAACCAGAACAAAACTTTGATTGACAGGAACTAATTAAATATAAAAATATAGCTGCAAGCAGCAATTCCCGGGGACCGAGCGGCATGAGTGGCATTTGTCAAACATAGAAACTGCAAAATGGTAGACAACTCTAGACAGGGTTGACCCAAAATACAAATATTTGTTTCTAATCAGGGCTTTTGCCATAGGTGATGGTATCTTAACCCGATCCAGTAAGGGCTCGCTTATTACGTCTTTTAAGTGAAACAGTGAACAGTTGAAACTGTTAAATTTCTTAACCTTTGCAATAAAAAGGTGTTTCTTAATGTGAAAACAACACTAAAAGAAGCATAGCATTTGCACAATAGTTTTGCCAAACATTAACTTAGCCATTGCTACCAAGCTGGAATCGAACCACTGACCACACACATGGAAAGCCAATATTGTATCCACTAGGCCAAGGCAGGTTAACAGAAATGCGGAGGCCAAATAACACTTTTGTGTTGCGGTATCAGATTGTGTTGGCATACTGACTTAACTCAAACAGTTAACAGGAAATTGTGAACTTTTTTTAGCCTTTCCAATAAAAAATAACTAAAGAACATTCTAAGCATGACGTGCATATTGTGTGCCTCAAAAAAACTGTTGGGAACAGGTGGGGATCAAACCACCAACCTACTACACGGTAGTCCAATGCCTTAACCACTAAGATACAGGAACTTTCACAGTTGGTATGGTAGGTAGACGACCTGTTGAGCATAGATAGTGTACTTGGCGGATACATTTATATTTCTATAGCGCCACCATGCGGATTGATTGGGTTAAAACTGCAGGGCTTAAGTCTTGATCTAACTCTCAATCAACCCACCAAGTTTCAGAACTTTATATCAAACGATTTCAGAATTACTAGCATTTTTGTGATAAGCCACACCTAATGCAAAATTAATTGGCTTCTCATTCGCCCATTTTTTGACATTGGCCTTAGAAAAGTAAAGCATGTATGAAGGGATGTGGGATGATTCCCTCAAACAGGTTTGGTGTAAATATTTCTAATTCTGTAGGAGGAGTAGCATCTTAAGTGTTTTACAAAAAATGCTAATTAGTGGAAAATGGCAGACTTCATGGTTTCATGAGGCAAATTTGTTGGGCATGAGTAGCGGGACATGTACATCACATTTTGTGACTCTAGATCAAACGGGGCGTATGCAGGGGGTGTGTCAATTATTAGGGGCCCGAACAGCGTAGCTCTTGGATCCTCTATATTATGACGCAGATTGAACACCTGGTGGCGCTGTAGTGCACGTGACAAACTTTTGACATTTACACGCACACTGCCGACGCCCTGTTTCACCTAGAGTCACAAAATTTGGTATCCAGGTCCCTTTACTCAAATTTGCCCCAAGGACCCATAAAGTCTGCCGTATTGTATTTTTTGCTAATTAGCATTTTTTGTAAAACTTTTAAAATGCTACTCCTCCTACAAAATTTGACCAATTGAGATTATACTTGGTAGACACACTCCTTAGACGATGCCTCATAAAAGTTACATTCAGAATTTTGATATTTTAAAAGATGGGCGAATGACGAGCCAATAAATTTTCACTGGGCGTGGCTTATCACAAAAATGCTAATAATTCCAAAACGATTTGACAGATCGTTATGAAACTTGGTGGGTCTGTTAAGAGTAACATCAGGACTTGACCTCTACAGTTTTAATCCAATCGAGCCACGTGGTGGTGCTATAGAGTTCCGAATATAAACAAATATTTAAAAATTCACAAAGAATCACTGTTCCTTTGCAGAGATGTAAAACTTGCTACAGTGACAAAGACCCAGATTTGGATCATAGATCTTTACTAATTTGGTGGGCGCCATCTTGAATTTGCCGACATTTTGTCTTAAATGTACTAATTTATTACATCTATGTGTTTTTCCTTAACCGCTTGGCTGATTCTCATGAAACTTGGAATATAGTTAGAAGTTGTCATCTCACAAGCCCTCACCAAATTTGGTGGCGATAGGCGATAGGCCCCTAAAAATTGGTGGCGCTGTAGTGCACATGAAAATATTGTGACATTGACATGCCCACTGCCGACGGCACAGAAACTTATGAAACTTGGGAGGTCTTTTAAGAGTAACATCTGGACCTGAGCTCTCCAGTTTCAACCCAATCGAATCACGTGGTGGTGCTATAAAGATCCAAATATAAGAAAATATAAAAAAATTCACTAAAAATCATTGACACGCCCACTGCCGATGCCCCGTTTGATCTACAGTCACAAAATTTGGCGTACACGTCCCGCTACTCATGCCCAACAAATTTGCCTCAAGAAACCATGAAGTCTGCCATCTTCGATTTTCTGCTAATTAGCATTTTTTGTAAAACACTTAAAAGGCTTAAAACCGTTTGATATAAAGTTCTGAAACTTGGGGGGTAGATTAAGAGTTAGATCAAGACTTCAGCCCCGCAGTTTTAACCCAATCAATCCGTGTGGTGGCGCTATAGAAATACAAATGTTGGGATGGCAGGTATGCCATCCGCCAAGTACATTATCTCTGCTTAACAGGTCATCTACCTATCATACCAACTGTGAAAGTTCCTGTAGCTTAGTGGTTAAGGCATTGGACTGCCGTGTAGCAGGTTGGTGGTTTGATCCCCACCTGTTCCCAACATTGTTTTTGAGGCACACATGCTAAGAATGTTCTTTTAACATAAAACAAGTTATTTTTATTGCAAAGGCTAAGACATTTCACAATATTACCAGTTAACTGTTTGAATTATGAAGTCAGTAAGCTAAAACAATCTGATACCGCGACACAAAAGTCTTATTTGGCCTCCATATTTCTGTTAACCTGCTTTGGCCTAGTGGATACAAGTTTGGCTTTGTATGTATGTGGTCAGTGGTTCAATTCCAGCTTGGTTCACTGTTCAGTTTCACTTGGACTTAAAAGACGTAATACGCAAGCCCTTACTGGATCGGGTTAAGATACCATCAGCAATGGCATAAGCCCTGATTAGAAACAAATATTTGTATTTTTGGTCAACCCTGTCTAGAGTTGTCTACCATTTTGCAGTTTCTGTGTGTGACAAATGCTGCTCATGCCGCTCGGTCCCCAGGAATCGCTGCTTGCAGCTATATTTTTTAGTGAATTTTAAAATATTTTCTTATATTTGGATCTCTATAGCGCCACCACATGGCTCGATTGGGTTGAAACTGCAGAGGTCAAGTCCTGATATAACTCTTAACAGACATTGCAAGTTTCATAACTTTCTGTCAAATGGTTTGGAATTATTAGCATTTTTGTGATAAGCCACGCCCACTGGAAATTCATTGGCTTGTCATGCGGCCTTCTTTTATATCAAAATTCTGTATATCCATTTTATGAAGCGTGGTCTAAGGAGTGTGTCTACCAGGTTTCATGTAAATTGGCCAAATTTTGTAGGAGTAGTAGCATTTTAAGTGTTTTACAAGAAATGCTAATTAGCGGAAAATCCAATAGGGGTGACTTGATGGTTCCTTGAGGCAAATTTGTTCAATATGAGCAGAGGGACCTGTATACCACATTTTGTGACTCTAGATCAAACGGGGCATATGCAGTGGGCGCCACCTCGATTGGGTTGAAACTGCATTGGTCAAGTCCTCATGTTACTCTGAAGAGACCTACCAGGTTTCATAAATTTCTGTCTAATGATTTTGGAATTATTAGCATTTTTGTGATAAGTCATGCCCATTAAACATTCATTGGCTTGTCATTCGGCCATCTTTCAAAATATCAGAATTCGGTATATAACTTATAAAGCATGGTCTAACGAGGTTGTGTACCTGGTTTCATGTAAATTGGCCAAATTTTGTAGGAGGAGTAGCATTTCAAGTGTTTTACAAAAAATGCTAATTACCAGAAAATCCAATACGGCTGACTTCATGGTTCCTTGAGGCAAATTTGTTCATCATGAGCAGAGGGACCTGTACACCACATTTTGTGACTCTAGGTCAAACGGGGTGTCGGCAGTGGGCGTGTCAATGTCACAATATTTTCACGTGCACTACAGCGCCATCAACTGGCCTATCGCCACCAAATTTGGTGAGGGCTTGTGAGATGTCAACTTCTAACTATATGCCTAGTTTCATGAGAATCAGCGAAGCAGTTAAGGAAAAACACAAAGAAGTAATAAATGAGTAAATTTAAGCCAAAATGTCAGCAAATTTAAGATGGCGCCCACCCAATTAGTAAAGATCTATGATCCAAATCCGGGTCTTTGTCACTGTAGCAAGTTTTCCATCTCTGCAAAGGAACAGTGATTTTTAGTGAATTTTTAAATATTTGTTTATATTTGGAATTCTATAGCACCACCACGTGGCTTGATTGGGTTAAAACTGTAGAAGTCAAGTCCTGATGTTACTCTTAACAGACCTACCAAGTTTCATAACTATCTGTCAAATCGTTTTGTAATTATTAGCATTTTTGTGATAAGCCACGCCCTGTCAAAATTAATTGGCTCATCATTCGGCCATCTTTGAAAATATCAAAATTCTGAATATAACTTTTATGAGGCATGGTCTAAGGAGTGTGTCTAAGCAGCTACGCTGCTCGTTCCCCTAATAAGAGGTAAATAATGGGTGCATACAAAATACCCTCTATGGCAAGCAGCTGAGTGCAATCAAGAAATTAGCAAATAGTGTATAAGCTAAAGCAGAGGCTGCCGTAATACAGCAGCCTCGTCATCAATTTGTTTGTTCTGATCTTTCACTATCTAACTTGTCTTATCACCCCCTACCATGTGTCTAACCCTCATTCTTCTGTGCTCTATGCCTCGCTCCAGGAGGCCCAACCACTGCAGGCACTGCCTGGCTAACCTGGTCTGCCCACTCCTGTCCTCTCATAAGGAACTCTCAGTGGTGAGTGGACTATGGAATTGCCAGTCAGCTGTCCAGAAAGCTGACTTCATCACTGCCTATGCCAAGATGAAGTCCCTTCACTTCCTGGCTCTCACTGAGACCAGGATCACTCCTGATAATACTAATAATAATAGTAATTTTAATCATAATCATACATACCTTCACTATAATGTGAAACATCTGATTCAGTCTTTATTTAACATTTCTGTTTGTGGGTCTGCCCCACTGTCTATGTCTGCTTTACTGCTGGAAACTACAACTGAAGTTCCCTAACGGGAAAATAAAAGTTATTCTATTCTATAACACAGCCACTCCAGCTGCTCTGTCCTTCTCCCACATCCCCAGGGCCTCTGGCCGAGGCGGGGGTACTGGTTCGCTCATTTCTACATCCTGGAAATTCTCCATTCCCACTGTACACTGCCTGAATATCTCCTCCTTTGAGTTTCATGCAGTCACTATAACTCACCCATCTACACTTAACATTGTTGTTCTCTATCGTCCTCCAGGTCCGCTTGGCACTTTCATGGATGAACTGGAGACTCTCCTGAGCTCCTTTCCTGAGGATGGCCCCCCTGTAATCCTATTGGGAAACTTCAACCTCCAACCAGAGAGTTCCCAACTATCCAGCGTCGCCTCACCCCTCCAGTCCTTCGCCCTCACTCAGTCCCCATCGCCTGCCACCCACAAGGCTGGTAACCAACAAGACCTTGTACTCACGGTGACTCCGCTCCACGTATCGGACCATTTCTTTATTTCATTCTCTCTCTCCTGCCCACTCTCTCTCAACTCTGCACCCACTGTAATGTTCAGGAGAAATCTCTGCACCCTCTCACACTCCTCTCTCACTTCTTCTGCTCTCTCTGCACTTCCTCTTCCTGCTTCCTTTGCTAATATGCCTGTTGATGTTGCCACCTCCACGTTTAACTCCTGCCTCTCTCAGTCTCTCAACTCACTATGTCCTCGACCATCACCCCCCTGCCCATGGCTGACGGATTCTCTCAGATCCAGCAGAACCATGCTGCGAGCCGCTGAGAAAAGTGGTGTAAATCCAGATCCCCAGATGACATGGCATCCTATCACACTCTGCTGGCAGCCTTCACATCTGCAACTACACTTCATTTTTTCAGTCTAAAATTAAACTCTTTTCCACCTTCTCCTCCCTGCTTATCCCTCCTCCACCCCCTTCACCCTCCTCCCTCTCTGCAGATGACTTCCTGACCCACTTTGAGGGGAAGGTGGCCACAATCCGGAACTCCTTCACGCATCCAGTGACACCCGACATCCTCCATACCGAACCCATCGCTACACTGTCATCCTTCAAGACTCTGAAGGACACTGATGTACTCCAACTTGTGACACACCATCGCGCAACCATCTGTCCACTGGACCCCATCCCTTCAGCAGTCCTCCAGTCTATATCAGATGAGCTCCTTCCATATCTGTCCTCCATTATCAACACCTCCCTAACCTGTGGCCATGTTCCTGTTGTTTTTAAGACTGCCCGTGTTACCCCACTCAAACCTAGCTTGGACCCCTCTGATGTCAGGAACTACCATTCTGTATCTCCTTGCCCTTCTTGTCCAAAACTCTTGAACAAGCTGTCCTTAACCAACTTTATGTTTTTTTCTACCAAAACAACCTGCTGGACCCGCCTCAGTCCGGCTTCAGAACTGGGCATTCCACCGAAACTGCTCTCCTGGCCGTGACGGAGGCACTCGCCACTGCTAGAGCCTCCTCCCTCTCCTCTGTCCTGATTCTACTTGTCTGCGGCATTCGACACGGTCAAACATGAACTTCTGATTTCCACACTCACTGAGATGGGCATTTCTGGGACTGCCTCTCTTGGTTTTTATAGTATCTCACTCATAGATCCAACTAAGTCTCTTGGAAGGGTTCCGTCTCTGCACCCGATCCCCTTTCTACAGGAGTCCCGCAGGGATCTGTACTGGGTCCTCTGCTGTTCTCCATTTATACTAAGTCTCTTGGTTCAGTCATTAATTCACATGGCTTCTCATACCATAGTTATGCTGACGATACTCAACTCTTCCTCTCTTTCCCTCCCTCTACCCCACAGGTTAAGAAAATAATATCTGTCTGGCTGACATCTGTGTGGATGGCGACCCATCACCTGAAGCTCAACCTTGACAAGACAGAGCTCCTCTTCATGCCATACAAAACCTCCCTACTAAATCACCTCTCCATCACCATTGACGGTACCATGGTGGCTGCCTCCCACTCTGCAAGGAACCTGGGGGTGGTCCTGGATGACCAGCTGGACTTCAAAGAACACATCAGGGCAACGGCATGGTCCTGCAGGTTCCTCCTGTACAACATCCGGAGGATTCGACCGTACCTGACCACCTACTCCACCCAGCTTCTTGTCCAGACAATGGTCACCTCACACCTGGACTACTGCAACTCCCTGCTCGCAAGCCTACCAGCCTGCGCCATTCTGCCTCTTCAACTGATCCAGAACGCAGCTGCCCGACTTGTGTTCAACCTCCCAAAATTTTCATGTCACCCCCCTGCTGAGGTCACTCCACTGGCAGCTAGTTGCAGCCAGGATCAGGTCCAAAACCCTGGCCTACACTGCAGCTAATAGGACAGGCCACGCCTACCTGCAGGACTTAATCCAGCACTATGTTCCTGCTCGACCACTTCGCTCTTCTACAGCAGGGCGACTCGCACTTCCCCCCCTCCGTATCAACGGCTCTCGCTCGTCCTGACTACGGAGCTTTTCCACAATAGCTCCTCAGTGGTGGAACGAACTCCCCATTCCCCTACGTTCTACTCCAACACTGCCTGTGTTACGTTGTGGCCTGAAGACGCACCTCTTCAGACTCTACCTTGACTCATATACTACTATAGAACCTTTTCTCATGGTACTTGTTCCCTGTGTTTTCTTGTCTAACTGTTTGTTATAGTCTATAATAGCATTTAGAATAGAATTAAGGTATAGCTGATTTACCCACAGCTTACCTGTGAACTACATTCTATGTTCATTACTAGGGATAGCTGCTATGTTATGTGAAGGATGTGCTTATCTGTTCTGTAGTTACTTCGATGACCTTTCTGTATGCACTTATTGTATGTCGCTTTGGATAAAAGCTTCTGCTAAATGACTGTAATGTAATGTAATAAACAAATAACTTGAGTGCAAATGTTCTCAGAGTAAGAAACGCTGTCAAACATAAAAACTAACGTTTAATAACTTGGCACTGGATGTTTGTGATTTTGACAGCTTTAAATAAATTCAAAAGCACTTGGTGTGCAAAGACATGAAAATATGGTGTGATGTATTATCGTTGGAAAGGTAAAAAAAGAAAACCGAGTGCAGGCAACTCCATTAGAAGACAGCTCTCTAGCGTCGATATATCAACTCCCCTGTTGAAATGAGATGGAGGTTAGATCACGGTGTCTTTGTTGAGCCCTACCCTTAATTAGTTTGCCCTCGTTGGTCTGGTTGCCTGGGGAGCAGATCGCTGGCCTTTCAGATGCGGGGCCATCAGACTCCGCACCGGGACCTGAAGTAAGAGTGTTCTGTGGCGTCCCCTTGCTGTCTGAGGGAGATCCACTCTGTGAGACAGGAGAGAGCAAAGGAAGCATTGCTTATACCTCTTTCACACCTAAGCAACTACTAAGGTAATTCCGATGTTTGCCGTTGGTGTGAAAGGGCCAAACAACATTAATACGAGCCGGGATGGCGACCCTGCTCACGCCCTGGGATTTACGCGGGTTGGACATGGCTCGGCTTCAGTGTGAAAGGGGGAACACGGGTTATAGGACCCGGATTTCAATTAGTTACGACCGGAGGCGCCAACGCTTCGTGCAAAAGTTCTGGTAATGCTAATGCTGGATGGATCACTTGAAGGGTTGTTTCCTGACTCATTTTCCTATTGAACTCTATGGAAAAATAAGTCAGGAGCAGAAACCCTTCAAGTTATCCATCCATATCTACTGCATATATGGCAGCAGAGTGATGGTTTAAGGCTTGTTTGATACGTCAGACCCTTGATGGCTTAAAACAGCCATTTAGCCAACCAAGGGTTCCATACTATTCCAGTGTAATTTACAGCTTAATCTAGTCCCACCCCCCAATTCCCATAGAGATCCATTCAAATGCAGAGAAATTATAGTATCGCTTGTAAGAGTACCTTTTGATATCCTTTTATACCCAGTCATGATAGCATCACCTGTTTACCTGTGGAATGTGGAAAACCTGTGTAGCCAAATTAGTTTAAACTCAGTTTTTCACAATTCCTGACATTTAATCCTAGTAAACATTCCCTGTCTTAGGTCAGTTAGGATCACGACTTTATTTTAAGAATGTGAAATGTCAGAAAAATAGTAGAGAGAATGATTTATTTCAGCTTTTATTTCTTTCATCACATTCCCAGTTGGTCAGAAGTTTATACACTATGTTAACTTGGGTCAAACGTTTCGGGTAGCCTTCCACAAACTTCTTCCAATAAGTTGCTGGAATTTTGGCCCATTCCTCCTGACAAAACTGGTGTAACTGAGTCAGGTTTGTAGGCCTCCTTGCTCGTGCACACTTTTTCAGTTCAGCCCACAAATTTTCATTTGGATTGAGGTCAGGACTTTGTGATAGCCACTCCAATACCATGACTTTGTTGTCCTTAAGCCATTTTGCCACAAATTTGGAAGTATGCTTTGGGTCATTGTCCATTTGGAAGAGCCATTTGTGACTACGCTTTAACTTCCTGGCTGATGTCTTGAGATGTTGCTTCAATATATCCACATAATTTTCCTTCCTCATGATGCCATCTATTTTATGAAGTACACCAGTCCCTCCTGCAGCAAAGCACCCCCACAACATGATGCTGCCACCCCCGTGCTTCATGGTTGGGATGGTGTTCTTTGTCTTGCAAGCCTCACCCTTTTTCCTCCAAACATAATGATGGTCATTATGGCCAAAGTGTTACATTTTTGTTTCATCATACCAGAGGACACTTCTCCAAAAAGATCTTTGTCCCCATGTGCAGTTGCAAAGCACGTTCATCTCTAGGAGACAGAATGCGTATCCTTCCTGAGCGGTACGACGGCTTGTACAGACGAACGTGGTACCTTGAGGCATTTGGAAATTGCTCCCAAGGATGAACCAGACTTGTGGAGGTCCAAACTTTTCTTGGCTGATTTCTTTTGATTTTCCCATGATGTAAAGCAAAGAGGCGCTGAGTTTGAAGGTAGGCCTTAAAATACATCCACAGGTACACCTCCAATTGACTCAAATAATGTCAATTAGCTTATCAGAAGTTTCTAAAGCCGTGACATAATTTTCTGGAATTTTCCAAGCTGTTTAAAGGCACAGTCAATTTAGTGTATGGAAACTTCTAACCAACTGGAATTGTGATATAGTGAATTAAAAGTGAAATAATCTGTCTGTAAACAATTGTTGGAAAAATTACTGGTGTCATGCACAAAGTAGATGTCCTAACTTACTTGCCAACACTATAGTTTGCTAACATGAAATCTGTGGAGTGGTTAAAAATGAGTTTTAATGACTTCAACCTAAGTGTATGTAAACTTCCGACTTCAACTGTATATTTACAAAAATCCATAAAGTTGATTAGGTAAATCTTTTCTTTGTACTGTTTTCAATTAAATATATGTAAAAGAGAATTTACAAATCACTGCCTTCTGCTTTTATTCGCATTTTACATACTGTGTAGGGACAATGGACTACATTTCCATTCATTTCACAGGAAACTCAAAAGACATTTAAAACACGGCCACAGCCAATCATGTCTCTTGGAAATACGAGACAATAAGGGTCATAAAACTAAAACATTCCAGTCTCCCGATCCTATTCACTTCACTCTTCCTTCTCTTCCTCGATAGTGCTGCACAAGAGGCAGCACTCCATTTTTGTCTTCCCCCTTTTGCTAGCTACACAGCTACAAAGGTGGATCTCCATTGCACCAGCAACACCGCAGCAGCAGCATCAAAGGAGAGAGACGCAAACGGGTTCGCTTGCCTACGGCATCTAACCACAGAACTGAATTAACGCAACTCAGACCGAGGTGTGTTCCAGCCACGGACAAAGAGGCAGGCGATAACCAGACGACCCGCATCCCTACCAGGATAAGAAAGGCCAAAGCAGGAGACGCCCTCACCATCCACATCACGGACAAGCCAGCTATAATCAACTCACCGTGGACTTCAGTAAGACTGGTCAAACATCTCAGGCATTAGTTTAAGATTTTAGTACCGTTTATCGGTAATTTGATTGCACTCGACTTTGTGCGATAATAGCTGTATAAACGTGTTGCGCTGGTTAGCAAGCTAGCCGGCTGGCCTACCGTTTCATTGCTAATGTGGTAGTACTGTTAACTAACCAAAGCAGGCCTCATGGTTTGCTCCTCTTAACTTTAACACGTACTAACATTCGCGTGATATGGTCTCAATTCAACTTACTGTAGATAAATACGTTATTTCATGAAAGAAGTGCGTGAACTTATTTATAGTAACGTCAGACTTGAGATCAATAACCACCATCGTGCTGCGACAGTTAGCTTGCTCCACGTGATTCCTTTGTTCCCTGAATGCACACGTGGCATAGGCCTACACACCGACACATACACACACATACGTATGTGCATACACACACAAATGCTACAATAAAGACACAACACAATATGTATATTTAGTAGAATGTAATATTCATGTTTTCCCTTGTTATAAATCTATTTTTGTTAAACCTGGTGTCTGTTTTGATGTCGTATGAACACAAGAGCTGAGTCAAACCTAATCATTAGAACGTAATGAATAAGAATAATATATTATTCCATAGTTACTGCCTATATTTTCTGGCATCCTATGTAAGAGTTTATATATATATATAGAGGCATATTCCTTACATTTATGGCGGCCCGTCGAGGATATTCTCTACATTTCTGGTGCCCGGGTGAAGACTGGTAAGACGAACATGTTTTATATGTCTATCACCATTACTGCTAAATGTATATGTAAACTCCTTGCATGAATAATACTCCACATGTAGGAATATAGAGGCATGTTCCCTACAAATTTGGAGCCCCGTATGAGGAATGATTTAGGAATCATCGCCACAGCTACCAATTTAAACGTGTCCCTACAACTGTCCCAACTTTTTTGGGATTGTGGTTTATACAATAGGGATGGATAACTGCCCTTATTGCTGTGTGTACCGGCTCCGAAAGTCACTACTTGATGGCCGACAGTATGAATTAAAGCGACAGCACGGTTAAGATTCGTAGTCACGGACATGGAAGCAAACGTGAAACAGATGAAAGGTCAGTGTTCAGGCTACGTAACCAAGGTGAGATTTGAACCCTGCTCCTCTCACTAGTCCAAATATTCCAAAGCGAACGCGTTACCAATCAGCTAAAGGCGAAATTGCAGATTTTGAACCTGAGGGTTGCGTCGCCAGAAAGTGTTGTCACGGTAACCTGCTACGGGCCTTCACTTTATCGCCACTGTGTTTACTAGTGAACTAGCCGAGCTACACCCGCTACATGTGGAAAGCCGAAAGAGAACAGGACACAAACCTCTGGCCTTAAATAAAAGGAGTGCGAGCCAACTGCACCCAGCAAGCAGACATTGGGATGGCAGGTATGCCATCCGCTAAGTTACGGCTTGGCGGGGCATGCCCCATACCTATACAGCACAGAGAGTTTGGCACTTTTCAGGGTTTCCTACAGAAGTAACCACAATGACTACATACTCTCAGCCCTTAAAAACCTGAACTTATGTACATTCTGACCTCATGTAATCACACAGCATTCAGATACAACTTCACACATCCACACAATAAAGCCCCAAACTTGGGTTATTTTGCCGGTTTTTCTCCTTCTCCTTCTTCCCTGCTCCGTACCCTCATAGAATAATTCTCCCCATTGGACAACCGTCATTAATCCGCCTATCAGAAGCTCTGTTTAAAATTGCCTCGTCGCATTTACATGCTTCAGAGGCTGTCTACCTACTGCACAAACAGTGAAAGTGTCTAGCTTAGTGGTTACAGTGCGGCTCTAGCATGTAGCAGACTGTTGGCTCGATTTTCACCTGATCCTAGCATTTAGTTTTGGTACACAATTTGTGGTACCGCAACACACAAGTTATTTTGTCTTATTTTTTAAACTTAAAATGACATTGCAGTCAAAAACCGACTTTTCTCGTTGAAAACCGATGTATTGGGTTAGATTATGATCATCCAGAACTGTTTATGTCCGAAAATCTCATGTTTAGTCAAAATAGTTATGAGTTTTTGTGTTGGCTGATTTCCAGGGATTTGTGACGTCACAAGATAACAACATAAAAATGGGTGGAATTGAGGTGGTCCTAGGGGTGGTCTCGGCTGGGAATGTGGTATAAAAGCAGAAACCAACTTTTTTCTTTCCTCTTTGAGACTGAGACCCTTGTACTGCTAACTAGCGAGTTCAATTTCAAATGCGAATTGCTTTGTATTACTGCCAACGTTAATATTATGACATATATTGAGCTACTAGGGCTACGTTCACACTGCAGGCCTTAGTGCTTAATTCCTATTTATTGCTCAGATCCGATTTTTTTTGTTTGGCTGTTCACATAAATTTTTTAATGTGGCCCATATCTGATTCCAGTGTGAACCGATTGCTCTCCTCAAATGACCCGTGCAAATTAACAAAAACAAAAGACATAGCGCCTGTTACACAACCTGCAGAAATAAACAGCAACAAAAAGGAAGTCATCAAAATCACAGCTTCTGCGTTAATTTTAAAGTTGATGTGCAGTGGAGGTAATGATAAGGGTGAGGAAATGGGGGAAAAAGCCAAGGTTTTTACTAGCTTTTTGTGCTGCCATGGCCGCTACTTCTGTGCAGAGGGACTCGTGAATGCAAGATCGGAGCCAGGTATGGGGGGACCGTGACATGGGCGGTTTCAGTGAAACTCAAGCAAGGCATGAAATTAACCTCGCCCACTCTGAGGACGGGTGAGTTAAGAAAATGGAGCGCTCGGCCGTCTGGCTAGTGAGACCAGTTGATATAACATTTATAAAATGGATAGTTCCGGGATGCAGATTGGTCAATACAGCGTTCCAGCCGTGTTAAAATACACAATATAAAAAAGCTATCACACGACATCTGTTCAACTTCATGTGTAACGTTACCAAGGCTATAGCCTAACATCACTGCGCACCCCTAGATTAAACTATTGACACATTATTGGACCGACAACCATTAACGCTCGGTAAGCAGCTACATGAGAAAACCGTGAATAATGAATACCGTGCAACAAACCAAGACAATAATATGGACAGTTCTAACATTTCAAATCACAAAACGGTTAACGCAGCTGTCCGCAAATTATATAAACACGTAGCCTACTTCCGACTTATTATGGTGTATCGTTTGTGCCCAAAAAAATCCACTGCTTTGCACATTTACCACTTATCTAAAATGACAACACATGATAATATAATGTGAATCTATTGATAACCTACCCTGTACAATAGTGAGTTAAGTAGCCTGTGCGCTACGCTCTAATGCCCTGCTAGCTACATCAAAAATGACGTAAAAAGTCACATTAATTCCGATCTGACAGACTGCGGTCGCTTTGACACAACCGGTTATGTATCGGAATCTAATGCCACATTCAAAAGTGGCCCAAATGAGAATTGGAAATGTCAGATTCAATGTGATTTTTGCTGTTCACACTTCCATAAAAAATCTGATCTGTGTCACATTTGAGGAAAAAATCGGATCTGGACCAATTTTTACCAGCAGTGTTAACGTAGCCATAGAGAGTTATTAATCTACAATGTCTTAATTTGGTATCTTTAGCTAACTTGCCTGCATTATGCCAAGGAGTCAGAGATGTATTGTTCCTCGGTGCAACGACACCGGCTCTGTTAGCTTTCATAATCTGCTGAGAGACGGAATGTATCGATAAGTTAGGTCATGCAAGGCAGTCTATTGTGTGTGAGTTTAGCCCCGTTTGGTCCAGAGAACTGGTAACTTAGCTAGCTAGCTAGTTATCTTAGCTATCATTTATGAATAATGTTCGCTAATAAATGATAACAATTATCTCCGGACCAAGTGGAGCTGGGCGCTACAACCAGCTATGTTCAATATACTAACTTACTGTGTGACTGGGTTTTGCTGTGTATTTCAATGTATTTAATAGTAACGTTACTTTAGGCAAACAAGCTAACTTAGCTAGGTAACGTTAGCTCTACCATTCGGTTATAAACCACACCTCGCAAAGACATTGCTCATCCAATACAGCCAGGGCGGCGGCTGCTACTGCCAGTGGCTCGAATGAATACGGCTGTATTGCCCGAGCAACATCGTCGCGAGGAGAGTCTTCCACCACGAAGGAATCCTTTCAAACTCCTGTATTCTGTATTCAGAATCTGTATTCAGAAATGAGCAACAAATTTATTTATTTCAGAATAGTGACTAGTAGCTATAAACATAATAACAGTAACATAAGAAGCCTAATGTATTTTTTATTTTTTTTTAAACATACACAACCGCGTGTGTTTCTACACAATAACAGCAACATACTTTAGCTCTAAGTGCGATAGGTGATCGCTGTGGAAATGTGGATTGTATGGGACTTTGGCGAAATGTAACAAGAAAACTCTTCAGGGTTAATCAGAAA
Source organism: Synaphobranchus kaupii (assembly GCA_029718625.1). NCBI lineage: Eukaryota > Metazoa > Chordata > Actinopteri > Anguilliformes > Synaphobranchidae > Synaphobranchus > Synaphobranchus kaupii. Next base: position 12,936,536 of record CM056386.1, read on the forward strand.
ACAGCCGTAGCTGAATATATTGGTAAATACTTGCTTTCCGAAACATATTTATACGAGAGATATTGGAGAAAAAAAATTAGGTGTCTTCAAAAGCGAAAGTGCATCAGGTACTGTATATAGTACAGTAAGCCAGGGAAAATGCTTTTACTATGTTTTTTAGGGGACCGAGGAGCGTAGTGTTTTTGTTCGGATTCTTTTTTCTCCCCTTTCACCTAAAATTCCCTTGAGCTGGTTAGGCCTAGAACCACCAAAGTTGGCATAATTGTTGGGATTGCCAAACTCTTGGATCCTCTATATTATGAAGCAAATTGCACACCTGGTGGTGCTGTAGTGCATGTGACAAAATTTTGACATTGACACACCCTTCGCCGACGGCCCGTTTCACCTAGAGTCACAAGATTTTTTTAAACAGGTCCATTTGCTCATTCTGAACAAATTTGCCTCAAGGACCCATAAAGTCCGCCACATTGGATTTTACGCTAATTAGCATTTTTTGTAAAACACTTAAATGCTACTCCTCCTACAAAGTTTGACCAATTTACATAAAACCTGGTATACACAATCCTTAGACCATGCCTCTATATACAGAATTTTGATATTTAAAAAAATGGCCGAATTACGAGCGAATGAATTTTCACTGGGCGTGGCTTATCACAAAAATGCGAATAATTCCAAAACGATTTGACAGATGAAACTTGATAGGTCTATTAACCTCTTCCTACCGAGGGCAAAATAGGCCAAATTTTGCCTGTTTTCACTAGTGACAAACAAAGGTGGTTATCTCAAAAACTATAAATGGTACAAATATGGTTCATGGCTTTTATTAAAGCAGACACCTGCAGTATTACGACTAAGCAGTGAGAACTCATAGAAATCCAGTTTTTGATACTTAACTACAACAATTTATGTACAGAAAATATAAAAAAACTAAAAAACGGGTACCTACATTCAAGTTTAAGAATTTTTACCTGGGGAGCTACAAATGCAATCAAGGAAATGACTCCTCTATCTGATTCATCAATATGCTGCCTACCTCTGGTAACAATCTGGTGTCAATATCTCAAACCATTCAAATTTTACAGGGTTTTTTTTCAGGTGAACCTTTTTCGTTATCCAAATGGTGCCAAATGGTGCCAAATGTGCCAAAAATGGCAATGTTCCAGAAAGGTCTCAATATGATTTATTTTTTAGGTTTTTACAATAAAATGAGATAATTTGTCAATATTGGCAATAAAAGTTCATTTTTAGACGTGTTCTTGGTGTTCTGCATATTACACAACTAACTACCCAAGGTTACAAAAAGCTGTCAAAACCCATGTAGCAGCACAGTGAATCTTGTGTATTTCACCAGAGCCCCATTAGCCAGAAATGAGTCCAGGAATGTGCAAACAGGTTTTCAAATGAATAATGGGAATAGTATGAAACTTCCCTACACATTAATGCTTGCCAGTCCTGTCCTTTATTCTGTTGCCACCTCCTATGACAGGGATGTTGGGGTTGGGTTTTAGGAGGCAAAACTTTATACATGACAAACATATATCAACTATATACAAGTGCACTAAGGTGTACTACTAAAAGTGCAGTGGATAAAAAATCAAAAGTCCACCAGATAAAAAATAAAAACACCCCTGCTGTAACAAATAAAAAGATCCTTGCCTCTAATTGCTGAAGTTACCGTATTTACACAAAGAAAGTACAAAATGGCAGGGTCCAAAAAGCTAAAAAAAATGAACTAAAAACAAAAAAAGGTAAAGGATCAAAACATGGGGGTGGAGGTTGAGGAGAGATTATTTAACCATTCATACAGAAGCCATTTAGACTACACATTCCCTCAGGAGAGCAATCTGCATCATTACAAATCCCACTAACCCTGTCCATGGAATTGTCCACCATGTTGATATACCCATTAGTCCCCCTTATACAACAACAATCAACAATAATAATAATCAACAAGTACTCCCTCATGTTATCATGTTCTCTCCCTCATACCATGCATAAATTACCATTTTGTTTACCTGCACAGCCTTCTGTACTGCATATAGAACAATTTACTCAGGTGGAACAATGACTTTACTAAACACTTCCAGAAGCCATTTCACACTCAAAAAAAATCGTTTTAGTAGCTCATCTCAGACACAAATAGATAGCTAGCTGCTTGTTACCTGTAATTTTGCTTGCATTACATTACATTACATTTATTTAGCAGACGCTTTTATCCAAAGCGACGTACAGTAAGTGCGCACAGAGACATCATCAAGATCACTACAGAACAGACAAGGCAAAGCACATCCTTCGCATAATGTAGCAGCTATCCCTAGCAATGAACGTCGACTGTAGTTCACAGTAAGCTGTGGGCAAATCAGCAACACCACACTTCCATTCCTAATACTCGTATAAACTATAATAAACAGACAGGAAAACACAGGGATGCTTGCTAGCTTGCCACTGTAAAGGCAATACTATCTATATTAATTTAGCTGAGAGGGACCGATTTTATGCATAAGTATATAAGGTTAGTTAGCTTCACAGAAGAAACACAGGGATTCACGCATTGCAGCTAAATTTCCTTCGATGCTTACACCAAACATCTGTGTTGTTGGCAACGCCACGTAACACGTGCGAGTTTGTCAACACAGACAATACACCCTAAGTTTACTTCATAAATTATTTATCATACCGTTGGAATGTGCAATTTGTAATATTAATTGTATGAAAAACAATAAAATACAGTTGACAATGTAATTACGAACCCGCATGGCATTGCGTGAATTCACACTGGTATATCGAAAAATCGGTAATACCACCAGCCCTAACGACGTTACCTGCCATGGCGAAATTCAATGCGTTTATAGCATAACACTGTTAGTATGATAAAACAACTTACATGTCAGCAACATCATCTCGGTCATCAGTGGATTCAGCGTCACTGAGACAGGATGAGTCTCCCTCGGCAAAAACATCTTCTGGCTTATCCAGTTCGTCTAGCACTTGGTGCACGGATAAACGCCTCAAAAATCTCGACATAACTACACAAAAACTGTATCAAAAATACTCTAAAGTAAAAAATGTAACTGCGGGCCTTAACTAATTAATTGTGCTTTGCTAAACGGAATGTAGCGAGCTACGCTACAAGGTAAAAACACTGCGCCATTTTGGTTCGATAATTACGCGTGACTGCCACTTCCTTATACGCAGGGGAGGATCTCCTTTTTTTACGACTGCTTTGTGTTGATAGACGGCTCCTTTGAAAGATAAGAGTCTTGGCTTTTCGCTGGAATATTTGACAGACAGTTTTAAAACCCAATGGAAAGCAAATAATACTCGGAGTGGAGGCGGGTGGGAGACAGTTTTTCCCACTTCAGATAGGCCTATTGTGCTATCAGTCAAAGAAATACACCCAATTGACGACGGTTTTGCATAAGTCTCTGCAAGCATGTTCAAAACAACTCTGGCTAACATATACTAAGCCACGGGATTGGTACTCCAGAAACTGGCTGAGTTTCACAACGCCAAAGTGAACACAGCCGAACGAGTCGTAATCAAGTGCAAAAAAGCACAAGTCGGTTTAAAATTGGAAAAAAATAATGTACAGCCGTATGAAAGTTTTAAAGTATTTTTTCTTGAAGCCTAAAGGTATAATGATTTTTCAAACCAAAGTTTTGTGAAATACAATTAAGCAGAACAGTTTACCAGCACATTGTTTATGGTGTGACATCAAGCTGCAATACATGTTTGAGAATTAGGTCAGAGTTTCCAACGTTATTTACAAAGTTTTATCCCGACGTTTTGGGCTTAAAAACCACTTTCCCAGAAGGAATGGATATATCTTAAGGATATTTAATCAAAATATTGAGGTGAGCAGTTTATTATATATTATTAAATTAATGAAATGTATAATTTAATAATTTCCGTCACGCCCGCGTTACCGCTAGGGGGCGTTTGGCATTAAGAGGTTAAGAGTAACATCGGGACTTGACCTCTACAGTTTTAACCCAAACGAGCCACGTGGTGGTGCTACAGAGTTCCAAATATAAACAAATATTAAAAAATTCACTACAAATCACAGTTCCTTTGCAGAGATGTAAAACTTGCTACAGTGACAAAGAGCCGGATTTGGATCATAAATCTTTCTAATTGGGTGGGCGCCACCTTGAGTTTGCCCACATTTTGGCTTAAATTTACTCATTTATTACTTCTTTGAGTTTTTCCTTAACCGCTTTGCTGATTCTCATGAAAGTTGGCATATAGTAAGAATTTGTCATCTCACAAGCATTCCCCAAATTTGGTGGTGATAGGCCAGTTGGTGGCGCTGTAGTGCACGTAAAAATATTGTGACATTGACACGCCGACTGCCGACGCCCAGTTTGACCTAGAGTCACAAAATGTGGTGTACAGGTCCATCTGCTCATGAGGAACAAAGATGCCAGGAACCATGAAGTCAGCCATATTGGATTTTCCGCTAATTAGCATTTTTTGTAAAACACTTAAAATGCTACTCCTCGTACAAAATTTGGCCACTTTACATGAAACCAGGTACACAAACCCCTTAGACCATGCTTCATAAAAGTTATATACAAAATTCTGATATTTTAAAAGATGGCCGAATGACGAGCCAATGAATTTTCAATGGGTGTGACTTATCACAAAAATGCTAATAATTCCAAAATCATTTGACAGAAAGTTATGAAACCTGGTAGGTCTATTAAGAGTAATATAAGGACTTGACCACTGCAGTTTCAACCCAATCGAGCCACGTGGTGGCGCTATATAGATCCAAATATAAGAATATAGCTGCAAGCAGCGATTCCCGGGACCGAGCAGCATTAGCAGCATTTGTCAAACACAGAAACCGCAAAATGGTGGACAACTCAAGACAGGGTTGACCCAAAATACAAATATTTGTTTATAATCAGGGCTTTTGCCATTGTTGATGGTATCTTAACCCGATCCAGTAAGGGCTTGCGTATTCAGTCTTTTAAGTACAAGTGAAACAGTGAACAGTTAATACTGTTAAATTTCTTAACTTTTGCAATAAAAAGGTGTTTCTTAATGTGAAAACAACATTAAAAGAAGCATAGCATTTGCACAATAGTTTTGCAAAACACTAACTTAGCCATTGGTACCAAGCTGGAATTGAACCGCTGACCACATACATGGAAAGCCAAGATTGTATCCACTAGGCCAAAGCAGGTTAACAGAAATGAGGAGGCCAAATAAAGTCAAAGCTAGCCCCTTACAATGGCGAAAAGAAAAGTTGATTCTGAAAACAGAGCCTTTCAAAACCGATGGGAGGATGAGTATATGTTTATTGACATTGCCGGTAAACCCGTGTGTCTTATTTGTGGAGCTAATGTGGCTGTAATTAAGGATTTTAATCTAAGACGGCACTTCGAGACAAAACATCAGGATAAACTGAAAAACCTGAATGCAGAGCAGAAGCTACAGAAAGTACAAGAGTTAAAGAAGAATCTGATATCTCAGCAGACGTTTTTCACCAGAGCGAAATCGCAAAGTGAAGCTGCTGTGAAAGCAAGCTTTATTGTGGCAGAAGAGATAGCCAAATCAGGCCGGCCATTTACCGAGGGAGAGTTTCTGAAGAGCTGCATGATGAAGGTGTGCGACGTCTTGTGTCCAGACAAAAAGCAGATGTTGGCAAATGTGAGCCTGAGTAGAAATACGGTTGCTGATCGGGTTTGTGAGATGGCCACTGATTTAAGAACACAGTTGACTGAAAGAAGCAAAGACTTTATAGCATACTCTCTCGCTGTGGATGAAAGTACTGACATGACGGACACTGCACAGCTAGCCATCTTCATCCGTGGAGTGGACTCCAATTTGTGCGTTACAGAGGAAATATTAGACATTAAATCGATGCACGGGACAACAACAGGAAAAGACATTTTTGAAAACGTATGTCAAAGTGTAACTGACATGAAACTGCCCTGGGACAAACTTATTGCACTTACAACAGATGGAGCACCGGCGATGTGCGGTGAAAAAAGTGGGCTAGTGGGGAGGATGCGGGTAAAGATGCAGGAGGAGAACTGTACTGGTGAGTTGACCGCATATCACTGCATCATACATCAGGAAACGCTGTGTGGTAAAGTGTTAAAAACATGTAATGAGCACTGTAACGCAAACCGTAAACTTTATCCGAGCTAAAGGTTTAAATCACCGGCAATTTCAGTTTTTTTTGCGAGAAATAGATTCAGAGTTTGTCAACATTCCTTATCATACAGAGGTGCGTTGGCTGAGTCGAGGAAAAGTTCTCAATAGAGTTTTTGAGCTACGCAAGGAAATTTGTCAGTTCATGGACAGTAAAGGAAAAGACTCCACAGTTTGGCGGGATGAGAAGTGGAAATGTGAGTTGGCGTTTCTGGCTGACATAACAACTCATCTCAACGTCTTGAACCTTCAGCTCCAGGGACGTGACCGCATGATCACTGACATGTATGATGCAGTGAAGGCATTTCAAGTGAAGCTGCTCTTATGGGAGACACAAATGCACCAGTGCAACTTGCCTCACTTTCCCTGTTGCCAAGTAATGGTGAACCAAGTCGGTGCAACGATGTTCCCTAATGCGCACTTTGCTGATATACTGAGCGCACTTCGCACTGAGTTCTCACGGCGCTTTGGAGACTTTGAAGCACAAAAAAGGAATTTCGAGCTGCTTCGCAACCCATTTTCCGTCGACGTGGAAACTGCACCTGTACAGATTCAGATGGAGCTGATTGAGCTGCAGTGTAATGGGACACTAAAGGCAAAGTACGACACTGCAGGGCCCGCACAGTTTATTTGCTCCATTCCTGAAGCAATGCCTCAGCTCCGTCTACATGCGGCTCGAACCTTGTGCATGTTTGGTAGCACATATCTCTGCAAGAAGCTGTTCTCAGTGATGAAGATTAACAAAACAGCACACAGGAGTCGTCTCCTCACTGATGAACACCTGCAGTCCATTCTGAGAATCTCCACAACACAGAACCTTACACCAAACCTAAAACAAATTTGTTGCCAAGAAAAGATGCCAAGCATCCAGCTCTGACAAAATAGCATAAGAGCAAAGAAAACTGAATGTTTTGATTTGTTATTTTTATTTTTTGCTGAAAAGCACAAATTTTATTTATATTTCCAGGGATTTCTGGACCATGCTCATATTTTGAATTTGTATGATTTTGACAGGAGATATTTTTATGGAGAACAAAATATTTAAAGATATTTAAAGTTTAAGTTTATTTTTTATAAAATGGCACAAGAGCAAAGAAAACTGAATGTTTTGATGTGTTATTTTTACTTTTGCGGAAAAGCATAATTTTTATTTATTTTTTTCAGGGTTTTTTTTTTGCAGCATGTTCATAGTTGTAACTTGCATAATTTTGACAAGAGATATTTTGATGGAAAGTATTAAGTAAGTTATATAAAGTTTAAGTTTATTTATTCTGGAATAATATTCCTGTCTGTTTTTTATTCATATTTATGTTCAAAAAACATTTAGTTTTTAGCGTGTTCAATAAATGTTTATCCTGTTTGGCCCGCGACCTAAAGTGTGCTTTGAGTTTTGGCCCCCTGTGCAATTGAGTTTGACACCTCTGGTCTAAGGGGTTCGTGTACCTGGTTTCATGTAAATTGGCCAAATTTTGTAGGAGGAGTAGCATTTTAAGTGTTTTACAAAAAATGCTAATTAGCGGAAAATCCAATATGGCTGACTTCATGGATCCTTGAGGTAAATTTGTTCAACATGAGCAGAGGGACCTGCATACCACATTTTGTGACAAACGGGGGCTTCGGCAGTGGGCGTGTCAATGTCACAATATTTAAACATGCACTACAGCGCCACCAACTGGCCTATCGCCACAAAATTTGGTGTGAGCTTATGAGATGACTTATAACTATTTGCCAAGTTTCATGAGAATCAGCCAAGCGGTTAAGGAAAAACTCAAAGAAGTAATAAATGAGTACATTTAAGCCAAAATGTCTGCAAATTCAAGATGGCGCCCACCAAATTAGTAAAGACCAATGATCCAAATCTGACTCTTTGTCACTGTAGCAAGTTATACATCTCTGCAAAGGAACTGTGATTTTTTAGTGAATTTTTTTATATTTCTTCATATTTGGAACTCTATAGCGCCACCACATGGCTCGATTGGGATAAAAACTGTAGAGATCAAGTCCTAATTGTACTCTTAACAGACCTACCAAGTTTAGCTTTCTGTCAAATCGTTTTGGAATTATTAGCACGCCCAGTGAAAATTCATTAGCTCGTCATTCAGCCATCTTTGAAGATATCAAAATTCTGAATATAGAATATCGGCAGTGTCAATGTCTAAATTTTGTCACACGCACTACAGCGCCACCAGGTGTTGAATCTGCGTCATAATATAGACGATCCAAGAGTTTGGTAATCCCAACAAGCCTGCCAAGTTTGGTGATTCTAGGCCAAACCAGCTCATGGGAATTTTAGGTGAAAGGGGAGAGAAAAAAATAAATAAAAAGAATCTGAACAAATACAATAGGGTACCAGCAGGGCTTGTTCCCCTAAATATAGCTGCAAGCAGCGATTCCCGGGGACCGAGCGGCATGAGCAGCATTTGTCAAACACAGAGACTGCAAAATGGTAGACAACTCTAGACCGGGTTGACCCCAAAATACAAATATTTGTCTCTAATCAGGGCTTTTTGCCATTGCTGACCCGATCCAGTAAGGGCTTGCGTATTAAGTCTTTTAAGTACAGTGGTGTTAAAAAAAATAGCAGTACAACATCAGTAACCTGATGAACCACTGTTATTAGTAGTAGTGATATTTCTGCATGGCAAATAATTTACTTGTAGATGTAGTAGTGTAATAGAAAAACAACAGACCCAACTGTCATGACATGCACGCTGCTTGTTCCGAGTAATTGACTCATTCATTGAAAGGGGCGTGTTCAAAATAATAGCAGTGTGGAGCTTAATTACAGAATTCATTCATTCTGTGAAAAAAACAGGTCAAACAGGTATTCCACAGGTAAACAGGTGATGCCATCATGATTCTGTATAAAAGGATATCAAAAGACTCCTGATATCTTATTTCCAGGTACTCTTAGAAGCAATACCATAACCTCTCTGCATTTGAATGGATCGCTATGGGAATTGGGGGGGTGGGACTAGATTAAGCTGTAAATTACACGGGAATAGTATGGAACACATGGTTGGCTAAATGGCTGTAAGTCAACAAGGGACTGAGGTATCAAACAAGCCTTAAACCATCACTCTGCTGCCAGAAATACAGTAGATTTGGATGGATAACTTGAAGGGTTTCTCCTCCTGACTTATTTTCAATAGGAAAATTTGTCAGGAGAAACAACCCTTCAACTTCTTCAAGGACTTCTAAAACCGTTTGATATAAAATTCTGAAACTTGGTGGGTTGATTGAGTTAGATCAAGACTTGAGCCCTGCAGTTTTAACCCAATCAATCCGTGTGGTGGCGCTCTAGAATACAAATGTTGGGATGGCAGGTATGCCATCCGCCAAGTACACTATCTATGCTTAACAGGCCATCTACCTATCATACCAACTGTGAAAGTTCCTGTACCTTAGTGGTTAAGGCATTGGGCTGCCGTGTAGTAGGTTGGTGGTTCGATCCCCACCTGTTCCCTACATTTTCTTTTAAGGCACACAATGTGCACGTCATGCTAAGAATGTTCTTTTAACATAAAACAAGTTATTTTTATTGCAAAGGCTAAGGAATTTCACAATATTACCTGTTAACTGTTTGAATTATGAAGTCAGTAAGCCAAAACAATCTGATACCGCAACACAAAAGTCTTATTTGGCCTCGACATTTCTGTTAACCTGCTTTGGCCTAGTGGATACAATCTTGGCTTTCCATGTATGTGGTCAGTGGTTCAATTCCAGCTTGGTACCAATGGCTAAGTTAATGTTTGGTAAAACTATTTTGCAAATGCTATGCTTCTTTTAATGTTGTTTTCACATTAAGAAACACCTTTTCATTGCAAAGGTTAAGAAATTTAACAGTATCAACTGTTCACTGTTTGACTTGTACTTAAAAGACGTAATCCGCAAGCCCTTACTGGATCGGGTTAAGATATCATCACCAATGGCAAAAGCCCTGATTAGAAACAAATATTTGTATTTTGGGTCAACCTTGTCTAGAGTTGTCTACCATTTTGCAGTCTCAGTGTTTGACAAATGCTGCTCATGCCGCTCGGTCCCCGGGAATCGCTGCTTGCAGCTATATTTAGGGGAACGAGCCCTGCTGGTACCCTATTGTATTGTTCAGATTCTTTTTTCTTTTTTTTTTCTCTCCCCTTTCACCTAAAATTCCCATGAGCTGGTTTGGCCTAGAATCACCAAACTTGGCAGGCTTGTTGGGATTACCAAACTCTTGGATCGTCTATATTATGATGCAGATTCAACACCTGGTGGCGCTGTAGTGCGTGTGACTAAATTTAGACATTGACACACCCACTGCCGATGCCCCGTTTCACCTAGAGTCACAAAATTTGGTATACGGGTCCCTTTGCTCATTCCAAACAAATCTGCCTCAAGGACCCATTAAGTCCGCCATATTGGATTTTCCGCTAATTAGCATTTTTTGTAAAACACTTAAAATGCTACTCCTCCTCCAAAATTTGACAAATTGAGATGAAACCTGGTACACACACTCCTTGTACCATGCCTCATAAAATTTATATTCATAATTTTGATATTTTAAAAGATGGCTGAATGACGAGCCAATGAATTTTCACTGGGCGTGGCTTATCACAAAAATTCAAATAATTCCAAAATGATTTGATAGATTGTTATGAAACTTGGTAGGTCTGTTAAGAGTAACATCAGGACTTGACCTCTAAAGTTTTAACCCAATCGAGCCACATGGTGGCCCTACAGAGTTCCAAATATAAGAAAATATTTAAAAATTCACTAAAAATCATTGCATATGCCCCATTTTATCTAGTCACAAAATGTGGTATAGAGGTCATTCTGCTCATATTAAACAAATTTGCCTCAATGAACCATCAAGTCACCGTATTGGATTTTCCGCTAATTAGCATTTCTTGTAAAACACTTAAAATGCTACTCCTCCTACAGAATTAGACCAATTTGCACCAAACCTGTTCGAGGGACTCAACCCCCATCCCTACATACATGCATTACTTTACTAAGGCCAATGGCCGAATGAGAAGCCAATGAATTTTGCATTGGGCGTGGCTTATCACATAAATGCTAGTACTTCTAAAACCGTTTGATATAAAGTTCTGAAACTTGGTGGGTTGATTGAGAGTTAGATCAAGACTTGAGCCCTGCAGTTTTAACGCAATCAATCCGCGTGGTGGCGCTATAGAAATACAAATGTTGGGATGGCAGGCATGCCATCCGCCAAGTACACTATCTACACTGCCTGGCCAAAAAAAAAGTCGCCATTGCACCCGTCATGCATAGTGCCCACTGTAGAAGCCTCTGGAGGCAGTGTTATGATCTGGGGTTGCTTCAGTTGGTCAGGTCTAGGCTCAGCAACATTATGCAGCAATAGAATTAAGTCAGCGAAGTACCTGAATGTACTGAATGACCAGGTTATCCCATCAATGGGCATATGCCAGGATGACAATGCCAAGATTCATCGGGCTCAAATTGTGAAAGAGTGGTTCAGGGAGCATGAGGAATCATTTTCACACATGAATTAGCCACCAGATTCCTGACCTTAAGCCCATTGAAAGTCTTTGGGATGTGCTGGAGAACACTTTACGGAGTGGTTCGACTCTCCCGTCGTCAATACAAGATCTCAGCCAAAAACTTATGCTACTCTGGATGGAAATAAATGTTGTCACATTGCATAAGGTTGTCGAAACAATGCCACAACAAATGCGCGCCGTAATCAAAGCTAAAGGCGGTCCAACTAAATATTAGTGTGTGCGACTTTTTTTTTGGCCGGGCAGTGCATTTAATTAGTGTGAGCTACAATAGGCAATATTGTTAGTTGTAACTTGCCACATTTTGATATCAATACTTTTAGAGGCAGGCCTAGTTTTTGCAAGTTGGCATAAAGAACTTACAAACAGTGCTTTTTAGGCTATGCGTGAGTAACTTTTTTTACGTTGAAAACATATTTTTTTGTGAGATTTAGTATACCACCCCCCTTTGTCCCCTACTATTCCTCCTCCACTACCCATTAAAGGCCTAGCTTAATCACCGGACAAAGCAAGCCAGTTAGATTTGGCTCCAGATCTGATGCAGATTCTGGATTTCAATCGAAGCAGCCAATCATCTTTGATTGACCATTTACATAAACACTCCCACACGCATCTTAACCTTGAGTGTGGCATCATCGCATTATTAGCGAGCTACCTACAATCAGAGAGTAAGGAAAATGTCAAGTGTTGTCAGTAGACACATTAGGTGCGATATTAGTGGTTGCCGGTCAGCTAACCGCACATTACACTGCCTTCCAAAGGAGGAGAGTGTTAGGAATGGTTGGCTACAATTTATATTTGAGGAAAACATCCCGTAAAAAATTGAGCTGCCACTTGCTGGTGAGCTCTACTCATTTTGCCCCCTGAGAGCTTCCTAAACTAAGAGTAGTACAATGCTGGCTTCCAAACAAGGCTGGTGTTGAAAAGAGGGAATCAGAGTCTGGCTCAATAGTATAGTCAGATAACCAACCAATCATGTAGTCAGATAACCAATCAAGGCATATTAAAAAAAACGCCCACCCAAAACAGCCTATTCAGCTTCAACTAAACAACCAGATGTTTTTTTTAAAAACCTTATCAACATGCTTGGTTGACCTTGTGGAATAACATAAAATGGGCAAAAAATGTAGTAATTGAGGACCTGTAATTCTCGTTCCATCTGGGCAGTAAATTACTGCTCAGGAAGGAGCCAGAGCCCCCGACTGCACCAGCCTGGTTTTGCAGCTATAATTATGCCTCGTTTGACCACCCTTTTGTGTGGAACAAGCAGTGGTCAACTCACCCACTCAATTAGAACTTAATGCTTTTTGACTAAGGCAGCGCGGACAAGCTGGGGGATCCTGCAGAGTTCATTCTTTATGGTTGAAGGTCCAACCATGAACACGGCTTAAGCTCTTTGATGGACCTCCACCAGTCATAAAAGATGAGCTCAGCATTGCTTTTGATTGGTCGCCCTGCTGTGCATCACACCTATCTTGGTTTAGAGAGCAGTTTGGGACTTATGGCCAGCATCACCATTCTTCAGTCCATTCTGTTAGATATGGAACATGTTTACTCCTCGTCAGATCATCTTGTCACCTTAGCAACCCTAGTGGGGGATAGGGGGCTATAACGGAGTTACATTCTCAAATGAAATGAATGGCATAAAATGGCATAAAATGGAATAAAAACATTTAGCTCATTTGGTGGCTTCAGTGTTATTAGCTTTGCCAGCTACATGCCAGACCCCCCGATGTAACGCATATATCAGAACAGTCTCTTCTTAAGATGAATCAAAATTATCTTCAAATAGTAATAAAAATATGAAATACTACTATCCTTCTGAAAGCAAAAAGGTTGGTCAAATACATGCAGCAATGTTGTTTTGTATACATGTCACCATATTTTTTTAAGTTTGTGGGGAACAATAGAATTAACTTTTTAAAAACAATTAATATTTAAAGCTACTTTACAGCATGCAGTTTGGAGGCCAACACAAATATTCATCACATTCAGGCATGGTGGATTGGCTAAACAATATACTGGCTTAATTATTGGCTGATTTACTGCAGTTGGGAGCCTCCAAAACTGAACAACTTATAGGAGAATGAAGAAGAAAACCTCACTTTCTTCTCAGAGTAAAACGGACTCTTAAACCCCCAGATTGGGACCAACCTGCTGAAAAATGACCAACGCTTCACAATCTCCACTTTAACATGGCTATCTAAATGGAGAATGGTGGTCAGCTAAACTACATAATTAATTTTTCTTTAAAAAAAAACGGTCAATAAGCATTTTAAAATGAACTCCAGGGATGAACAAATTACTCCCACCAGGCTACATTATAAAGACTCGTCCAACCAAACACTAAATTACATTTTAGGCGTTGAGCAGTAACACTTAACCAGAGTGACTTACAGAGCTCATTCTTTTACATCCAATCCCTTTATACAGCTGGATATTTACTGAAGTAGTTCAGGTTAAATGCCTTGCTCACACATACAACGGTAGTACTCCAGCTGGGACTCAAACCTCCAACCTCAAAATTACAAGTCCAATACCCTAACCACCACGCTACATAAAGCCGCTATGAGCCCCTTTATGGCACACTTTGCCATCCGAAATCACAGTAGCCTGCATAGTCCTAACACTTTGGAGACTGCACCCCATAAAGCCGCTATGAGCCCCTTTATGGCACACTTTGCCATCCGAAATCACAGTAGCCTGCATAGTCCTAACACTTTGGAGACTACACCCCATAAAGCCGCTATGAGCCCCTTTATGGCACACTTTGCCATCCGAAATCACAGTAGCCTGTATAGTCCTAACACTTTGGAGACTGCACCCCATAAAGCCGCTATGAGCCCCTTTATGGCACACTTTGCCATCCGAAATCACAGTAGCCTGCATAGTCCTAACACTTTGGAGACTGCACCCCATAAAGCCGCTATGAGCCCCTTTATGGCACACTTTGCCATCCGAAATCACAGTAGCCTGCATAGTCCTAACACTTTGGAGACTACACCCCATAAAGCCACTTTAATACTCAGCTACAACCAAATGGACGAGGACCACAGACATCCACTGACTCAAAGCTCTGACACAGTTCCTCAGTATTTAGAATACACGCTTCTTAGCAGACGCTCTTTTAAAGCAACGTACAGTATATGAATGCATACATTTTTCAGTATATGTATGCATTCATATGCTCCCCTGGGATCAAACTCATAACCGTTGAGTTATTAGCGCAATACGCAACCAACTGAGGACTACTTTGTGGGCAACATGTGATGAAAGGGATACTGTTTTTAAGTATAGGATAGTTTTATGGGGGAGTGGGTGTTTGTCGGAGTGCACAGCCACTTTTGTCTAAAGCTGCATGGATGGATGGACTAGGAAAACCAATCCAACACTGCGGCCTGTTCATTAGCATCCGCTGGCTTCAATCACCACAAGAAAAAAAGCAAAGTGACAAACACAGGTTTGCCATTTTCCTGATTTCCTTTAACGTTTCAGTCACTTTATTTGATGGCCATTCTGATCTGCCTTCTGCCTGCTTCCTGCCGGAGACATAGGCCAAGGTGTGCCCGTTCAACTCGGCGGCAGATGGACAGGATCTTTCCGGGGGTGGAGCAGACAGACAGTGCTGGTAATAGTAGAATGGACATATTATGCACTATAATCACAAAAGGAAAATGAATATGGACAGTCTGAGCCACTGAGACTGCCGTTAACTACCTAGCTCCCCAGACAGAAAGTTCTGTTTAGTTCCATTTTCAACAGGCAGACACACAGTTGCACTTGGAGCCATCTGAAGGACAGTGTTATTTTAAAAATAACTTTCCCCCCAAAACGCATTGTTGTTTTCTCTCAATTCCATGTGTTATGTTAAGTCTGCATATGCTATGGCAACAAATGCACGTATCTAGCCATGCCAATGAAGCCAAGTTAATTAAGAGATGAGGCACTCATCATTAATTACGAGCGGGTGAAACGTTTTGTAACAACCTTAGTCAAGTGTCAGGGGAGTGGTAGTACAGTCCCAGGACGTAAAAATTAGAGTGAAGCACCCCCTACTGGAAAAAACTAGCACATGCCAGCCGTTGCAGTGTTTCCCTTATAAAGCTGGTGCTCTGGGGGCCTAATGTATTAACTTATTTAGGTGTGTGTGTGGGGGGGGGGGGGGGGGGGGGTTAGTGAACACTCCACCGATAAAGAGAAGAAAATTATGCAAAAAAATACGGCCCTGATCTCACACACGTGACTGTTAGAGAAGGAAAGAGAAAGATGGCGCTGATCATACCTCCTGCATGCTTATCCCTTCCTTCTGCATGAAGTAGTGCTTCTTAAACTCATAGTAGGTGTTATACTGGTGCCAGGACTGCAGGAACTCAAACCTGCACAGAGGAGGAGGAGAGGCATGGAGCATGAGAGAAGACAACGCAAGGGGTCACCAAACTCCACTGCACAACAGCAATGCCCCAGATAGGAATCAAAGCCGCAACCTTGTGTGGCCACCCACCCTCTAATCCATGGATACTCAACTCTGGCCCTCGAATCCAAGTCCAGCCCTGGTTGTCTTTTCTCCCAGGTAATTAACGAAAAACCAGCACTTCTCGGCCCTCAAGGACCTTGACTTGAGTAACATTGCTCTAATCCCTTTAAGATCATGTGTAATGAAAGACATGAATTTTTATTAAATTATTACTAAATTAGTACTACACTACAGACAATCTATACAATGACATCTTCCACTTGTTACTCTGCTGAGTTACCATTATTATTTTTTATTCTGAAAAGAAAAAAAGTTCAACATCGTGACTGCAATTATTTTATGCTCCACCACAATCAATAGAAAAATCTACAATTTGTGGTTCATAGCTATGCTCGTACAACAATCCACAGTATTATCGTTTTTAAACGTTAACTGGAGAAATTGATCAAAAGAAAAGTGCCGAGCATATCGTGTAACATTAGTTTGACGAGCGCATTCACGTGAAGGGGAGTTGAAATCTGCAGGGGAGTCGAAAAACAGCACACTTGCTTCAGCAGCGTTGACCTGCTCATAACTCCACGTGTTTCTTTACGAATCTATCCAAGGAATCTTTCAATTTTACATTTAATTAATCTCTTTTATTTTTCTTGTTTCTTTCTTACGCTACCGTGCTGTTGCCTACTTTCTGAATTTGTCTCGGTCTCTGCTGTCTGAACTTGCCAGTTGCCAACAGACTCGAAAAAAACAACTTTAAGCGAATTTGAAAAATTCATAGCTGCACATATGCCGCGTAGGGACATAATCCTATTGCTACTAAACAAATAACGTGAACTTTCCAAAATGCCATTTAGGCTAAATGTATTTCCGTGTGTATGGGTTAGTGATTAATCCCGGTTTGCGGGATCCCGGTATTTCCCATCACAATTGCTTCCTGTTCCCACCCGGGATTGACGTCGGAAAACCGGGAAATTTAACATGGGCAATGCAGATAAATAACTCTTGTATTATATTTGGCCTAATTCAGTACAATAAAATAATCAATATACTAAGTCTATTTCCAAAAGTTAATTATTTCCAAGTTTATTTTGCAGTATCCACCATTTGAAAAAACTGACGCCTACTCATGACTGCCTATTGACAAGCAATAACTCGGTAACTGATTGCACTTTAGAGCACGTGAATGTTGCTAGCACACGCACAGGAAATAGAAGTTCAATATACCTGCTCCAAACGTGGAGAGCAAAATCATGTGAAGTGTGGAAGAATTTTGAGAAACTTAATGCTAATGAGGTAAAATGTCGTTTTTTTTAAATTTTTTTTTAAAGTTGCAAATTAATTTCAGAGAAAAGAATAGGCTAGGCTACTATAATTCCGATGCAAGTATATTAGTTACCTTCGCTTTTCTTACCAACTCGTAGCCTATGGCTAAACGTCCCTCATTTCACAACGGTGGGCTAGTATATATTTGCTGATGTGTCTTGATGGAGATTGTTTTTTTTGATTGTTTTTATGCCATAATATATTAAGTTATTGTATTTATG
Source organism: Synaphobranchus kaupii (assembly GCA_029718625.1). Lineage (NCBI taxonomy): Eukaryota > Metazoa > Chordata > Actinopteri > Anguilliformes > Synaphobranchidae > Synaphobranchus > Synaphobranchus kaupii. Next base: position 12,954,238 of record CM056386.1, read on the forward strand.
CCAGAACATTTACTTTACTATATTTAATGTAGGCCTATTACTCACATTCTCAGTTCTTGCAGCAAAAACCTAGATTTTTTATTTAGGTTTTATTTTTTTATTGGCTTGTTATAAACATGAGAAATTTCTGCATAACACACATGACTTTATTTCCAAATTTCTCAGTTTTGGGCATTCACCGCCGAAACACTCGACATTTCAAAGAGGAGGGTAAAAATGTGTAGGCATTATTTCTTTTGAGGGGGGGTATAGGCTAGTCCTTTTCCTTAAACACTGGTCGTTTGCCTGTAGACCTAAAGCCTTTTTGTTGTGAACAGTTATAGCCAGCGTTAATAGTTCTCACGGTTCAGGTAGGCCTACTAGCCCTATAGCCTTTGTTTAGTTCCAAAGCAGCCATAATTTTGTTCAGAAAATATGTAGCTTTTATTAATAAAATGTCTTTGAAAAACAGTTTGCTGTTATTCATATTCAAGAATCTCAGACAATAGTACGCGAGTGGACAATAACATGGTGCTGAAAGATAGTTTTATATGGCATATGGATGCTGGGTAGCCTGTAAACCAATGAATAGGGTCGCACATTTGATAATAGCCTACTAGAACGCCCCTGTTTTTTTAGACGGGATTTCCCGGGAAACCCGGGAGCGAGGTGTTATAATCCCGGGTTTAAAAATACACGAGTATGGGTGTGCTTCAAAGATATATAGGCTATTTTAGATATAATATATTATATAATATATATATAATTAAAGAAAAAATGTATTTAAAAAAAAATGCTTGTTATTTAAATTAATTTCAAACCATCACTCTGCTGCTACATATGTAGTAGATATGGATGGATCACTTGGATGGTTGTTTCTCCTGTCTCATTTTCCTATTGAACTCTATGGAAAAATAAGTCAGGAGAAGAAACCCATCAAGTTATCCATCCATATCTACTGTATTTCTGGCAGCAGAGTGATGATTTAAAGGGATAGTTTGGAATTTTGGACATAATGTCTCAATTATGACTTACCCATGATGTAGTTGATTGATGGAAACCATTTTCAGCTAATTCCATGCTGTCCCTTCTTTTGGACATACACACATTGCTAATGCTAGCGCAACTCTAAGGTAATGGGTAGCATCCACTACCAAACACACTTAAACACTCCAGAGTGCACTCAAAGCAAATAAAATACAACGACAGTCTATCTGGGGAGCAATACTTTACGTTATCTATGAATGTATTGCCGGCACTGGTCAACTACAACAACAAAGAAGAGCAACAAGTTGCAATGGCCACATTCGCTCCGCCGCCGTACTTCCACAGAGAATATAGGTCAGCACAAAGTAAAGGATTCAACGATAGTTTAACTTCAAAAATTATGGTATAAACACTAAAAATAACCCCGATAGACTGTCGTCGTATTTTATTTGCTTTGGGTGCACTGTGGAGTGTGGTAGTGGATGCTACCCATTACCTTAGAGTTGCGCTAGCATTAGCAATGTGTGTATGTCCAAAAGAAGGGACAACATGGAATTAGCTGAAAATGGTTTCCATCAATCAACTACATTATAGGCATTTAGCAGACGCTCTTATCCAGAGCAACTTACACAACTTTTTTAGCATTTATTTTTTTTTTTTTACATATTATCCATTTATACAGCTGGATATATACTGAAGCGATTCAGGTTAGGTACCTTGCTCAAGGGTACAACGGCAGTGTCCTGCAACCTTGCAGTTACAAGGCCAGTTCCTTAACCATTATACCACACTGCCGCCACTACATCATGGCTAAGTCGTAATTGAGACATTATGTCCAAAATTCCGAACTATCCCTTTAAGGCTTGTTTCATACATCAGACCCTTGATGACTTAGAGCCATTTAGCCAACCCTGTATTTCCATACTGTATTTCCATTTCCAACCCTGTTGATCCATTCAAATGCAGAGACGTTATAGTATCGCTTGTAAGAGTACCAGAAAATAAGATAGTCTTTTGATATTGTTGGGTCCCAGACATCAATAAGTCATGGAATGCAAAGGATATGCGACCAAATATTAAAAATTATTACTTTATCCAACATTATGTTAAACTGTCCATTATGTTGATGACCGAAAATGGGGGGGGGGGGGGGGCTATGTACAAAAGGTTCTATAATTTCTAAACGGTTCATCCGATATGGATGAAAATACCATGTCACTGAAAAAATGTGTCACTGTCCAATGAATTATGGTGCTCACTGTACTGTAAATGTAAAAGAGAATTTAGAAATCACTGCTTTCTGATTTTATGTGCATTTTACATACTGTTCAAACTTTTTTGGAATTGGGGTTTGTAGAACGTTGGCAACCATTTTGGCTTGGCACTGCAGGGATTAGTGTTCTGGCACTAGCATTGAATGAGTTAACAAGGAATTATATAATTATATCGCGCCCTGCAGTGCTCCCAGCGCCAGCATACACTGACACAGTGCGCTACAGGGTTGAGCTGCATGGCATCTCTGCCATCGGTGTGTGTGATCCTCACCGTGTGTCGTTCTTGCTGCGGACACTGGACTCAAATTTCACGCCGTTCCTGGCCACGTACTCCGCCAACTTGTCTATGACAGGCTGGATGTCTGGGGGTGGGGGGATGATGGCGGTAACGGGGACTCTGAACACACACACACACACAGACAGACATAGACACACGCAAACACACACAGACACACACAAACACAGAAACGCACACACACGCACACACAGAAACACATGCAAACACATACGTGCACGTACACAAACACACAAGCACACATGTAACAAGGACACGCATACACAAGTGCAAACACGTGCACACACACACAAACACAGAAAGAGAGGATTAAGATGTGTCCAATAACCTCTCAAGCCAGCTCTAAACTGGTTTCAGAGGCAATGCCCCTCAATTTTAGGTGTTCACTTTCTTATACATGTACAAAAGTCCAGAGGTAGAATTTAGCTTTCGAGTCAGAAGCTTAGCTCATTCTAGCACAATACTTGCCGACGGCTAAATTCTAACAAATACAAAATAATTTTTCTGTATGTGTGCTCGAGAAGGCTATACACAGGTGCTTGCTAGAAGTGCTGACATAAAAGCACTCCACACCCTTTCACTGTGCACTACATCCCCTGTGAGCACCATAGAAGTGGTGTGGGCACAAAAAAGCACAGACGCTTTACATTAACTGCAGATCACATAACCATGGCAGCAAACCCAACCACAACATTCTCATATCCATAGCAGTTTTGGAGCAGTTTTGTTTTCTATTTTTGCACTCACCTGATTGCTGAGGCAGCGTGTGGGGCAGGTAGGACAACCTGGCTGGGGGTGAAGGCGGGGGCAGGCATTGGGATGGAGTTGACAGGGTTTAAGGGTGGTGGGGGCGTGGTACCAGGGGGAGGGGGTGCAGCTGATGTGGAGGGAGGGGGTACGGCCCCTCCAGGCAGCGAGCTGTAGTACGTAGTGGCGTCGATCCCGGGGGGGGGGGGGGGCCAGGCAGTATGTCCCATCCGGAAGCATGCAGTACCCATAATACATTGCAGCTACATTGGCTGTAGGGGTGGGGAGGAAAGACAACAGGTATTATAGGTCTTGTCAGGTAAGTGCGGATTAGGTAAAATGTGTATTTTCTGAATCCAGCGGTTCCAACAGTCAATGACCTTGTCCCTTGTAAAAAAACGTTCAGCACTCTGAATACTGAACACAAGCGATATTGCGTGCTAGAACCCCTCACAACCTACATTCAAAATAAGTTTTACGTTATTTAATTTAATAATTATTATTAAAAATGACAATCATCAATTAAATTGCTGAATTCTTTGATAGGTAAGTCGAACAGTAACCGATCAACCAACAAGCCAAAACAAAGTCTAAATCAGGTCTTGAGATTAAATAATTTTATTAAATGAAAAACAGTCAATTACAATAATGACTTTAAATCATACATTCACCAAGGAATGTAGGCTGACTACTTATAATTTACCAAGGGAAGACATTAAACCAGACATTAATTTGAATATACCAGTAAAAGAGAGATAAGCCAAAAATTGGCAATATTATTTACCCTCCAGCTGAACAGGAACAAAAGGAAACGCACGAGGAAACAAAAAGAATGACTTCTTCACCAAAAAAACTCCAAACTGACTAAATTCTTTTTCTGCAGTACACTCATAAAAATACCTTGACAGGGAGGGGATCCATGCCCTGATTGGGTTAAGGTGTGGGGGAGGGGGGGTCATTTATGACAAAGACTGGCTTATCTTTGATGTTGGTGGGGGTAAGCGAGTAAGAGAGAGACAGAGATATAGAGAAGGGGGGGGGGGGGGGGTACTTTACTTATATATATCGAAATATTAGATATCCTACAGTCTAAATACTTAAAGGCTTCAGATAAATAAAAACTGGATCGCTGCTTTTCCAGCTTACAAATTAGCATTAGGAAACATTATGCAAATCCATTCCACACACAGCAATCACAATCACACCTGATTAATTGTATCCGTCAGCTATATTAACAGTGCACCTTAAAGAAGATAAATGGCAGATTATTTCCGCCTTTGCTTATATTTAAAAAAAAAAAGGGTAATGAGGACTCCAATCCAAACAACCTAATCTCAGATGATTGTCCCCTAAGGGTTCCTTTTCTTCACAGCTGCTAAACTGGCCGGTCGTAAAAAAAAACCTGATGACGGTGGCAGCGCCTTGAATCGCCATAAAATACTGAGCGTTCGAGTCTGCTCAAATCTGGCAGTCTTGTTTTTAACTCAATGCACTGTGACAAGAGGTAATAGAAACTGTTCGGCCAATTAAAGGCGATTGAGCAGAGACCTGGTCCAATCAGGTAAAATGGAGCTTGAAGGTTTGGTTACACAGGCTGTAAAGTGTTGGCGATTGAAAGTCATCATTTTTAAGTTGTTAATTAGCTATTTATTATTTTATTAAATATAACGGTTAGAGAACTGGGTTTGCAGATTACATTCCAAAATGGGACACTGCCACTGTACCCTTGAGCAAGGTGCTTAACTTTATACCAGCTGTATAAATGGATTATATGGAGAAAAGCATCTGTTAAATGGCTAAAATATGAATGTAAATAAGGAGTGCACCCCACTTCACTGGAGAGTGAGAGGTCCTGTATAAAAATCCATCACCATCATCATGACTCGTGTTCAATTCCACACGCTAAGCCCTTTGGCACCGATTGCAAACACAGCCTGCACTGCAGTCGCATCGTAGACCCATCGCAGACTGCACCTCAACCACGCCGCGTCCGGGTGAAGTTCACCGCATTTGATGGGGTGGCAGGTGTTCATAACACCACTGTAAGGCAATGCAAATTAAATGCGGATCTTAATTTTCTTAGATTATCACGATTTTGCATAAACATTCACATCGGAACACTCATCACTGACAAGATAACAAGCAATGTTGAACAGGATAGAATACAACACTTTATACAACTATACCAGCGCTGGCACTGTTTAAAAACTCGATGTCCCATAATTCCCTCGGGACACGCAACCGTAGCGTAGCTTTGTCTCCAAACGTTGTCATATAACATTCGCTAACAGTAGCACACAGCTCCGTTTTTAAACACTTTTTACTAACGTTAGCTAGCTAGCTTGAAGGACTAAAAGCTAGAATTGCTTTATGTGGTTAACCGTAGCGTAGTTTCTGACCTTGTCGGGCAGGCTTCTCAATTTAGCAAGCTAACGTTAGCTCGTCTTCAGCGGCAGCACTGCCAAAAATGTCCAGATGAGATGATAACCGATTGGTCGTGAACCACCCATGTGTTGCAGTAATATATGTAGTCTGTTAGAGGACTACAAACTGGACGACAATCCTTAATCATTACGTTTAAAAAATAAAAATTGAAAAATGCGATGTATGCTATATCCTTACACCACACAGGCTAATCCAGGAACGTTTCACATCATTCTATAAATCAGATTTCAAGAAATTGTCGATAGCCTGTTCTATCTGTCATAGGGCATTTACTTCCCGAAACCAAACTCCGCCCACGTCTGACGTACTCACGTACTATAGCATAAAAAACATAAGCCTCAACCGTCACCGAGCCCCTTCATTTAAAGTTTCCACCTCAGATGGTAGTGTGCCGATAGAACTCTGACACATTAATGAAGACGGAGCTTTTGGCCTGAGAAAATGCTCCACCTCGGGTTCGAGCTTACAGTGTAAGCACCAGATCATTTAAAATGCGGAAAATTTAAAAAATGTGAAAGAAAAATGACTCTGGTATAAAATTATGTAATCATAAATTACATATGAATTTAAATAAATGTTGGATATCGATATTTAATAAGTGTTTCCAGTACCGCTTTCGCCGCGCCTCCAACATTTTTTGTATTTCACAAAAGAATGTTTTTTGTCAAAACGCTGACTTCATACGTGGTACTGCCAACATTCTTCAGCAGCTTCCCAATGCAACACGCAAAGAGAAATTGACGAACAGAACTCTAACGTTAGATGACGAGCGAGAAAGAAAGATAAAGACAGAAAGAAAATTCAGAGAGGAATGGAAGAGTTTAGCCTACGTGGTTAGACTACGAACAATAGAAGAAGTTGTAAGAACACATCCCCCAAAAAAGGATGCTGATTAGCGGCCCATTAAATCAGATATTTAAAAAAAAACTACACTGCACCCTGATGAAGGCACAGCCTACTGCCGAAACACAAAGAGGTTGGTGACTTTACAATAAAAACTTTGCCCGGATGAACCAGCAAATCAGGCGCATAGACGCAGTAGCAACGAGACCGGATGATCAAAATCTTCACAGTGTAATATGCCAGTTGTCTTTCTCGCTCATAGTCATCCAGATTTCTGATCGTTCCCTCAGCTCCTTGAAATCCACAAAAAGTCGGGAGACTGCACGCTATTCGAGTGACAAAAAGTTTCCTTAATGTTAATTGTTGATTAATTGAACTAACGTTAGCTAACGTTAACTTTGCTTATACATGATCTCAGTAGCTAGCTAGTAGCTAACTTACTGCATTAAATTAACGTTAGCTTGCTAACATTATGCATCTCAGTCTTAGTTAGCTAACATTCTCTCTAATTAGGTGTGGTTAAAGAACCACACCTATTGTTATCGCTCAGACTGACCGTTATTATTCTTCCGCCGATTTTTCAAAACCTATCTCTTCCTACACCGTTCACACCATCGACACCATTCATACCTCATATTATACCTTTATACCCCCTCCAGGTTGCTATTACTTTTTACCTTTATAGCATATACACTTTTTGAGATATTTGACATTTTATCGCCAAAAAATGAATGGGGGTCAATGGGCACGTGCAGAAGGCTAGCTCACGGTGAGAATGATTTTGAATCACTTAACGTTCTGTCAACAACCTTGGAAAAATGCTGACGAGAAATTCCATAGCTAACGACGTAGCCTAATTCCGTCTGCAACTGAAATGATCATACTCACTTTAGCTTTCAAAAATAATAATCATTGCCATTGGACTATAACTACAACAAATGCTGCATCATTCGCCACGGTTATTGGCCTTATCTACGGTGCTAGCCTAGTCGTCAATGTCCCAGTTATAGTAGCCTATTCATATTTCTCTGAAATTGTAAACAAATTCCAATGCAGGATTGCTGCAGAGTCGCCGCTTGTGCATACATCAACCTCTCAAGTTGCACTGCATGATTAAATAGCCCAAACCCGTTTACAACCATCTTGCCAGTCAGACAATAACATGCATAAAATGTACCGTTTCTACACACTACAAAAACGTTTGTTCCGATATAGGCTAGCCATAGGCTATTATTTAAAAAGTTCAAACTGTTACAAATAAACATTCGGTGTATTTTCCATTGCGTAGGCTACGCCTACTCAATGTAGCGTTAACATTTTTTTCTACAAATCTCTGATAAACAGATTAAGGAAACAAATATCCTACCTCGTAACGATTCTACAACTGGTTTCTGTTGAATGTTGAAGAGATTCTCTTATTCTATTTTGCCACTGCCCAGCAACGTTGATGTTTCCACAGCGCTATCGCACTCGTGGCTACTAATAGCCTACGATGCTGTTATGTAAAAACACAGGTAACGTTACTTTTTAAGGTATATAAATACGTATTTTATCCGAATTATGCACATAACTGTTCTGTTGTATTATGAATGTACTGTATGTGATCATTCTGACATCCTAGCGATCAGCAAGTGTTTTGATGTGGGTCAGAAATAGTCATGAGCATCTGCCACAGTTCTGTGGTATCTGCAGAGCCATAGACTAGAAAAATAAGGAGAAGCACTAAAATAGCTTGAGTAAGGAACAGCGCCTACAGTGGCTGAATGGGAAAACTACAGGATCGGCGGTTCTTTTATTCACTGATTTTTATTTTTTTTAAATCGGAAAACGGGTTGGAAGTGTGTCATGTGTGGTCGGCAGTGTAGTATAATGGTTAAGGAACTGGACTTGTAACCCATAGGTTGCAGGTTCGATTCCCAGGTAGGACACTGCCGTTGTACCCTTGAGCAAGGTACTTAACCTGATTTGCTTCAGTATATATCCAGCTGTATGAATGGATAAATGTAATAAGTATGTGTCGCTCTGGATAAGATCGTCTGCTAAATGCCTGTAATGTAATGTAATGTGTGTAGACAGATAAAGACCCTAGGCCCCCAGACAGCAGAGAGGCTGTATATCGATAGTGCCTTTATCAATGGAACAACATCGAAGAGCGCAAAAAACCTGAATGATAAGATAAGTAACCATGTGTGTCAGTCTCATCTGAAATGTGTTGACATCAAAAAGAAGGGAGAGGCAATAGAAAAGGCAATTGACAACAGCGCGGCACTCTGGAAGAAAGCTCATGAAACAAAAATAAAAGCCACTGAAAGCTGCATGCGAACAGCGTATTCAATATGCAAGAATGATCTCTCGTTCAAAATGCAGCCCGAGCTGATAAAGCTATAAGAGCTAAATGGCCTTAACATGGGAAACATGCTTCATTCTAACAAAGCCTGTCGAAACATGCTCACGAGCTACAGTCCTGCACTGGAAAAGCAATATGTGACACACTGATGCAAAGTCTCAATGAGCAGGGGATCACAGAGGATATCCTCCGGGATAGGCTGCTGGGTTTTGCAACAGAAGGGACCGCTGCTAAGATGGGAAAGTACAGGAGGACAGCTGCACTCCTGCGTGAACGCACTAATAAGGAATCAGTCATCATTCACTGCATGAATCATAAACTGGAATTGAGTGTCCACGATGCCGTGAATGAAGTGGCCAGCGCAAGTAATTTCCAGATTTCCAGACTACCTGTACGCGTTCTTCTCTCAAAGCCCCAAACACACGAGAGAGCTGTAAAGTGTCGCTGCAGAGCTCGGCATGCGTGCAAGAAGAGTTTAGGGTGTTTGACGTCCGCTGGCTGTCCTCATCATGCACCTCCGTAACTGGTTTGTGGGAGAGCTACCCGGCCCAGGTAAAACTGTTCCACAATCTGTCTGAGGATGAAACGAGGTCTACAAAGGAGCGAGCAAAGTGTGCCGGCATTTATACCAAAATGACACATGGCTGTTTATCTCAGAGTGAGGTGAGCATGTGTTAAAGATGCCCTGGAAACCCTGAAGGCCTTGTCCCTGTTTCTTCAGAGAAGGGATGCCACTGCCATTACCGCCAAAGCTGAAGGGGACATTGCACTGAGAATGCTGTGGTCACTGCGAGAAAATGATGGGATGAACACCCGCTTTCTGAAAGAGGAACACACAAGGGCCCGGACATTCAAAGGTGTGACTCTCGGGCGTCGCGTGGTACAACGGTAAGAGAGCCGACTTTCAGTTGGTGCAGTTGTGCTCTGAGGATCGGGGTTCGCGCCCCGGTCCTGCCAGATCCGAGTATGGCCGGCGCCCTGTGGGAGCAGCAATTGGCGGCTGCTTCCGGGTGGGGGGAGGGGCTCGGAGAGAATCGCTGCACGCATAGCGGCCCTGGGCGAGCTGGATTCACGGTCAGGAGCTCGAGGAGTCGCGCCCTGTAGAGGACGTGGCGGCCTCATTCCTACTACTGGCTGACAGGGTTGTGTAGCGGTGGTTCTCTAGCGGTTGCTACACAGGGGGGAAATTGAATTAGAATAGGGGTTCAATTGGCTACTAAATTGGAAGAAAATGGGGAAAAATCAGAAACAAATTTTTTTTAAAAAGGTGTGACTCTCACTCAGCCAAGTGACGCGCACCAGACAAAGGCAGAGAACTTTAGGTCTCGGTTCTTCCACGCTTTGGCTGAGAACATCGAGCGCAGACTTGAGGACAAGAATGGGGTGCTGTCCGCGGTTGCGGTGCTGAACCCCAAAACACGGCCAGCAGACGAGGAGCCGCGGGTACTTTACGGTGACAAGAAAGTGCTGCAGCTGAGGAGAGACTTGCACATTGACATATGCCCTCTACTCCTCCGCAAGGACTTTCGCCAATATAAATTCACCGCTTGAACTGGAGAACACCTTTAAAAGGTAATCACCACTGTGTCCTCTATCCCAGTGTCAATGGCGGAGTGTGAAAAAGGCTTCAGTGCGATGAAACTCATCCTCATTGACGAAAGGAACAGGATGCTGGTCAGCACACTCAACCCATTGCTGTTCATCGCTGTGAATGGCCCAGAAGTTGCGCAATTCCCTGCCCAGAAGTACACCATAATGTGGGTTAAAGAAGGGTGACACACTGCCGATGACGCCACCACCGGGAAGAAACCACCTTGTGTGGAAAATCACCTCGTCAAAGTGTTCAAATCGAAAAATGTTAAACCAAATGTTAAACAAAAATGCAATAGAAATAAATGTATTTATATTACGTAATTTTATCAGATCTGTGCGTTTTATTCAAAACAGTGTTTCCCTTTAATGTATTAAACTGTGATGGCCCGCTTAGTTTAATTTCTACCGCCACAGTTTCAAATTGATCAAAAAAAAGATAAAACATAAAAATTGTTCTTTGTGCGTACTACTGTTGCGCCTCTCTCTACTCGCTGCACCTCCCCCCTGCTTACACACAAACACGCATGAATAGCCTACCATCACACAAAAATTATTCTGAGGAGATTAGACGTGTTTAGTATGTTTATTAAACCCTCTGTGGTACAATAACAAGCTCTCGACTGTTACAATATAACTGTCTCATATGCTAATAGAAAAAACGTCATCACTTCAGCTAGCAAGCTAGTGGCTATAATATATTTTAGCTGCAACTTATGTTATCTCGCTAGCTAACTTGAAAAGAGAAACAAAATAAATATATACTAGTTTATGTATATTGTAGTATCTCGTGGAAGATAATACAGATGTTATTAAAGGGAGATATCTGCACAATATAACGCAACGCAAATGTATGGCAAAATGCAACCTGCTGTGTTCGCAACAGGGTTTCCCCATTTCCCTTCAGTGCAGTCTCTCAGTTTTTAACCATCTCTGCGTTGCCCCCACTCGTTTGGCTTCCATGTCATATAACAGGATCAGGACGTTTTTAAACAGCTTCAAACTAAGAAAAGGTAGCAAGCAAACATTTAATAGCCAGAGACTTTCTTGTCAATAAACAAGTATTTATTGAACTTGTTTTTTTTTTTAAATTGTAGGCTAGTTTTCAAGTTCAGTCCCATTTAAGACAGGACTACATTTCTGCATGTTAGCTAGCTGTCTATCCAAAAAAGTCAGCTAACCAAAATTGTATTTACTTCACATGTTCTATTCCTCATGTTCCAATAACAACAAATTGTGGATCCAGTCATTAAACTTTAATCTCAAAGATCACCAAATGGATACATTTAAAATTTTCTTCCAGGGGGGCATGCCCCCGGACCTCCCTAGACAGTTCAGGTTTCGCCCACCAGAGTTTCAGAAAATCCTGTGGCAAACACTGAACTGTATATATGAATTTTTAGACATGAAAAATACATTTGAAATGCCCCCCCCCCCCTCTGGTATTTTCACAAATCGCACCCTGGGAAGAGCCATTTGCCACCGAGCTTTAACATCCTGGCTGATGTCTTGAGATGTTGCTTCAATATATCCACAATTTTCCTTCCTCATGACGCCATCTATTTTATGAAGTGCACCAGTCCCTCCTGCAGCAAAGCACCCCCTCAACATGATGCTGCCACCCCCGTGCTTCACGGTTAGGATCATGTTCTTCAGCTTGCAAGCTTTACCCTTTTTCCTCCAAACATAACGATGGTCATTATGGCCAAACAGTTCAATATTTGTTTCATCAGACCAGAGAACATTTCTCCAAAAAGTAAGATATTTGTCCCCATGTGCAGTTGCAAACTGTAGTCTGGCTTTTTTATAGACGTTTTGGAGTAGTGGCTTCTTCCTTGCTGAGCAGCCTTTCAGGTTATGTCGATATAAGACTCAATTTACTGTGCAAATAGAAACTTTTGTACCTGTTCCGGGACTGATTTGCACTTTTCGCACCAAAGCACGTTCATCTCTAGGAGACAGAATGTGTCTCCTTCCTGAGCGGTATGACAGCTGTGTGGTCCCATGGTGTTTATACTTGCGTACTATTGTTTGTACAGACGAATGTAGTACCTTCAGGCATTTGGAAATTGCTCCCAAGGATGCATCAGACTTGTGGAGGTCCACATATTTATTTCTGAGGTATTGGCTGATTTACTTAGATTTTCCCATGTTGTCAAGCAAAGAGGCACTGAGTATGAAGGTAGGTCATAACTCCTTTGCGTAGATGCATAGTGAAGGTGATGCCGGCGGGACTTTTTTGCTCAACCTTTTCTGCTTGCTACTGCAGCCAAACTATTAGTGGAAATCACTAATAGTTTTACCTTTATTGGTAGACGGTTTGTGACGATTTCTGCCGAATACGGAGTTTCTAAGTGCCACTATTTCCCCGTAGCATTCAACAAGCAACACCACCTAGTCTATACCTATCCATGTGTGACATAGTGGACAATAGCGTCTATGTTTGAGTTCATAAATATATTTATTCATCATATAAAACTAAAATTCCGTCATAGCAACAAGATAAACCCAACAATAGCCTGATCGTATGCCAGAAAAGCTGTGAAAAGCCCTGCTCACTCAAATGCAAAATAAACTGTGAAAGTACTGTCTCATTCTACCATGTATTCTACTAGCAATATATGCTACTAAATGTGAAATAAATATACAATCCTACCATTGGTTTTACACATCGAGATGTTCCTGTTACATCCCCCGCATCCCTTCCAGTCCACCTTCTCTATTGTTCTCCGTGTTTTCCCCCTTCCTTTAGTTTCTTGTCATGTTTTTCCGTTTCCGTGTTTGTCTTCTGTGTTGTGCAGGCTGGGCGTGGTTTTTCTTCTCGTTTCCTCATTTCCCCTCTCATTTTCTCCCAGCCAATCACTCGCTTTCTCCGTTCACATTCCACACACTCTCTCAGCAGCTCACACACTCCTGCAGTCATTCTCAAGCTTCATTCAGCAATATTCGCATTACCCCGCTTATACAGTCAAGCCGGAAAGTCTCCCCACCCCTTTCACCTTCTCCACGTTTTATTACGTTACAGACATATTCCAAAATTCATTTTTTCCCTCAAAATTCTACACACAACACCCAATAATGACAATGTGAAAAAAGTTTTTTTGAGATTTTTGCAAATTTATTAAAAATAAAAAAATAAAATTTCTCATTTACATAAGTATTCATACCCTTTGCTTTAACGTATTTTTAAAGTATCATATTTCATATTTGGTCGCATATGCTTTACATGCTGTTACTTCCTGAAGTCTGTGACCATCAACATCAAAAAAACTGTCGATATCTTATTTTCAGGTACTGTTACAAGCGATACTATAACCTCTCTGCATTTGAATGGATCTCTATGGAAATTGGGGGGTGAGACTAGATTCAGCTGTAAATTACACTGGTACAGTATGGAACACATGGCTGGCTAAATGGCTGTAAGTTATCAAGGGTCTGAGCTATCAAACGAGCCCCAAACCATCACTCTGTTGCCAGATATGGAGTAGATGTGGATGGATCACTGCAAGGGTTATTTCTCCGGACTCATTTTCCTATAGAACTCTATGGGGAAAAAAGTCAGGAGAAACAACCCTTAAAGTGATCCATCCACATCTACTCCATATCCAGAGCCTTGATAACTTACAGCCATTTAGGCAACATATTTAGGTGTATGTAACAGTGACATCAATGTTTTTTGAGCCATCAGAAGGAGCAAATGTATATGCTTTATAATGGACAAAACTAATTTTATTAATTTTATGACATGTTTTGCATAGGGGTTTTGGACCCATAGATATCTACCCCCCTATACTGATGAAAATATAGTAATTCCCACTTGAAAATTATGCAAAAGTGAGTTTTATGAGCCAAAACTGTTGATTTGTAGTTAAATATATCTTTTTTATTTTTTATTTAGAGCAGTGCACAATTTAGCCATTTGGATAGATTTGGAGACACTAATGGACAACAGGACTGCTATATTTTGCATCATAGACCTTTAGTAGTTCCGCATATCATCCTCAGATTTTGCTAAACTTGTGGACATGGAGTTTATGATCTAGGAAATGTATATATATTACCGATTTCACTTATGTAGCTCTCAGCAAAAAAATAAAATAAATAAATCTTTTACTTTTGACTTAAATTATAAAAATAAACAAATCTAAGTTTGCATTGTAAATGGTACACCTGTCTTTTTTTTCATTTAAGCCATTTACTAAGTTTATGTGATGCTCACACCTGGAGTTATAAAGCCTTAAACAGAGCACCCCCTAAATAGGTGAGAATTGACCAAATTTACCATCTGCGCCAAGGGGTTAAAATACATCCACAGCAGTGGAGGCTCCTCCATAGAGGTGGAGGAGGCCTGGCCTCCCCAATAATTTGAGAGAAGAGAGAGATTTAAAAAAAACAATAAATATATTTATTTTATTTATTTATTTTAACAAAAAACATATTTTTTATTTTTTATATTCATATTATTTTAGTTTTGTTCATAAATCTAAATTTTCCCATGGCTAAAACCCAATATTGCAATTGTAAAGCAACAGGCCAGATTTCCCTATCAGTTTGTATTAAGGGAGGCCAGGCCTCCCCTAGGAAATTAGCTTCTCATAGAAGTCAATGTAATGCATTTTTTTTCATGCCAATATGTGATTGGCCAGATCACTGAAAATGGGTGGGCAACGGAGGCCTGGCCTCACCATGCATTGTGTCCAGGGCTGAAAGATTGACATTTTGTTCGTCCAATCACATGCTACTGGTTCATTTGGAATCAACTATCCTTTCCTTTCCTATTCAACACAGAAGCCATTTTGAGAATTCGCCAGTCACTTCAGTCAAACAAACACTCGCCATAGTGGCTACGAGTGTCCTATCAACTTGTGCTTTTCAGGAAATTTAGAGAACACCCCTGGCTATCGTCCCTGAAGTTTATAGCTCATTTGGCCAAATACTTTTGCTTAAAACGACCTCGGAAGTCGGCGAGATTCTGGCGCAATTTGAGATCTTGGGCTGGAGATATGCAGATTCCAGATACTAGGGAGTGAGAATGACATTCAATAGGTCATGTTAGACACCATTTGGGATTTATTGAAGTTTTATTTTTAATGTAGTCCATTTCGTTTTATTACAAGTCAATTTAATAATCTTCCATATCAAATTACTGAATTGTTGCTCTGTGAGGAAATTCACTCTAAATACGAATAGAGTGCTGCCCTCTAGTGGATAACGTTAACGTTAAACCCTTCACTCTAGGCATTTCTCCTTGAGTTGACAACATCTCTGAGACAGATTTCTTCAGGAAGGCACAAGGCTAAGCTCTGCACAATAAATTTCATCAGCCAGAACTTTCTGACTGTAGCTTACACTCCAAATAGTATGCCTTTGGCCAGCACAAAGACAGATAAGAGAACAGGGAACATTCCATCGCGAGTGAAGTGAGCAAGCGGAAAAAAATGGCCTCCTCAATTCTGGAAGTCACCAGCCTCCACTGATCCACAGGTACACCTCCAATTGACTCAAATAACGTCACTTAGCCTATCAGAACTTTCTAAAGCCATGACATAATTTTCTGGAATTTTCCAAGCTGTTTAAAGGCACAGTCAACGTAGTGCATGTACACTTCTGACCCACTGGAATTGCGATATAGTGAATTAAAAGTGAAATAATCTGTCTGTAAACAATTGTTGGAAAAATTACTCGTGTCATGCACAAAGATGATGTCCTAACTGACTTGCCAACACTATAATTTGCTAAAATGAAATCTGTGGAGTGGTTAAAAATGAGTTTTAATGACTTCAACCTAAGTGTATGTAAACGTCCGACTTCAACTGTACATATTGGTGATAAATAACCAGGGGGGACAGAAACAGACACAGACAGGCCCGGACTGGGTATTGGGAGAACCGGGAATTTTCCCGGTGGCCTGGCCTGCTGATTGGCCCACAGAGTCAGGCCAGTGTTCAAAGCAAAAGCAACACGGGGCAGCCTGGATGCCACATTCAGTCAGATCTGGCTACAGTTCCCCCTCCCCCGCCTGCCTTTCACCTAATGGTATGATCTCTGCCTATCATGACACGTGATTGGTTCCACGCATGTGCCGATAGCCAATCTGAAACTGCCGTCACAAGATGTGACCGAAGCAAACGCAACAACATTTAGTCCATCATCAGTCATGTTTCTTGTGGTGCGCTAGTTCGATAATAGGGGAAGATGGACAGTGGCAATCCAAAAAAAGAGAAAGGGTGGAGCAGAGAGGGAGAGGATGAAGAAAAGAAAGGCCCTTGCAGAAGATGCAGCTAAATGTTGTAAAATTGACAAAATGTTCGCAAGCACGGGAGTCGGGACCAGGTTAGTGAGTGATGAAATAAACATGCCATCTAGCTAGCTACTTGGCACTCTACCGATTGCATCATCATCTTATGAGCTTGCTAGCTAGCTAGCTCGACTTCTAGCTAGCTCGATTCTTATCCCCACTCATAACAAAACATAGATTCATTCATTAACCTGAATGAACATGGCACTATCCAGTGAAAAACATTGCTAGTAGGCTACTCACATTAAAACTCAACAATGACAGCGTTATAAACCTCCGGTTAACAGCTCTAGTCCTAGCTAGCTGGCTAGCTACTTGTGCTAGTCTTAGTGTATAGCCAGCCAGTCATACTGGCGCTAGTCAGCAAGCTAACGTTAGCCTACCTGCTCTTCTGGAGGCTGTAAATACTGTCATCTCATCTGCAACTTCATGAGAATCCAAATGGCACCTTCATTTTCTCTTTCTCTGTGCGTCAATGCAGCTCATTCAATTAGTCTATCCATGCTGTTACCGTTACCCCATAATATCCACTTTAAAGCTAGCTAAATAACAACAACATTGTACTATTTAAGGAAATAAAACAATAGTGCAGAATTATTGCAGTTACTGCACTTTGGTGTTTCTTGTATAGCTGTTTAAAGGAGATCAAAGGCACACTCGACTAGGGCACTTGTTGCTGGTGATTCCATGGACTGTTGAGCAGAGTAGATTCTATTCCATGGTTTTTTATGTACTACTTGTAAGCCGCTTTGGATAAAAGCATCTGCTAAATGACTAAATGTAAATGTCGAGTGTGGTATTTGCATTTTTGGGGTGGTCATGTTTCATGGTCATGTTTCTTATGCATATAAATTACTTAATGATTATATGTTCAATTAGTGCATTACCACTATAAGTGACCAAAATGACACAGAAATAGTAATAATAATGGAATTGAATTGTGTGAGATGCACAGACATAGAAACAATAGTGAAAATCAATGAAGACTAAGAATAAATAAATAGCTTTATATGATGAATGCAGGAAATTAAGTCTTCGTAACTCAAATTTTCCTGGGGGAGGACCCCGCTTAAAATGTGGCCTGACTGATTTTCTCAATACGGCCCGGATTTCAAGACAGACTATGAAACCAGAGGGGACAATCAGACAGAGACACAGGTAGACAGGGAAAAGACTACTGAGGGGAAACAAAATAAATAAATAAATAAATAAATAAATAGATCGTCCTTTCTTCATCCGATTGCGTAACTGAGGATGATTTATGAATGGTATGCTTAAGAGGGTGTATATGTTTGTGATGCTCAGGTTATGTGTGCCATTGTGTGTGTGTGTGTGTGTGTGTGTGTGTGTGTGTGTATGTACGCGTGAGCGTATGTGCGTGTGTGTCTGTGCACACATACGTGCGTCTGCATTAATGACTCAATTGAAATAATACGTAAAGACAATCGGGATAGTGGAAAATAACGATAATAACAGCGACATCTACGACAATAACAGTACTAATCATGACAATAATAGCAGCAACAATAAAAATAAGTGTAAACAATAATTATCATGATCACTATTACGACCACCATCACATAATGCTAATCTAAGTAATATGAATAAAATAAATAAATAAATATATATATATATATATATATATATATATATATATATATATATATATATACATACACAGTAGGGTTGTCACGATACACAATAATATCGGATATGACGATATTTGAAAATATCGCAGAGAGCCACGACATTTAAAAATATACTTTTAAAAAAATATGTATTATTGCTATTCTAAGGACAAAACATGCATACATACTTTTAAATAATAATATTGGTTGGAAATAATGTGAGTTTATATTTCCAAATTTGTATAACTCAAAATATTTGCATTAGGCTACTGCATGTGCCGTGGCCTGCCCGACAAATCTGAGTGTTGCGTCCTTTCCCACTCCATTTTCTATTTTAGTTCTGATGCCTTGCAACAAATTCTGTATGCTTTGTTTTTTTATATTTGGTTGTTATTATTTGTTCTCTATTTTATTTATTTTATTAGCCTGTTCGTATACTGGTACTAATTAATTATCTGATGTTAACAGCAGAGTGAGGATGGTTATTACATTGATTTTCCAATTTCCAGTGGAAGGTTAGTGTTCGGTAGGATGTAGGATCAAATTACAACGTCTGATCGCTTGCTTTCATCTTTGCAGAGGGTGCTAGTGCAATAGATGTAACAGCCACGGTGTCCTATCTTGTGACTGATTGTCATCATTAGTTAAGAGAAAGCGAGAGAAGATGGCTGATCTTGTTTCAAAGAAAAACACTACTTCGCCAATCTGGGAATTTTTCAGCTACAAACCCAACGATAACGGAGAACCGGCAAATGTCGACGAGGTAACATGCCGTAAATGCATTAAAAAGTCATCACAACTAAGGATGGGAATACAACAAACATTTTCGATAACTACACAGTCATTATGAGTGCATTATAACATTATGCCTATGAGAACAATAAATAATAACAATGGCAATAAATAATTTGTCATATGCTGCAGCCCAAAAGAAGTGATATTTGATTGGTAACATTTTGCCAAATATTTTGTCGAGGTGGACAGTGCCATGTTGCATGCAAGCAATCATCAGGAATATTTAGAAAACATTGAGTGCAAGTGTCAGAATCTAAAAAAACAATTTGGTGCATTCTTTTCTGTGTGATGTGTGTTCTATGAATTTTGGATTATGTGCTGCAGTTGTGTAATTCCTTTGTGTTTCCAAGTATGGAAAAATTGTGTTTTTTTATTGTGCAAAAAGTCTGGGTTGTTCCATATTGGCGTGAATTGACATGGTTCTCGTGTAGAGTTCGTGATTTTGCGTGCTGTCAGTTGTTGCTATTGTTGTGGTTTGGAAGCAGTTATGACACTTTATGGAAGAACTGATAAATGGTAAGTCTGAGATTATTATTTCTTTACATTGTGATTGTTCTATTTCAATCCAGGAGTTACACTGTTCAGTGGGATGAATCCATTTGTAAATTAATTGTAACAGATTAGCAAAAAAGTAGTTATAAAAATTTGGGGCTTCCAGGCCTCCTTGACTTTTTAGTTTCTGTAATGTGGATAGTTGTATTCTAGGTTCTTTATTTTTCCGGTAAAATGTGGTTGTTATTGCATCTAGGGAATTAAACCAAGAAGTGGGTGGTTGGGTTGGGATCATTAAAAAGAGATTGTTTATTTTAGGTAGTGAAGAATTGCTTTGTATTTCTCAATTACACTTCTGTTCGTTGCCGGTACTGGTAATTACATTCGAGAAACGTAACATATACAAGACGACCCAGAAAAAGTGATCACTGACTTCATCAACACAAAACTGAAATGGTCACCTGAACATTGGAAAAAAAAAATACAAACAGCGACTGCCCAAGGCCCATTGTTGCAAAATTTGAACATTACAAACACAAGGAGCTGATTAAAAGCCAGGGAAGGGAGCTAACAGGCACACATTTTGGACTGAACGACCAGTTTCCCCGTGAAATCGTGGAAAGGGGCAAGAAATTATTTCCGTTGAGAAAAAAGCTCATACAAGAAGGCAGACGTGCAGTGATCACAATGGATAAATTATATATAGATGGCAACTATATAGCAATATAGACACCACTCCCTGGCTATACTAGAACACTACATAGACATTTTTCATGGGTTTCATTTGTCAAACTGTACGCAACAGGTCATAATATCTTTGCATCACATGCAGCCTTCTCCGCTCATATCTGATGGCAGCCTTGGAATGAACGTGTAATTGCATACATGTTTTCCACCCGGAGTCTTGAGTCTTTCCCATTCATCCTCCTCATACCTCCACCTTTGGTAAGAACGCCAAAGGAGGATAACGGCTATACATGCACCAACAAAACGGGGTTCCATTGTTTTCTATGGTAGGGTAGCGTATGTTTTTCTGCAGAGCCGGATTAAGGTTGCATGGGGCCCCTGGCTGTAATTCAAACAGGGGTCCTTCCATCAAAATGATTACTAGTATAAGTAAACAAGAAATTCTATTGAATTGAATTGTAATTATATTGAATTTCATCCACATACTTATTATTACATTGTATGTTTACGAACTTTTCTCATGGCGAAGTCATCAAGTCAGTGAAGCTCAGTGAGCTTACAATTTGATTTCCAATACTCATAAGAGAGAGCAGACTGAGTCTCCCATGAAAAATTCTAAAAAATTCGAACTTAATTTTTTATTCTTTTCAACTTTGAAAATGATCGCTCTCCGCTGCAGTTCGATGTCATCATGGAGAGATAGACGTGCAGTGCGATGTGGACAATTGGAAAGCTCTGTGTGCACTTGAACTCATTCAACAGCAACAGCATTTTCAGCTCTGTGCTTGTGTTTTGTGCTGCGCATTGTGCTTCTTTCTGTTCCTGTCCACTTAGTCTTGAAGAGCTCTGAAAATTGGACTAATTCAGAAGGAAAGCAGTCTTTGAAATCATTTGAATATTCTTCCATTAACTTATTTGCTGCCCTTCGGATGCCATCATTGCTGAGCTCAGTTAGGTTGGAAAGAAAACCAAGCTTGTCCTGGATGTCCTACGTGTCTAAATGATGTTGGAGAGCTGATTCTATTAATTATGCTCTTGACGCATTTTAAACTTATAGCATTATTCATTGACTCGTCACTAACATGCCATTTTGGCTGACAGTACATTTATTGAAAGGAATGAGCAAAAAAAACAACAAGACATAGATGAGACTGCTAAAGCACACTTTTTCGTTAGGTGCTTCTTCCATCCCGATTCAGTGTATCTTTCGTCCCGCACGGCATGGACGAAAGATACATTGCACTCATCCGGTTTGCGGCCAATTTATATCCGACTCATTTATGCTGGAAACAAAATTACAGTTGCTATTAGTGAGGGACACAGACACGTTGTTTGTCAGAAAACATGGCCTCTCTATCTTTACTGACTTTCGAGTAAACCGGATGAATGTAAAGTGTTTCTTTCGTCCCGGTTCTCCCTACATGTCGATTTTCAGGCATTCAGGCAAACTTTTTCACACTCTAGCATCAAATAAGATCTCAGTACAAGGTCTAGTTATCCCACACACACCGCATTGCTGACAGTCGGCATCCCTCCCTCCTCATCTGGTCTATCTAGGTATGAAATTTATTTTACACACAAACAGTTGTTTTTTTCTGTTAACTAATTTTGGGGGCCCCCAAGGCTTCAGCCCAGTCAGCTCCCCCTTAATCCGCCACTGTTTTTCTGTGTACCTGGGTCAATTCCTGACCAATGAGCGAACAACATTTGCAAACATACACAAATCCTGGTCTGCTTGGTTTGGAGCTGTGCAAAGCGATCCGGACCAATGAAAAAACTTAAAACTAGTGCCTTTATTTGACTGGCTTCGCTGCTAAGAGCCCTGGTACAGACAGCAGAGACTGTCAACAATACTCCTCCGAACTGCTTATTTCCATCGCTTACCAGGAGCAAGGAAGTGTACTCACGGTCTGCACCGTATTCTGGCTTAGTGGGTGCTGTTGGCGCCACGGCCACCTTCTTGCTTTCTTCTGCTTGTTCAGTCGCCATGGCAGCCGCTCCGTTTTGCTCCTGACGGGCTTTCCGGACAAGCACGGCCAGCGGATGGTCCGGGTCTATGACTTGCAGCGGCTGCGACACAAATCCCACCACCATCTTAGTTTGTAACACTGCACCCAACAGCCAAGATTTTTAAAGTTATATTTTTTGGGCTTCTCAGCTTTACTGGACAGCACAGTATAGCAAGACAGGAAGAATGGGAACGAGAAAAAGGGAGAGACATGCAACAAAGAGACTGTGCACTGATATGTGGTAGATTAAGGTCAAATTTTCCTTGGAGTCATTATGAATAGAAACATTAAAAAATAAAAAAACTACAGAAAAATGCAATCCCAGGACAAAATTATACATACTGTAGAGTACATGGAAAATGTTTTATTGAGGTACAAGAGTGAATGATTAGGCTACATATTTAGGTGTATGTAACACTGATATCAATGTTTTTTTTTATCTTAACCCTATTTACTTTGGCCCATTTGACCCAATTTTCATCTAGTTTTTACTAGTATCATTTAAGTGCCAATATCTCAAAAACTATTCACTCCACATCCATGGTTTAAAGTTCGAATGAAAGAAGAGGCTTGTACCATTCAGAAATTTGCAACAGAATAAATTTATGTCAAAGTGGTCACATACAGTTTTTCTTTTAAAACAGTTTTTGTAAAACAAAATGTGAAGAGAATTAACCTACACATGTTTTGTGTTCATGTGTATGAGGGTATTCTCTTACAAAGCGCGCCCAAAAGTGCCCAAATACCTCTCCGAAAAAGATTACTTACCCTAATGTTATCCAGCCAATCTGCTTTATTTTTAAAATGGCACTGTACTTCAAAATTAGATTTACCAGAGCCCCATAAGCCAGCAGAATAACAGGTTTACCTATAACAAGCCTTCAACGTTACTTTTTACAGCAAAAGTAATGAATTATACATGACTTTATTTGGCAAACCTGCCTGTTACCACCTCCTACTCCTAGGTGTCAGGTAGGGGAGGGGTGGCCTCATTGTCCTCCCTGAAAAAAGACAGATTCAAGTACATTACTAAGTAGAATCACTAAAAAATGAGAACACTAATTATCTCAAAAGGACATATGGCAAGTATTACGATGAAGTAAAACAAAAAAAAACAAAAAAATATATATATACATATATATATGTATGTACACACACACACATACACTACTCACAAAAAGTTAGGGATATTTGGCTTTCGGGTGAAATTTATGGAAAATGTAAGTTCACGCTACAGTGATATTATACGTATCATGAAAGTAGGGCATTTAAGTAGAAGCATGCAATGGTGATTTCCTCATCTCAAACAATTTATTGAAACAAAAGCCAACAACAGTGGTGGGTATACCACAACAAAAATGTCAATGTCTCAATAACTTGTCATGTGCCCTTGAGCATCAATTACAGCTTGACAACGACGTCTCATGCTGTTCACAAGTCGACTTATTGTCTGCTGAGGCATGGCATCCCTCTCTTCTTGAAGGGCGGCCCTCAGGTCATTGAGGTTCTGGGGTACAGAGTTACCAGCCTCTACACGGTGAGTCAGCTGATCCCATAGGTTTTCTATGGGATTCAGGTCTGGAGAAAGTGCAGGCCACTCCATTTGAGGTACCCCAGTCTCCAGCAGCCTTTCCCTAATGATGCGACCTCGATGAGCTGGAGCATTGTCGTCCATGAAGATGAAATTAGGCCTGTGTTGTTCATGCAGGGGCACAATGACTGGATTAATGATGTTATTCAGGTAGTATGGGCTTGTCACTGTACCATTCACAAAGTGTAGGGCAGTTCTGTATTGACTAGACACACCTGCCCACACTGTAACACCGCCACCACCAAAGGGTCGTCTGGTGACAACAGTGGCTGATGCATAGCGCTCTCCTTGACGTCTCCAACATCGTTGGCGGCCATCATTTCTGCTCAACGTGAATCGACTTTCATCAGAGAACAGCACTGAGGCCCACTGGTCCCTCGTCCAGCGTAAATGCTCCCTGGCCCATGCAAGACGATGACGCCTGTGCCTGGTGGTGTGGTCAGGTACCCTTGCAGGTCGACCACGCTGATGTAAACGGTTTCGAATGGTCTGACGTGACACTTGGGTGCCTCTCACCTCCCTTAAATGTGCCTGGAGTTGAGTGGCATTCATCATCCGGTTCCGCAGGGCACTGTTCACAATGAAGCGGTCATCAGTGTGGGATGTGGCCAAAGGACGTCCACTTCTATGCCTTTCTGTGACTCTTCCAGTCTCTCTGTATCTCTGTTGCAACCTGCTGATGACACTCTGTGACACTCTAAGCTCAGTGGCCACTTCCCTCTGAGAACATCCTGTTTGAAGGCCTCGCAATGGCGAGGTACTGTTGATCAATTGTTAGGTGTCGTCTTGGTCTCATGATGTCAAAATGTGAACAGCATGATGAAGAGGACTGTTTAAATACCAATTCTAATTGAACCAGGAAATTTATTAGTCGATTCATGGATCAAACACCTGTTGTGAATTTTGCCGTTCAGCTCCTTGTTAGAGAACAGCAAGTTGTGCAAAAAGTACTGAAACATTGAATAGTTGGACATGTGCATTCAAAAGTTTAGAGAAGGTCAAATTAATTTCACCTGTAAAGGTTATAGTGCATTTTAGGTTCATCCTGAAATTTCACCCGAAAGCCGAATATCCTTAACTTTTTGTGAGTAGTGTATATACAGTCATGGACGAAAGTGTTGGCACCCCCTGTAAAGATGAGCAAAAAGGGTTATAAAAAATTCACCGTTTGGTGAATTAGCTTAATCTCACACTGAAAAAACAAGAAGAATCCAACCTTTAATTGACGTTAATTTATTATGAGAAAAAAAAATCCCACATCAAGAAATAATTATTTTTAACAAAACCACATTGGCCACAATTATTGGCACCCCTGCATTTATATATAGAATAAAGTAATAATTTTTAATATTTGGTCACATATCCTTTGCATGCCATGACTTCCTGATGTCTGTGACCCAACAACATCAAAAGACTCTTGATATCTTATTTTCTGGTACTCTTACAAGCGATACTATAACATCTCTGCATTTGAATGGATCTCTATGGGAATTGGGGGGTGGGACTAGATTTAGCTGTAAATTATGCTGGAACAGTATGGAATACATGGTTGGTAAAATGGCTGTAAGTCAACAAGGGTCTGAGGTATCAAACAAGCCTTAAACAATCACTCTGCTGCCAGATATGCAGTAGATATGGATGGATCACTTTAATAGTTGTTTCTCTTGACAAATTTTCCTATTGAACTCTATGGAAAAATAAGTCAGGAGAAGAAACCCTTCAAGTTATTCATCCATATCTACTGCATATCTGGCAACAGAGTGATGGATTAAAGCTTGTTCGATACGTCAGACCCTTGATGACTTACAGCCATTTAGCCAACCATGTGTTCCATACTGTTCCAGTGTAATTTACAGCTAAATCTAGACCCACCCCCCAATTCCCATAGAGATCCATTCAAATGCAGAGATGTTATAGTATCGCTTGTAAGAGTACCAGAAAATAAGATATCAAGAGTCTTTTGATGTTGTTGGGTCACAGACATCAGGAAGTCATGGTATGCAAAGGATATGTGACCAAATATTTAAAATTATTACTTTATTCTTTATATAAATGCAGGGGTGCCAATAATTGTGGCCAACGTGGTTTTGTTAAAAATCATTATTTCTTGATGTGGGATTTTTTTTTCTCATAATAAATTAACGTCAATTAAAGGTTGGATTCTTCTTGTTTTTTCAGTGTGAGATTAAGCTAATTCACCAAACGGTGAATTTTTTATAACCCTTTTTGCTCATCTTTACAGGGGGTGCCAACACTTTCGTCCATGACTGTATATATATTAAATATACACACACACACATATTATATATATATATATATATATACAGTACCAGTCAAAAGTTTGGACACACGTACTCATAGAAGGTTTTTTTCTGTTATTCTTACTGTGTTCCACATTTTGGAATAATAAAGACATCAAAACTATGAGATAACACAAATTAAATTGTGCAAAAACCAAAAAAGGGTTAAACAAATTTTAAAAAGTCTTATATTTTAGATTCTTCAAAGTAGCCACCCTTTGCCTTGATAACGGCTTTGCACATCCTTGCCATTCTCTCAAAGAACTTCTGTGGTAAACAGGTATTCCACAGGTAAAAAGGTGATGCCATCATGACTATAAAAGGATATCAAGACTCCTGATATCTTATTTCCCGGTACTCTTAGAAGCGATACTATAACCTCTGCATTTGAATGGATCTCTATGGGAAGTGGGGGGTGGGACTAGATTTAGCTTTAAATTACACTGGAACAGTGTGGAACACATGGTTGGCTAAATGGCTCTAAGTCATCAAGGGTCTGAGGTATCAAACAAGCCTTAAACCATCACTCTGCTGCCAGAAATACAGTGGATAACTTGAAGGGTTTCTTCTCCTGACTTATTTTTCCATAGAGTTCAATAGGAAAATTTGTCAGGAGAAACAACCCTTCAAGTGATCCATCCATATCTACTGCATATCTGGCAGCAGAGTGATGGTTTAAGGCGTATTTGATACGTCAGACCCTTGATGACTTAGAGCCATTTAGCCAACCATGTGTTCCACACTGTTCCAGTGTAATTTAAAGCTAAATCTAGTCCCACCCCCCAATTCCCATAGAGATCCATTCAAATGCAGAGGTTATAGTATCGCTTCTAAGAGTACCGGGAAATAAGATATCAGGAGTCTTTTGATATCCTTTTATACAGTCATAATGGCATCACCTTTTTACCTGTGGAATACCTGTTTACCACAGAAGTTGTTTGAGAGAATGGCAAGAATGTGCAAAGCCGTTATCAAGGCAAAGGGAGGCTACTTTCTATGAGTAGGTGTGTCCAAACTTTTGACTGGTACTGATATATACAGTGCATCCGGAAAGTATTCACAGCGCTTCACTTTTTCCACATTTTGTTCTGTTACAGCCTTATTCCAAAATTGATTAAATTCATTTTTTCCCTCAAAATTCTACACACAACACCCCATAATGACAATGTGAAAAAAGTTTTTTTGAGATCTTTGCAAATTTATTAAAAATAAAAAACTAAAATTTCTCATTTACATAAGTATTCATAGCCTTTGCTTCAACGTATTTTTAAAGTATCATATTTCATATTTGGTCGCATATCCTTTACATGCTGTTACTTCCTGAAGTCTGTGACCATCAACATCAAAAAAACTGTCAATATCTTATTTTCAGGCACTGTTACAAGCGATACTATAACCTCTCTGCATTTGAATGGATCTCTATGGAAATTTGGGGGTGAGACTAGATTCAGCTGTAAATTACACTGGTACAGTATGGAACACATGGCTGGCTAAATGGCTGTAAGTTATCAAGGGTCTGAGCTATCAAACGAGCCCCAAACCATCACTCTGTTGCCAGATATGGAGTAGATGTGGATGGATCACTTTAAGGGTTGTTTCTCCTGACTTTTTTCCCCATAGAGTTCTATAGGAAAATGAGTCCGGAGAAATAACCCTTGCAGTGATCCATCCACATCTACTCCATATCTGGCAACAGTGTGATGGTTTGGGGCTCGTTTGATAGCTCAGACCCTTGATAACTTACAGCCATTTAGCCAGCCATGTGTTCCATACTGTACCAGTGTAATTTACAGCTGAATCTAGTCTCACCCCCCAATTTCCATAGAGATCCATTCAAATGCAGAGAGGTTATAGTATCGCTTGTAACAGTACCTGAAAATAAGATATCGACAGTTTTTTTGATGTTGATGGTCACAGACTTCAGGAAGTAACAGCATGTAAAGGATATGCGACCAAATATGAAATATGATACTTTAAAAATACGTTAAAGCAAAAGCTATGAATACTTATGTAAATGAGAAATTTTAGTTTTTTATTTTTAATAAATTTGCAAAGATCTCAAAAAAACTTTTTTCACATTGTCATTATGGGGTGTTGTGTGTAGAATTTTGAGGGAAAAAATGAATTTAATCAATTTTGGAATAAGGCTGTAACAGAACAAAATGTGGAAAAAGTGAAGCGCTGTGAATACTTTCCGGATGCACTGTATACAGTATATATATATATACAGTGCCTTGCAAAAGTATTCACCCCCCTAGGCATTTTTCCTATTTTGTTGCAGTACAACCTGTAATTTAAATAGATTTTTATTTGGATTTTATGTAATGGACCAACACAAAATAGTCCAAATAGGTGAAGTGAAATGAAAAAAAAAGCTTGCTTTAAAAAATTTAAAAAAAATAAAAAACTGAAAAGTGGTACGTGCATATGTATTCACCCCCTTTGCTTTAATGTATTTTTAAAGTATCATATTTAATATTTGGTTGCATATCCTTTGCATGCTGTTACTTCCTGAAGTCTGTGACCCATCAACATCAAAAGACTCTCGATATCTTATTTTCAGGTACTGTTACAAGCGATACTATAACCTCTCTGCATTTGAATGGATCTCTATGGGAATTGGGGGGTGAGACTAGATTCAGATGTAAATTAGGCTGGTACAGTATGGAACACATGACTGGCTAAATGGCAGTAAGTCATCAAGGGTCTAAGGTATCAAACGAGCCCCAAACCATCACTCTGCGGCCACATATGGAGTAGATGTGGATGGATCACTTTAAGGGTTTCTTCTCCTGACTTTTTTCCCATAGAGTTTTATAGGAAAATGAGTCAGGAGAAATAACCCTTGCAGTGAGCCATCCACATCTACTCCATATGTGGCCGCAGAGTGATGGTTTGGGGCTCGTTTGATACCTTAGACCCTTGATGACTTACAGCCATTTAGCCAGTCATGTGTTCCATACTGTACCAGCCTAATTTACATCTGAATCTAGTCTCACCCCCCAATTCCCATAGAGATCCATTCAAATGCAGAGAGGTTATAGTATCGCTTGTAACAGTACCTGAAAATAAGATATCGAGAGTCTTTTGATGTTGATGGGTCACAGACTTCAGGAAGTAACAGCATGCAAAGGATATGCAACCAAATATTAAATATGATACTTTAAAAATACATTAAAGCAAAGGGGGTGAATACATATGCACGTACCACTTTTCAGTTTTTTTTTAATTTTTTAAAGCAAGCTTTTTTTTCATTTCACTTCACCTATTTGGACTATTTTGTGTTGGTCCATTACATAAAATCCAAATAAAAATCTATTTAAATTACAGGTTGTACTGCAACAAAATAGGAAAAATGCCTAGGGGGGTGAATACTTTCGCAAGGCACTGTATATATATACACTACTCACAAAAAGTTAGGGATATTCGGCTTTCGGGTGAAATTTCAGGATGAACCTAAAATGCACTATAACCTTTACAGGTGAAATTAATTTGACCTTCTCTAAACTTTTGAATGCACATGTCCAACTATTCAATGTTTCAGTACTTTTGGCACAACTTGCTGTTCTCTAACAAGGAGCTGAACGGCAAAATTCACAACAGGTGTTTGATCCATGAATCGACCAATAAATTTCCTGGTTCAATTAGAATTGGTATTTAAACAGTCCTCTTCATCATGCTGTTCACATTTTGACATCATGAGACCAAGACGACACCTAACAATTGATCAACAGTACCTCGCCATTGCGAGGCTTCAAACAGGATGTTCTCAGAGGGAAGTGGCCACTGAGCTTAGAGTGTCACAGAGTGTCATCAGCAGGTTGCAACAGAGATACAGAGAGACTGGAAGAGTCACAGAAAGGCATAGAAGTGGACGTCCTTTGGCCACATCCCACACTGATGACCGCTTCATTGTGAACAGTGCCCTGCGGAACCAGATGATGAATGCCACTCAACTCCAGGCACATTTAAGGGAGGTGAGAGGCACCCAAGTGTCACGTCAGACCATTCGAAACCGTTTACATCAGCGTGGTCTGCGTGCTAGACGACCTGCAAGGGTACCTGACCACACCACCAGGCACAGGCGTCATCGTCTTGCATGGGCCAGGGAGCATTTACGCTGGACGAGGGACCAGTGGGCCTCAGTGCTGTTCTCTGATGAAAGTCGATTCACGTTGAGCAGAAATGATGGCCGCCAACGATGTTGGAGACGTCAAGGAGAGCGCTATGCATCAGCCACTGTTGTCACCAGACGACCCTTTGGTGGTGGCGGTGTTACAGTGTGGGCAGGTGTGTCTAGTCAATACAGAACTGCCCTACACTTTGTGAATGGTACAGTGACAAGCCCATACTACCTGAATAACATCATTAATCCAGTCATTGTGCCCCTGCATGAACAACACAGGCCTAATTTCATCTTCATGGACGACAATGCTCCAGCTCATCGAGGTCGCATCATTAGGGAAAGGCTGCTGGAGACTGGGGTACCTCAAATGGAGTGGCCTGCACTTTCTCCAGACCTGAATCCCATAGAAAACCTATGGGATCAGCTGACTCACCGTGTAGAGGCTCGTAACTCTGTACCCCAGAACCTCAATGACCTGAGGGCCGCCCTTCAAGAAGAGTGGGATGCCATGCCTCAGCAGACAATAAGTCGACTTGTGAACAGCATGAGACGTCGTTGTCAAGCTGTAATTGATGCTCAAGGGCACATGACAAGTTATTGAGACATTGACATTTTTGTTGTGGTATACCCACCACTGTTGTTGGCTTTTGTTTCAATAAATTGTTTGAGATGAGGAAATCACCATTGCATGCTTCTACTTAAATGCCCTACTTTCATGATACGTATAATATCACTGTAGCGTGAACTTACATTTTCCATAAATTTCACCCGAAAGCCAAATATCCCTAACTTTTTGTGAGTAGTGTATATATATACACACACACACACACATATATACAGTATATACATTAAAAAACCTTACATCCACAGTACGTCTGATATTAGCTCCAACAAAATTAGCAATTGTAGCTAACTAGGATTTATGAGTTTGTCAGCTTGCACAAACTAAATTTCTTTATTATAATACTGTAATGTCTTGACTGAACCGTGAAATAAAGTACTGAGAATGGATGTAGTTTCATGCGTGAATTCAACAACTAGCCCTTGTGTTGGTTGCTACACAAAAAAAACTGCGAATGAACACAACAAAACAAACCCCCTTAGCAGCCATGAGCTCCTCTCCAGCCTGTGACATAGAAGCATAGAAGCTAACTAGCGAACTTCTACGAGAATCCATTTATCACCAAACTAAAAATACTCTAGATAATAGCGCTCCATACTGTTGATGATTATGATGATGATGATAATAATAACAATAATAATAATAATTTGTATTATATATTTTTTAAAACACTTACATGTCCAGGAACGGGTCCATGCCACAGAGTCACAACTATGCCTAAGGACTGACTTCTTCACCTCCAGAATCTCTGCGGCTCCTCCAAAAGCTGAGCAACCGTGAAATAAACGCTCTTCTTGCCACGTTCGGGTATAAATGTATAAAATAATCGTAATCGTTGAAGCAGCAAAAACATATGACCAACGCAATTACACCATACAGCAAACCACATACGCGTAAAGAGAAAAGCTAGCCTATGACGTACAAAAGAGCTACACATGGCTATATATCATCTGGATAGGCTAAAAACATACTTGTACAGCAATCCAGTCCATCCCTTCCAGGTTAAGCTCAGTAAAAATGCCACAAACACAATCTTATCCTGTCTGCAGTGTCATGTGGCCAAGTGCGCACACCACGATTGCCCTATGGGCTGTCGTTACACGTGGTCACAGCGCCGTTCCCAGCCGCTCGAACGTGACGTATTTTACTTTGTTTTAAAGGGCAGGAAACCCCGTAGAAGATAATCTACGTGTTTCACGTTAGATCATTCATGAAGCAGTCTAGTAATGTTTTTACGCAACGGTAGTAACGTAGTACAAACGCAAATGCGATGGGTACGCACTGTGGAAATGGAGATTTTGCTGGACAATGGATAAATGGATTACGAAAAAACGTCCAGGATTCTTCAGAAAACATATAACTGCATAACCAGGTATCACACTTGGTTGATTAAACATGTTTATCAAGAGATTTTGTAGAAAATAAAATATATTTATACAAAACGGGAAGTACATCGGTTGTATGCATACTGAAGTGAGCACGGGAAAAAAACACCTAATGTTTATTTCTACAACTTTTCAATAACATACCATTGTTCCTGAATCGGATCTTGATTTTTTAGCGTGTTGAAACGGTACCAAGAGATTTTGTGATATGAATTTTATTGCCTGTGACTGCGGCGAGGTGAAGGCTGTAAACAGTGGGTTGGGCTATTAGCACCCTGCTGCTTTATGGCCGTGCAGTGTAACCTGAGAGCTGATAAGCATATAAACGAATGTGGTCGCAGGCTGTGACTGTTTTTAACAATGTTGCGTCGAAAGTTCCGTGTTTTATTAACGTTTTAATTTAGAATTTAAGAGAAATATGAACACTATAAAAAATTGGGACGCATCCCACCACTAGGGGGCCAAAGTCCATAGGGTTAAGCCATCAAAATGAGCAAATGTATATGCTTTATAATGGACAAAACTAATTTTATTCATTTTATGACATGTTTTGCATAGGTGTTTTGGACCCATAGATACAGTTGAAGTTGGAAGTTTACATTTTAGGTTGAAGTCATTAAAACTCATTTTTAACCACTCCACATATTTAATGTAAGCAAACTATAGTGTTGGCAAGTCAGTTAGGACATCTATTTTGTGCATGACAAGTCATTTTTCCAACAATTGTTTACAGACAGATTATTTAACTTTTAATTCACTATATCACAATTCCATTGGGTCAGAAGTTTACATACACTAAGTTGTCTGTGCCTTTAAATTTTTAATATTTGGTCACATATCCTTTGCAGGCCATGACTTCCTGATATCTGTGACCCAACAACATCAAAAGACTCTTGATATCTTATTTTCTGGTACTCTTACAAGCGATACAATAACGTCTCTGCATTTGAATGGATCTCTATGGGAATTGGGGGATGGGACTAGATTTAGCTGTAAATTACACTGGAACAGTATGGAACACATGGTTGGCTAAATGGCTCTAAGTCAAACAAGCCTTAACCCCATGGCTCAGATGGCAAATTTGGTCAATTGTCACCTATTTAGAGGGTGCTCTGTTTAAGGCTTTATGACTCCAGGTGTGAGCATCACATAAACTTGGTAAATGGCTTAAATTAAACAAGACAAGTGTACCATTTACAATGCAAACTTAGATTTGCATATTTTCATATTTTAAGTCAAAACAAAGTGCAACAAATGCAAAAAAAACATTGGAGGAAAAAAAAAAAGAAGTTTTTCTTTAGTTTGCTGAGAGCTACATAAGTGAAATCGGTAATATATATACATCTCCTGGATCATAAACTCCATGTCCACAAGTTTAGCAAAATCTGAGGATGATATGCAGAACTACTAAAGGTCTATGATGCAAAATATAGGCAGTGTACCCTGTTGTCCATTAGTGTCTCCAAATCTATCCAAATGGCTAAATTGTGCACTGCTGTAAATTAAAAGAAATAACGATATATTTAACTACAAATCAAAAAAATTTCTCATAAAACTCACTTTTGCATAATTTCCAAGTGGGAATTACATATTTTCATCAGTATAGGGGGGTAGATATCTATGGGTCCAAAAACC
Organism: Synaphobranchus kaupii; assembly: GCA_029718625.1. NCBI lineage: Eukaryota > Metazoa > Chordata > Actinopteri > Anguilliformes > Synaphobranchidae > Synaphobranchus > Synaphobranchus kaupii. The sequence goes on from CM056386.1 coordinate 12,988,313, forward strand.
CTATGAAAAACATGTCATAAAATGAATAAAATCAGTTTTGTCCATTATAACGCATATACATTTGCTCCTTCTGATGACTTAAGATAAAAAACACTGATATCACAGTGTTACATACACCTAAATATGTTGCCTAATCATTCACTCTTGTCCCTGTACTCTACAGTATGTATACTTTTGTCCTGGAATTGCATTTGGCGTCACCTTCAACACAAAGGAGTTAAATGAAACAAGACAGGTGTACCATTTACAATACAAACTTAGATTAGTTTATTTTCATAATTTAAGTCAAAAAAAGTGGCACAAATGCAAAAAAATGTTTTTCTTTAGTTTGCAACTAAATACTGAGAGCTACTTAAAGGTTGTATCAGCGATTTTGGGTGACGTCACTTCTGAAGCGAGATCCCAAACAAACATACTTATGAATAATTATGTTATGTTTTAAAAAATAGTGTTCAAGCATCCAGAATTATAACCACGTTAATAACGTTTGTAAGAAACCAAACCGTTTGTAAATCCGTCAAGATTTCAGCGAGATAAGAGTATTAGCGTTTGTGCAGATCATTGTGATTGGTTGGAATACTGTTTATTTTGGTTTTGAGTGGTTGGTAGTACCATTGTTTTTGTGTACGATCTCGGAGCATAGGCTGCCTACAGAGACGCGGTTTTTTGACGGCCTGCTTATGGGGCGGGCAGCTAGCGGATCGTGAGGAAAAATCAGATGAATGTGATCATTTATGTTTCCACCCAAAATCGCTGATACAACCTTTAAGTGAAATCGGTAATATATATACATTTCCTGGATCATAAACTCCATGTCCACAAGTTTAGCAAAATCTGAGGATGATATGCAGAACTACTAATGGTCTATGGTGCAAAATATAGGCAGTGTACCCTGTTGTCCATTAGTGTCTCCAAATCTATCCAAATGGCTAAATTGTGCACTGCTCTAAATAAAAAACCTATGGGTCAATGACATGACGTGATTTTTTTGTGTCCGAATTCATTACTTTCCTAAAAACAATAATAAAAAAAAAAAGATGTTATATATCAAATTGCACTACAATATCTCCTTTATGAGAAACCCTTCTCATTTTATTGAAATTCAATGTATTTTTCGAGTTTTGGTGTTCTAAATTCCCAAAATGTCAGGTGGTGCGACCGTCCGAACATACATGCAGAGAACAAAACTGCAATAAAAAGGAAAATTTTCTCAATAAAATTCCCAATCAAATAGTTTGGCATGATTTTATGTTAGATTGCTTATAAATGACGGAATGTAGTTTAACAGTCCTATTTCAAAATTATTCTGTTACTTAAAAAACAATTGTCCGAGAAATTGACTTCTCCAAATGTCAGGGGGGCGACCGACAAAAAAACATAATTTTATGTACTGTGCCTGTAAGAAAATGATGCAACAGGGTGTGACATCACACAGAAGACCCCACAGGACCCCTGCCATGTAGTAACAAGGTTAATAACTCTCCCACAAATATTACATAATTTGACATTTTTCAGTAATGGTGAGGTTGGTTCAACTCACCATGTCAGGTGGTATGACCCCTGGAAAACTATGAAAATTATTTTTTATTCAGAAAATGTGTATTTGATTGAAAGAATATATATATATAACCTTGAGTTCAAGGACAAAAATGTATATAGGTGTCCAAGTTAATTCCTGTTAGATTTGAATTGAGTTTGAAAAGTCAGGTGGTGTGACCAATATGTCAGGTGGCGCGACTAGAATTACAGTTAAACCAATTGAAAAAAGTGATGTTAATTAATGTGTTTGAAGATATTAAATACATTTTCTTAAATATATACATCTTTCTGTAAGATATTAAGTTGTTGAAAGGTGAATAAGTCCTACTCTTCAAGAATATAGGACTATATGACCAAAATTGATACTCAAAGTTGCATAGTGTACCTTTTAATTTATTATTTTTCATTCATTTTTATTTTTAAAACATTGATCAAATGTTGTCTTGTTGAGATTACCATTGTGGCAGTATTGTTTTAAATGTTAAATGTGCAGTATTGTTTTGAATGCTGACCTGAATGAAATGTAGTCCTCATTATTGAAATGTGTTCCTTGAGACTTGATGTTTCAGTAATATTTTTTAAGCATTGATCAAATGTTATCTTACTGACATTACCACTGTTGCTGGCCTGAATTAAATGTAATTGTATGATTAAGTTCCAGTATAAAATGCTCAGGTTTCAAATAAAAGCCAAATGAAACCAGAGTAAAATGCATTTACATACCCTTCTTTTTATTTAGTGAATTTCAATAGTTATTGAGCACAATGTCAGGTGGCCCGACTGGTCATGGTCAGGTGGTGCGACCAGTAAATTTGCATTTAAATGTATCCATTCACATTGCACTCTGCAAAATTAAATCAGAAATATAACTGAAAATCTTTAAATAATGTATACAAATCATTTTTACTGTTAGAAATTTTGTTTTCTTTCTCTCTATGGAAAATAAGGTGTTTGAAAACAAAAAGAAGTGGCCGTTTCTATAAATGGAATAAAGCTGCCATAAATAAAGAAATTAACTCCTTTGCGTAGAAGGGGGACCTTTTTGCTCAACTGAGACATTCGTTGCTACTGCAGTCAAACTATTAGTGGAAATCACAAACCCTGTTTTTTAACTTTATTGGTAGACGGTTTGTGATGATTTCTGTGGAATACGGAGTTTCTAAGTGTCACTATTTCCCCGTAGCAAGTCCATTTAACAAGCAACCCCCCACCTAGTCTATACCTACCTATGCGTGACATAGTGGAAAATAGCGTCTATGTTTGAGTTCATAAATATATTTATTCATTATATAAAATTAGAATAACGTCATAGCAACGAGATAAACCCAACAATAGCCTGATCGTATGCCAGAAAAGCCGTGAAAAGCCCTGCTCACTCAAATGAAAAATAAACTGTGAAAGTACTGTCTCATTCTACCATGTATTCTACTAGCAATATATGCGACTAAATATGAAATAAATATACGATCCTACCATCGGTTTTACACATTGAGATGTTTCTTTCATAATTCAGTGGTCATTTATTGTCTGGTACAATCGGTTTGAGGAATATACAACACTTTATACCGCTATTACACTATCTGAAATGTCGACGCGTAATACCCCCATGCCCTGTAAGCCTGTCTCATTCATTACAGTTCATTCTGGTTTAATTGTCGGCTTTTTTATCCAATAGAGTACATTATAACCTTAGCAACGATATATGTCACGTCTTTTTCAGTGCTTTGATCAATTTACTACAGCCCAGCTTAACGGCAGTTTTCGTTTTAACGGTCTAGTATTACTCAAGCTCTACAGAATGCATTACGGAGGGGAGTTTCCCTTTTCCCATATGTAAGTATTTTTGCGTCTAAAATACCGTTGGTCTCGCTGGCTACATATGTACGTTCATGTTTCCACTCGAGCACATTGAGATGTTTCTTTCATAATTCAGTGGTCATTTATTGTCTGGTACAATCGGTTTGAGGAATATACAACACTTTATACCGCTATTACACTATCTGAAATGTCGACGCGTAATACCCCCATACCCTGTAAGCCTGTCTCATTCATTACAGTTCATTCTGGTTTAATTGTCGGCTTTTTTATCCAATAGAGTACATTATAACCTTAGCAACGATATATGTCACGTCTTTTTCGGTGCTTTGATCAATTTACTACAGCCCAGCTTAACGGCAGTTTTCGTTTTAACGGTCTAGTATTACTCAAGCTCTACAGAATGCATTACGGAGGGGAGTTTCCCTTTTCCCATATGTAAGTATTTTTGCGTCTAAAATACCGTTGGTCTCGCTGGCTACATATGTACGTTCATGTTTCCACTCGAGCACTGTCTTTCCAATATGTTTGATAACCCTATTGTTATTTTCGCATTTTGAGTGCATTTCACATACTGTAGTGCAATCGTTAAATGTATTTTTGATGTAGGCTACCGATGTTCATTGAAGATAGAACATTTGGCAGCATACATTTAAAATTTACTGACTATATTTTCATCAGTATAGGGGGGAAGATATCTATGGGTCCAAAACCCCTATGCAAAACATGTCATAAAATGAATAAAATTAGTTTTGTCCATTATAAAGCATATACATTTGCCTCTTCTGATGGTTTCAGATAAAAAACATTGATATCAGTGTTACATACACCTAAATATGTTGCCTAATCATTCACTCTTCTCCCTTAATAAAATATCACTTTTCCCTGTACTCTACATTATGTATACTTTTGTCCTGGGATTGTATTTTTCTGTAGTTTAAAAAAAAAAAATTATATTCCTATTCATAATGACTCCAAGGAAATTTTTACCTTAATCTACCACATATCAGCGCACAGTAAATTGGAATGAGCATTTGTCATGCCCTAAGAGACAAGTATATACGCCATAGCCTATATTATGTACGATAACATGAACATAAAATAGTATTCCACCATCTGAAAAATGCTGTCAAATGTTCTATCTTCAATGAACATCAGTAGCCTACATCAAAAATACATTTAACAATAGCACTACAGTATGTGAAATGTACTCAAAATGCAAAAATAACAATAGGGCTATCAAACATATTGGAAAGACAGTGCTCGAGTGGAACGTACATATGTAGCCAGCGAGACAAACGGCATTTTAGACACAAAAATACTTACATATCAGGAAGTGAATACTCCCCTCCCTAATGCGTTTTCTATAGAGCTTGCTTCATACTAGACCATTAAAACAAAAACAGCCGTTACGCTGGGCTGTAGTAAACTGTTCAAAGCACACAAAAAGACATGGCATATACCGTTGCTAAGGTTATAATGTACACTATTGGATAAAAAATCTGACAATTAAACCAGAATGAACTGTAATGAATGAGACAGGCTTACAAGCTTGTTCATTCAAATAACTGCAACTCAAGTAATGACGCTATTGTCCACTATGTCACGCATGGGTAGGTATAGTTGCAGGCGAGACTGGGTCCCCCACTTGTTGCTTGTTAATCTGACTTGCTACGGGAGAATAGTGACACTTATAAACTCCGTGTTCGGCAGAGTTGTCACAAATCATACACTAATAAAGATAAAAGTTTCTTTTTCCCCACTCATAATTCGGCTGCAGGAGCAACGAATGTCTCAGTTAAGCAAAATCTTGCCGCCTGTGCCATGGCCACTAGGCATCTGCGCAAAGGGGTTAAAGGCTACAGAACGTTAATTCAGACATATATCAGCATTAACAGTTAGCCCACACATTGTCTTGGACTTTGTGCAGAATGTAGGCATGTAGTCATTTGTACCTTTGTGCACAAAACTTGTCGACGTACCATTCGACGAACAGGAGGCGAAATGCTTTCAATTGCTGTTTATTTATTTATTCCTGTCACTCGACAGGTCGCATATTTGCCGTGCCCACAGTCAAAAAATAATCCGCTTTGAACTCGGCTTACTTTTTGTTAGTTGTTGCTCCTCTGACATTGATTGAGTTTAAAACATGAGCGATGTCTTCCTCTGGAGAGTGTAGCTATCTAATTCCCTGAAGTAAACAGTTCTGAGTAAAATTTCAATACCATTGAAGTCCCCCTTGCGCTGGTGAAACAATATTGACTGGGCGATTACGACTACGAGAAAGATTATACATTTCAGCCAATTAACCTGTATCTTTGAACATATGCACCACATGTTGTTCTTTCGTGACTTTTGGGTGCTAGAACTTGTAAAAGCGGACGAGTTAGACAGAAAACTTTTTACCGTAATTACTCAAAATTTACGCATGCGCTTACAACATCAGGGGATCAGGCAGCCAGCCAGTTAGCCAACGAACCAGTCAGTCAATCAGTTACCCACATTCACTCGTTTAGGCCTGCACATGCTGCGTCCGGGCAAACAAAACAAGAAAATAAAAAATAAGATAAAAATATCCTTAACTCATTAAATGCCAGAGTGTTCCAGAACACTAATCCCTGTAGTGCCAAACCAATGTGGCTGCCAACATTCTAGATTTTTAGATTGATCTTGTCATTGTTCAAACCTCAATTAAAGCACATTATTTTTCTATTGAATAAAATTCCTTTAATCATAAGTGATGTGTAATAGTGACAGTGGTTTTCCATAAAAATCAGCTCTTGCTTCAGAGATTTTTAAGTTGGACAAAGCTGGACAGGTGAACAGTATCTGTTTTGGCACACCACAAGTGCTTTGTATTATTTGAGTAGACGGATAAACAATAAACTGAACAAATAGCCTATATGTGCGACCTGCTCCATCATTTGAGTTGCTTTGAACCAGAAACACATTTTTAATACTTTAAAAGAGGAGTCTCAGCAATATTATAGTTCTACTCCAAATATTAAACAAGATATGGTCATTTAAATCTTAACTATATCTTGATATAGTGAGGCAGCTTTCAGCACTTACGGCCCTAGGCTTTGGAACAGACTACCTGAGGATCTGAGCGCAGTACAGACAGCTGACATTTTTAAGCGAAGTTTAAAAACATACCTTTTCAACCTTGCTTTTATTTACAAATTACTTTTATTTGTTTTATTTCCCTGTTCTAATTCTATTTTTTTTCCTATTGCACTTTGATTATGGTATTTATATTTTAACTTTCCTTTCTTCCCATTGTTTCTTCTATAGATTATGCCTTGTTCTTGTTTTTAACTTTTATTGTGAAGCACATTGCATTGCAAATGTTGTACGAAATTTGCTATATAAATAAAGTTTGATTTCATTTGACTGTCACCAAACGTGTTTTTTTTATAATTCCAAGAAATCAGAGCTGCAGCAATCCGTCAAGTTCATTACCGAACTTTCATTCAGACATAACTCATCATTCATAGTCAGCCCACACGTGATCTTAGACTATGTCGCTGTGTTTGTAACTCGTGTTTTTAACTTGTCAACGTAAAGTTCGATGATCATGAGTAAATGCTTTGAAATGGATGGCAGATTATTTATTCTTCACTCTCAACAGGTCCCGCATGTGGCGGCAAAAACTATTCTGCTCTGAGTTCGGCCCACAAATACAGCCATACAGATAACGTTTGGGCATCATGTCAAGGTTTATTATTTTTTAAAGTTTTCACTGTTTACATGTTTTTGGTCGACATAAGTCGCATTTGGCACTTTAGAACGTTGGTATTTTATGTCGCCCACGACACTTAATGAGTAAATCCAGTCGATTAAATCAGGTTTTCAGTAGTCAGACGCCTCAAAGAACTGAATTAAACCTAGAACTGAAAGAGCTTACCTTCCAAACTATCCAACAGGCTTTAAACTAAAAATATGAAAGCTGAAGTATACTGATCTAAGAAATACATCAACTTTGTTATCTTCTGGAAAATAACTCCACCAATGGTAAAAAATTTAGAGGTTGATAGATGCAAGTGGTTGGGGGGGGGGGGTACCTTCATAATCTCCTCTAGGTGGGAACTTTTCTTGGATGCAAACAGGCTGGGGTGAAGGTAGTGCCCGTCGTCGTCATCGTCGTCCGAATCATCCGACTTGGATTCTGGAGAGTGAGGATTAGTTCCCAAAAAATAATGGATTTTTTCCCCCCTCAACTTCAGGATGAAATGTTTAAAACGGCTGATCCATTATCTCCAATTAGGTTGACACAAAGTGGTTTGCCAATAAAGTCACCTCACATTAAAAAATAAAAAAAAACACATTTTTTAAAAGTTACTTTGTTTTTCACATCGGAGGAATGTGCTGAGTGAGCAGAATTATAAAATTGAAGAAAAGTAAAATTGTGTCGTAGAAGTAGGACAGCAAGACTGAAATAAATGTCAGAAATCAAATATGCATTATCTCCCCGGATGCCTTTCTTTTTTCTCTGGATTTCTTTTTGGGACAATGTTATAAAGATAAGTCACCTGTCAAGTAGTACTTTCTTTTGATACAATGCAAATTCTTGTTTGTTAGGTTAACATGGCACGTATTGATTATTGCTGGGCCTCTGTGCCTTCTTGGTGAAAATGCACTTTTGTATTCGTGAGAGTATTACTGACGTTCTCCACTACTGTACGTCACTCTGGATAAGAGCGTCTGCAAAGTGACTAATGTATGCTGGATCAGAGTTAATCACACTTAAATCACTTTTATGTGTTGTGTGTCTATCAAATCACTTATATAATTCTGGAAAATTAGATTTTCATGTAAATGAAGAATAACTTTTGACCAATGTAATGACCCCATACTGACCTTCCTGCGCTTCTTGCTTGCTCTCGGACACGGGCGCATACCGCCCCTCCTTCATGGCGCGCAGGATGTGCTTGTAGTAGGGATTCAGGTAGTGGTCGAACCGCAGGAAGTCGAACTGAGAGTTCCTGGACTGCTTGGCCTTCAGCACGATCTCGAACTGCGCCCCCTGTTTGCACACAAAGTTGGCCGTCCTCTCGATGATGGCATGAGTCTTTGTGGTAGCGGGCTGAATGGGGCCGAGGAGAAAGAAAGTGGGTTAGAAGAGGACCTGCACAACTGCAACCATGTTTTTTTTCCATTCCTGGACTTCTTTTGTAATCAAATTTTTTTTTTTGATTTAGAAAAATTAGTCAGTCAAGCCATTACATAATACAAATGGTGCAGACAAATGGGGGGGGGGGGGGCAGCCATCTTCCTGACCAAGCAACTATCTTGTCACTCGCTACAGTCTATGGCTGTTTCTGAATCAACTTCCGTAACATTATGGTAAGTTAGTTGAATATGCTGAATGAGCACTTTAAGAAGGCGAAATGTTCTCTAAATGTAGCTTAGTGTACTTAGAATCCCCAAATGATGCAGCTACATTATTTCCGGATTTTCAATGATAGTAGTAGCCTAGCTACAGTTGAAGTCGGAAGTTTATATACACAGGTTGAAAAAACTCATTTTTAACCACTCCACAGATTTCATGTTAGCAAACTAGTGTTGGCAAGTCAGTTAGGACATCTACTTTGTGCAGGACACAAGTATTTTTTCCAACAATTGTTTACAGACAGATTATTTCACTTTTAACTCACTATATCACAATTCCAGTAGGTCAGAAGTTTACAGTAGTAGCCTACACAGGACGCAGCACAGCTGTTGGCAAGCAGATGCCTGAATTAACACCCCCGCCCCCCACAATATTTTTTCCCTGTACCTTTTAAATTCCCCCATCTGTCTGACTCCTATACATTTTTTACTCCTATACATTTTAAAACATAACGATGGGGCTATGGTCATAACAGTGCTGAAGGCAACAAAAGGTAATTTTGAACAAGTGCTTGACACACACTCACGTTAGCTAGCTAGCTAAATTCTAACTTTTGTCAGTAAGATGTTATTTGCGGTATCATCTTATATTTTGTAGGCTAAGTTACTGTGCTATTAGTATACCCAGAGATGAGCTAACAAAAAAAAAGTGTATGGCAGTGCGGAAAGCCTTGCAAAATTGATGCTGTAAAAGGGTAAACAATCCTGACATAATCTGCAGTTTGCTAGTTACAACTTCAGACTTATATCTTAAAGGAGCACAGTCACGCTTATGCATGTTTTCTGCATTCTAATCTACTATTTCAATGTTTCATATTTTCCAAAAAATCAAAGATTGGAATTGTGGTTTTTGAGATATGGGCTCTCAAGAACAGCTTCATCTCCAGAGCAGCTCCAGCCTTATTTACCACATTTCCCATATCTCCCTGCGCACGCTTAGGTTTGTTGTGCATGAATATGTAATAGGGGGCGTACACGCCACTGCTGCGAGCACGGTGACGAGCTAACTGTTCAAGTCAAGATACCGCAGAAAATTATTGCGTGTCTGCCCAAAATGCCATCGTGCGCCGTATTGTGGGTGCCCAGGTTGCGCTGTTTCTTCTGGACAGGTGAGTAACTGCTAGCTTGTTGCTTGCTAACTTGTTTGGATGTGAATTTGCAAAATGTCATTCTGGAAAAAATGTGAGCGAAGCTCGACTAAATTTGGATAGCTCTAGGTCTAGCAAACGTAGGTGAAGTAATGCTGAACAGAGTGACGAGAACAGCAACGCGGACGAGACATCTAGCCTTTATATATATCTATGGAGCTGGCTCTGTTTGTTTGGGATTTCGCTTCAGAAGTGACGTCACCCAAAATCGCTGATACAACCTTTAAGTCAGGATACCGTTTGCCCAAAAATGAGACGAGGTGCATCCAGTGGCTGGCAGCAATTAGCAACCCGATCTATCTGATAAATTTGCCAAAAAAGGATTACGACAAAGTTTGTGTTTGTTCGAAACACTTCAAGCCAGAGGACTTCCAGCGCGACTATATAGTGGCGAATTACTGGGAGCTAAATCAACGAATTTGCTTGTCGAGTCTGCGGTACCTTAAGAAATATAGGAAATTCTGGCATTTTTTTGGCCCTCCGATATCCGATCCAGCGTTCGGGGCCAGTATTGGCCCAATACCGATGCCGTGGATCGGATCGGGACATCCCTACTTTGAAGTGCTGTGTCATGAATTGTGTTATACTAATAAACTTAATTTTAGTTAACTTGAATGCAGAGCATGACAGAACTGTCATCTCCAAACGTGTGCGCTGCAAGGGCCCCACCAGTTTCAGGAACATTCAAAAGCAGGTAGAGTAGGAAAACAGGTAGAGTAGAAGTCGAAAGTTTACAGTTTAGACTACCTGTACTAAATTGGTTAGTTGGCCATTATCAACGACAGCGTTGTCCTGTCAGTGAAGCGCCAGTCAAGCTGAAGGATCATCACAGACTCACGGACCATTTCTGGACACACTGTCACACTCTCTGTTAATGTCAATTAAAAATGTTATAAATTATGTGTGTGTTGGCTGCCATGCTGATAGAAAAAAACAAATCACACATAAGCTATCTTCGCTTAAATAATTAGCATATCAATATGACATGAAAATGTGATCGTCAGGGATGCTTTAATGCAGCATTCAGTTTTAATTAATTTAATGCTTCCTCTTCCACTTCTTCTTCTTCTTCCTCCCATTTTCCTGCCAAACTGCCAGCCTCCGTCGCGATGTTCTCCAATGGGGAGAATTATTATTTGAGGGTATGGTCCGTATACCTGCTCATCAAGCTTATCGTCCAATAAAAACACTTCATACTAATGTTTTTTAATGTTAATGAAGCTAATGGCTTCATGCTTTCCAAGAAGTTACTGTGGCTTAGTGGTTAAGACTGCAGCCTTTCACACAGTGGATAGTGGGTTCGAACCCAGCAGGGCACGTGTATTTTCCACAAAAACAATGTGCAACTGTTAAGTACTTTTAATTTCTTAGACTGTTATTATTTTCACATTAACGTATTTTTATTGCAAAGGCAAAAGAGGTTTACAATATTAACTGTTCAATGTTTCACTTGTATTATATCACACCCTCCCCAAACCGGACGCTCGCTTTTGTCTGGTTTTGGGAGGGTGTTATGCTCTGCTCTTGCGGTCATGACTGACTGACTGTGGAAACCCCTTGCCTCGGCCAACATTTATTTATTAATTAATTTCTTCACTTCAGCTCTGTTCACTTTATCCTTTTCGCACATAACACAAGGTCACCATAAAATTAACTACGAGGAAAATTAAGAATTTACGATAATAGCCTACATTAAAAATTGAGGATAGCCTCTTTTAAACTGCAAGCCTTTAAGCGATCTGATTTATAAACCGCTACTGTTTTCTTTCTGGCTAAGATTCCTGGGAAATATGCGTTGTCCAATTAAGCTTGTTCGCCAACGTTACTTCCTGCTTATCGTCAGGAAGCAGAAACAAGCTAGGCTACTACGAAGCGAATCAACATGGATTATAGCCTACATTCATTGCACTACAGTAAACAAAACTAAACCTAGCTGTCCGGTACCAAAAGATTTCCCGCAGGTAACGTTCTACACTACCGGGAAAAAAACTCTGCTGTGCAGAAACTCAATAGCTCGCTCGCTAGCTCGTAGCCCACACATGGAAGGTTGGAGTTACGCATCCGGCAATCCAGTGTTGAATAGCCTAACGTTAAATGTATTTCATAGAATACTAATAGCCCTATTTTAAAACTGTATTTCCATATTTTACTGATGCAAACTATTTAGGCTGTACTAGCTATTTAGGCTGTATGTCTTTCAGCTACAATGTGTTTGCGTTTAGCCCATTATGCATGTATGTCTCCATGTAGACTTGGTTCATTAATTTACATGCTTCTTCGTGATCCATAGCTCAGGTGGTGCTGTTCATTGGATTTCATTACACATTAAATACTGCTCATCTACAAACTCTTTTAATGTAATTGTGTGCTGTCTGTAATAGGATAACTGTTCTCATTCTTGTCAATAGAGGGCGTTATAGTTACGCGAATGTCTGCATACATTTCTTTGGAATGCATGTCTCTCTCCGTGTTTATCTTCATGCATTATTCATCATTAGTTAGCTATAAAAAAATAAGTGATATCAGATCAAAAACGTCTACGACGTAAAAAAAAGCCAAGTTACTCACGCATAGCCTACATAGCGCTGTCCATAACTTAATTCCAACTTGCAAAAACTAGGCCTGCCTTTAAAAGTCTTGATATCAAAATGTGGCCAAGTTACAACTAACAATATTGCCTATCGGAGCTCACACTAAACTAGCTCTATTCCAAAGCAATGCTAACCAAACTTTCCTAAATTATTTAATGCAACTTGGCATAACTTGGTTTCTTCATCTTACCATCTCAAGAGAATGTGGTCAATGAAACTGTATGTGCCACATCAAACTGCAACATGAAAAAAATTTATGGTGGAAATACTCTGATTCAGATATGTTACACTTAGAAATTAAACAGAAAAATTACTACACTATAGGACATGTTTGAACAATTGTCGGCATCCACTGCTTTGGGTCTATGAAAAGCACAGAATGAATAAAATGTATTATTATTATTATTATTATTATGTATTTATTGATTTATTTATTTGGATTTATATCAAAACCTGTGTGGTCCTACAGAGCATAGATATCCTTGTGTTCACAAAATTCTGTTTGCAAATATCATAAATACTATTATGTTAAGAAAATTGGTACTATTACTTATTTGCCACCATCTGACCCACAAACATGTCTGGATACGTTTGAAAAAATGCTATATGTACGCTATTTTCTAGGTAAAAATATTACTCATTTTTATCTGCATTTTTTTATTCATCACCCCTTTCTCTATTGTATATGATGTTTCTTCATATAAATGTCTGTTTGTGAATTGTAAAGAATGCTGTAGCAGCAGTTAACATTTTAAAACCTGTACATTTTCTAAAGTAAACTTGCCAACAAAGTATAACCATATCCTTCCTGGTGTGTAATTATTCATCAACTGTTAAAAACATTCATTGAAATCATATGTTGTTCCATGAGGCACAATCTCTTCACATGCAAAGATGAAGAAACACAGGGCCAAGTTGCAATAATTTAGGAAAGTTTGGATGGCATTGCTTTGGAATAGAGCTAGTTTATTTAGTGTGAGATACGATAGGCAATATTGTTAGTTGTAACATGGCCACGTTTTGATATCAAGACTTTTAAAGGCAGGCCTAGTTTTTGCAAGTTGGAATTAAGAACTTATGGACAGCGCTATGTAGGCTATGCCTGAGTAACTTGGCTTTTTTTACGTCGTAGACGTTTTTGATCTGATTATTATTACTCCAAGGTAAAAAGCTAACGTTAGTTAAAGAGATACTGCAGAGGCTTTTCTAAGGCCCTTTTTTCCGCTTCAATTTGAACTGAAACTCGTGAGTAGGTGTGGTCATATGACGATGATGCCACGTAGTCATATTATGAATATTCATACGGTCAAGGAGTGAAAGGGTGTGTCTTGGTGAACTGACTCAGCCCCCTTCCAGCTCTCTCCTCACAACTAAATAAAATGGCTGTATTAGTTGAGCAACGTCTTCGCGAGGAGAGGACCCGGGATGTAACCGAATGGTAAAGCTAACGTTGCCTAGCTAAGTTAGCTTGTTTTTCTGCCTAAAGTAACGTTACTATTGAATACATTCAAATACACAGCAAAACCCAGTCACACAGTAACGTTAGTATATTGAACATGGCTGGTTGTAGCGCCCTCATAACTTCACTTGGTCCGGAGAGAATTATCATTTATTAGCTAACATTATTCATAAATGATATAGCTAATATAACTAGCTAGCTAAGTTACCAGTTATCTCTGGACCAAACGGGGCTAAACTCACACACAATAGACTGCCTTGCATTACCTAACTTATCGATACATTCCGTCCGAGTTACTGACCAACTGGTTACTGGTTTTGCTAGGGCTACATCAAATGTATTATTGCTATCGTTTATTAGCTAACGTTACGTATTCATAAAAGATAGCTCACACACACAATAGGTTGCCTTCAACCCCACATTAGCTATTACCTATCAGTAATGTCAACCATTTGCAAAAGCATTTTTGTTGTAGTTTGTACAGATAACTTGCATGTAAACAGAAACAAACTAATGTCCCAACAGGTGTGCTTGTGGCCACTGCTCTAACCTGTCCCCTCCAGAAAACCTATGTTGCCGTGAGGTTACCGAGGTAACGTTATGTCAGCGTAGTTATGAAGCTATTCTTGATTTGTCTAATACTGCTGTGCCGTAGTCGGGCATGCTTGGCCCAACTGTAATAGTGGCCAATACATGTGCAATTACACAATGTCACAAATACAATGCAATAGGTATATTGTACTTAGCTGTTTTACTTAGCTGATGTAATGATTACAAAATTACATCCATCACTGTTGGGCTGGCACCTGGCTTCAGCGACAGAGTTTTATAGAAGCCCATCTCAAAGCCAGTTAAATTGTGGTAGCAGTCCGGTGTGAAGTGCGCGTTGCACACTAGGGCTTTCTTCGGCAAGTCCGCGTGCTCTACACCGATAGCTTGAAGCCACTGGCTAAGTAGCGCTGGGTCTCTCGGCAGATTATGAAAGCTAGCAGAGCCGGTGGCGTTGCACCGAGGAACGATACATCTCTGACTCCTTGGCATAATGCAGGCAAGTTAGCTAAAGATACCAAGTAGTAAGACGTCGTATATGAATAACTGTAGCTCGATATAAGTCGTAATATTAACGTTAGCAATAATACAAAGCAATTCGCATTTGAACTTGAACTAGCTAATTAGCAGTACAAGGGTCTCAGTCTCAGAAGGAAAAAAAAAAAAATCGTCGTTCTCTACTTTTATACCACGTGCCCAGCCAAGACCCACCCCTAGGACCACCTCAAGTCCACCCATTTTTATGTTAAGGATTTCGTGACGTCACGAATCCCCGGAAGCCAGCATATTGGTAAGTCTACACAAAAACTCAGATAAAACCATTTTGACTAAACATTAAATTTTCGGACATAAACAGTTGTGTATGATCATAATCTAACTCAAAACATAGGTTTTCAACGGGAAAAGTCGGTTTTTGACTGCAGTATCACTTTAACATCAACGTTACCCTTAACTGAAAAAAGAAACTAGCTACACAATGATAGCCAACTGACTTAAAATATATCAAAATCAAAATCTATTTCACCGGTTTCCGTGGTCTAACAATGCAACTTAATCGCATCCTTAGCTTTGGCTATCCGTAAACAACGTCAGCTGTTATAGCTACTGTGTACGTTAGCTATATCTAAAAAGGGACACAATAAATTTAACTTTAAAAGAAGGAAAGAAAATCATTGTTCTCTAACAAACACGTTATTCCCGCAATTTGTTAGTGGGAAGCGAAGTCCCAAGTAACGTTACCAAACACCTGTTGCTGCTGTCTATGCAACTACTGCTGCTGATAGTGGAGCTGCAGTTACATGCTGACCACCACCAACTAAAATGTTAGTAAGCTAAAAACATGAATAAAACAAAAACGTAATGGCCACTAAATAGACAGAGTATTTGAACATTTAGCTAATAGTTTGTAAAATAATATCAAACTCTAGCTTGAGCCATTTAATTTGAAACAGTCAATTTAATCTCACCTCAAATGTAAATTGACAGAATTTTTATTTAATTCAAAGGAATGTCCACTTTCGTAGCGTGTAATCAATACTGTGCTGTTAGGCATTTTAAACGAGCGCATCTAACGTTAAGCGAGCGCATCTAACGTCAGCTGGCTAATTACCACTTAGCCACTGTGCTGAAACTGGACTTATTTGGATGTTTGGTTAGCTTACTAATATAAAAGACCATATGTTAGTGTTTGCAGATCTATTTCTAAAACGTTAACGTTCGCTAACGTCGAATAACATTAACGTTACCAGACTCCATCTCGTAAACAAACCGATGATAATAATGTCTTCATGAATGAGATGGTTTGCTATTTTATGCCAAGCCAGCTAGTCCCTCTGCTGATGTCTGTTCCGTTAGGTTTCCAATGTCACTGTGGTAGCTATCTAGCAAATGAGACAGCGCGCTGTGATGGAAATAATGCTGCCTAGCATCATAAAATCTACATTTAATCATTTCAGTTAGCATTTAAACTACACTACAAATATGAAATTGAAGATCAATTTTTCCAAAAGTTCCTAAAGTTACCATTTTTCCAAAAGGGCAGTAGCCTACTTTCATGGTTGAGAACGCCGTGTTTGCTTTGACGGACACAAAGCTTGACAGACATAGCAACAGTTACTACTGTTGTTATCATGTGACATGTTGCGCGTAT
Source organism: Synaphobranchus kaupii (assembly GCA_029718625.1). Lineage (NCBI taxonomy): Eukaryota > Metazoa > Chordata > Actinopteri > Anguilliformes > Synaphobranchidae > Synaphobranchus > Synaphobranchus kaupii. The sequence continues at coordinate 13,004,954 of CM056386.1, forward strand.
CGGATCATATTTTTTTCTCCCCTCTGATATCCGATCCAACGTTCTGGGCCAGTATCAGCCCGATACAGATGCCGTGGATCGGATCGGGACATCCCTAAAATTTATACAAGAGATTTTGGAGAAAAAAATTAGGTGTCTTCTAAACCCAAAGTGCATCAGGTACTGTATATAGTAGCCTACAGTAAGCAATGGAAAACATCCTTCGTAATAATTTACGGGATTTTCTTAAAGCGGTAGTTTATCATTTCAGACAAACATGAATACTGTAATTGGGACGGATATGTCTCATCACTAGGGGCAAAGTGGATTGAGTTAAATACATTAGGCTACTTATGTGACTATTCTAAAATAAATGTACTCTGAACGTTTTCCTTTCAACCAGGTAGCCTATTTAACCACCTGATTGTAATCACCTCCTTAATTGAACTAGTTAACCCAATCCTCTTTGCTCTCAGATTGCATGGCAAGCAGTAAAATCACCTGGTGAGTAGATCCCCAGAACCGAGTGTGGGCACCCCTGTCGTAATGCAAGGATAATGGTGGGGTTGGGCTGCCGAAAAATCTCCAATGTTTCCAATTAATTACTAATGAACCCAAAATATGTTTTTTACTTTCTGAATAACATTAGAAAGAAAAAAGAAAGTCGCACACTCCATATGCTCCAATTCCATTTATTAGTAGGCAACGTTTTGGCAATAAATGGAATTGGAGCATATAGAGTGAGTGTGCGACTTTCTTTTTTTCTTTCTAATGTTATTTTCTCCTGGGGGGGGGGCATGCCCCCGGACGCCCCTAGACGGTTTGGAGTCTGCAAACACTGATCTCCCTTATTTTCAAAGCCCAATGTTGACAGGTATGCATTAGACAGCTAACTAGCAAACTAGCTAACGACACCTAGGGTTTCTAGTTTCCCAACTTTTATTTGGATTTAACTTTCTGTCCAAACGATTTATCCTTCTTTGGGCTAACTAATGCACTATAGCCAGTGCTTGACATGAGCCAGAACGAACCGCTACACCGTGCCACGACTTGTACGTTTTGCTCAGAGTAAGCTAACTTACTGGCATTTTTTCTTTCATTCCACTACTTCTCATAAACTGTACATTCTTCCGTGAGATTCGCTTTCTTTCATTCCCACAACAGTCACTGAATGTGACTGTCCATAACAATTAATTCAAGTGAGCCAATCCATTGACATGCCATTCAAATGTACTTCATGCCATTCAAACGGTACCTGCTTTCTAGATAAAAAAAATCTTTCCGGTTTTCTCACTGCTTTTCGACAACGTAAGTTGTTTTTCCCACTTCAAACACTGGCTATATATAGCAAGCAAGATAGAAATAGATGGGAGCAAGCGTTCAGTTTCAATTTGGATATTGTGAGTAGTAGTTTTTGGGATCTGAAGATGAGGAAATAAGCAAAGTGCTGAGAGAGGTGATCTGAACAGGAGGGAACGGACGATTAATTGGGCCAGTGAGAGATGGGGACCTTATCTTATGCAATCCGTTCATGATCAGTCTAATGTTAGCTTATTTAGTGTTCATTATTACTATTATATAACTTTGCCAATCTACACGTCTATAATTTATATTTATTGTCCATCATTACCAATCTAAAAATGTCCAGAGAAGATAAGCTACTTATATGCATTTGAACTCTCTATGACACTAATATTCAATTTAGTCTCTCTGCTAATATGTTAATTTTATCAATGAATCTCGTGTTTAATTCAATGGCATACACTTGACATTAAATAATGAATTTAACTGAAACATTGTTATTGGTCTTGATGTTGTCAATAGTTGTCCCTCACAAAAAAAAAAACCTTATTACTGGCATCTCTGTGATGATGTTGACTGCATTCATTACTGATGATGTGTAGCTATGAGAGCCAAGGAGTGGCAAAGCATTTACTAATGTCTACTAATCAAAATAAATAATGTCTAAAGCTAAAACAAGAACCATGTACAAGGTTTAAATATTTCTCGTGTGAATTTAATCATTTTGAATGTTGGGCGGCCATATTGGCTTGGCTGTCTGAGTACTCAGTGTTCCAGAATTCCATGGCAGTTAGTGTGCTAAACAACAAGTGAACTTGCGCCCATAGCATAAACTAGGCGGGTTGGTCTTAAAGGGGAACTGAAACGTAATATGAAGTGAAGGTGATAGGGTGGATTCCTTTTCAGTTAAGACTAGTTTATCGTTTTTCCGTTAGGGCGCAGCCATGTTTAGTTTTCGTAGTCAGTCATACATCTAGCGTTCGAGCACCTATTACCGACCGGGTTCGTGGAAAAACAGCAAAACGTAAACCTATTTGCAACCGTAAATAAAATGGGGTAAATATCGGGAACATCCCAGACGTCAGCCCGTTATTAGCATTAGCTCCTAGGGGACGTGTAGCCTGCCGATCACCCCTCGCGATTAGTGCCGTGTTCTTTATTTTTCTCATATTTTCTCTCTATGGTAGGCTATTTTATCTTCTCAAAAATAGGTCAATGATCCCATGTATTGTTTCTTCTCAAACGCTTTAATTAAATGGGTTGACCAATTAATAGACGCGTTAAAAATACATTGAAACGTAATTCAATCATTGCATTTCAGCATTATAATGGAGGTAGCATGATCATTATAATGGAACTTGATCATGCTACCTCCAGAACAGAAGCGCCTTTCCACAAAAATGGCAGCATTCATACTCACTCAGAGCAAAGAAAATGTCTCGTATTAAAAATGATCACACAATAGCCTGCATATCTTGCATCATTTCAAAATGTTCTTTTCTTAAGAAAACGTAACCTAGTCCTTTTTAAAAAGGTGCATTCGTGTTTGTACCATTAATGTCAAACAGTTAAACAATTACTATCCCCTATCACCGTGAATGGTTAAGTCAAGGCTACCTTGCGTTATGGCCTGCATTACCAATTTCACCAGGAGAGGGCACCATTTACCAAAATATAACAGTAGTACTTACTATGCCCTTTACTCCTCAGAAGAGTTGTCTATATTTTGTGACATTAGATGCAAACCACTTAGCCTACACTCCTTAACTGGATAGTTAATTGGCCCCCCAAATCAAATGAGTTATCAGAGCAAACGTCAAAATGTGTGTGATAAATACATAAATCACATCTTGTCATTATGATGGTGGTTACATCAAGTTATTTGCTGGAACATTTGACACATGAAAACATTTAATATTTAAATATAAAATATATCTTATTTTAAAACTGTACATGAACAAATTGATGTAAATGATAATAATAATAATTGATGTAAAAAAAAAAGAATCTATTTGCTAGCTGAGTGACAGCAGTAGCAGAGACAAGTCAATGCAGTGGCCATCTCAGTGAAGTCAGGACATTGATGTCTTCAATGGAGAAAGATGTAAAACGGTCCATTGCCCCAGGCTGTAGAAATAATATTTTTAAAGAAAAGGCAGGTTGTTTGCCCCATACATTTTCACCAGTTTAGCCCCCCTAATCTACGTTAGCTAACACGTGCTGAATTCAGACTTGTCCTAAAATAAATTAAGCTTGATAGCCTACTACTAATTATTATTATCCTTTATTTTTACAGGTAGTCTCATTGAGATCAAGATCTCTTTTATAAGAGAGACCTGCGAACAAAAATAAAAACATGTATAAAACTTAAAAACAAGTACAATTCAGCCACGTTAACATTCAGCATTCAAACAGCATACAGGGATATATCAAAGGAAACAAGTACATACAACATTAAGAAAAGTAATAATTGGACTTTGCTTTTCTTATTATGCTAATGCACTTTGTTCCTTAATTGCCTAAAGCTAAGCCAATCAGCTGGAGTGCCAGTCGTTCTAGCTTTGGACCAAGCTTTGTCTCTGATATGAATAGCTGCAGAAATATCTGAGGGAAACCATGGGTTACAAGGAGCATGTTTATCAGCAATAGAATTAAATACATTACAGAAATGGTCCAAAGATCAGGATCAGGGACGCAACAAGTTCTTTCTAAATCAGAAAAATATAGATCCTGAAGAAAACCCTGTTCAACAAAATGTTTGAAATTTAGTTTTGTAACAATACTAGAACTATATTTTTGTAATTGGGCAGTGGTCACTGATGTCCTGAGCAAAGATCCCACAGGCTAGGTATTTAAAAGGCCTATTTGTAAAACCTAGGTTGCTAGCACTACACTGCGACTGAAGCCATGTATGAAGGCTAAGAAGTCTCGTAAAACGACCCATTCCTCGGCCCAGTGTGGGAATAGGACCGGAGATAAAAATGTCTCTACCATTGCCATTTAAAAGGTTAAAAAGACGGATAAAATCTCCTTTCAAAAGCTCAGATTGCTGGCGAGAAATGTCATTTGTGCCGACATGGATCACAACTTTCTTTATGTCCAAATTCTGAGCCAGAATACCTGGAACTTTGTCCATTAAATTGGAGACTGTGGCACCCGGAAAGCAATAAGTCACTGCCGCTTTATTTCTAATGTCCCTGACGATGGAATTGCCGATGATAAGTATTTTGGGCGACAGGGAAGGGAGTGCTGGTCTCCGCGAGGGGGCTGCATCACCCGAATGTCCGCCCCCTGAGGAGGAGACGGAGAGAAGCCAGCCGGCAGCCGGGAGAGGTGGTCAGCAGGCGGGGCGGCACGTCCTGCAGTAGTCAACGGCGGCGCAGGCCGCGGAAAAGACGCAGAGGGAGATGGAGGGGAGCAGGCGACAGAGGAGAAACTGTTTATCTCGTCAAGAATGAGATACCTGTTGCTCAGCTGGAGGGTTTGCGGAGGACAAGGCCGGGAGGAGCAATGGCCATTTTGTTTTCCCCCACGGACTGTAATCCAGGGGCCGGGCCCAAGAGGAGTTGAGGAGGCCTGGGATTTGGGCTTTGCGCCCCATCGGACCCAGGAACTTTCCTCTGGGAGCGGGCAAGGTGCTGTGTGTTCCAGACCCATAGCAACACAGGGGAGAGTTGTGGCCAGGGAGTCGATGAGCAGCTCATCCTCTTTTATCTGGTAGAGAGTTGATATTCTCCCTTCCAGTTCGGCGATCTTTTGGCTGAGTTGGATACAGCTCGTACATCCAGGGGGCGAGGTAAGTGGTGGCATTGTCTTTTTCGGTGCTTTGAACAATTTACTACAGCCCAGCGTAACGGCAGTATTTGTTTTAACGGTCTAGTATTACGCAAGCTCTATAGAATACGCATTACAGAGGGGAGTTTCCCTTTTCCGACATGTAAGTATTTTTGCATCTAAAATACTGTTGGTCTCGCTGCCTACATATGTACGTTCGTGTTTACACTCGAGCACTGTCTTTCCAATATGTTTGATAGCCCTATTGTTATTTTCGCATTTTGAGTGCATTTCACATACTGTAGTGCAAACGTTAAATGTATTTTTGATGTAGGCTGCCGATGTTCATTGAAGATAGAACATTTGGCAGCATTTTGCAGATGGTGGAATACTATTTTATGTTCATGTTATCGTACATTGGGATGGCAGGTATGCCATCTGCCAAGTTACGGCTTGGTGGGGCATGCCCCATACCTATACAGCACCGAGAGTTTGGCACTTCTCAGGGTTTCCTACAGAAGTAACCACAATGACCATAGACTCTCAGCCCTTAAAAACATTAAATTCTGTATGTTCTGACCTCATGTAACCACACAGCATTCAGATACAACTTCACTCATCCACACAATAAAACCCCAAACTTGGGTTATTTTGCCGTTTTTCTCCTTCCTCTTCCGCTTCTTCTTCTTCTTCTTCCCATTTTCCTGCCAAACTGCCTGCCTCCGTTGCGATGTTATACAATGGGGAGAATTATTATTTGAGGGTATGGTCCTGCTCATCAAGCTTATCGTCCAATAAAAAAGCTTCATACTAATGTTGTTTAATGTTAATATAGCTAATGGCTTCATGCTTTCCAAGAAGCTACTGTGGCTTAGTGGTTAAAACTGCAGTCTCTCACACAGTGGATTGTGGGTTCGAGCCCAGCAGGGCACGTGTATTTTCCCCAAAAACAATGTGCAACTGTTAAGTACTTTTCATTTCTTAGACTGTTATTATTTTCACATTGACACATTAATGTATATTTATTGCAAAGGCAAAAGAGGTTTACAATATTAACTGTTCAATGTTTCACTTGTACTTTATCACACCCTCCCCAAACCGGACGCTCGCTTTTGTCTGGTTTGGGGAGGGTGCTACGCTCTGCTCTTGCGGTCATGACTGACTGACTGTGGAAACCCCTTGCCTCGGCCAACATTTCTTTATTCATTAATTCCTTCACTTCAGCTCTGTTCACTTTATCCTTTTCACACATAACACAAGGTCACCATAAAATTAACTACTAGGAAAATTAAGAATTTACGATAATAGCCTACATTAAGAATTGAGGATAGCCTCTTTTAAGCTGCAAGCCTTTAAGCGATCGGATTTATAAACCGCCAATTCCCCAAACATATCTGATTCATGGTTAGTCACTTGTAAATAGATAGCCTCCGAATGTGGCTCTAGTCTACGCTACTCTGCTGATAATGTAGCTTACTGCAAACACTTTTAATTATAAATATAGCTGCAAGCAGCGATGTCCGGGGACTGTGCGGCATTAGCGGCATTTGTCAAACGCAGAAACCGCAAAATGGTAGACAACTCTAGACAGGGTTGACCCAAAATACAAATATTTGTTTCTAATCAGGGCTTTTGCCATTGCTAATGGTATCTTAACCCGATCCGGTAAGGGCTTGCGTATTAAGTCTTTTAAGTACAAGTGAAACAGTGAACAGTTAATACTGTTAAATTGCTTAACTTTTGCAATAAAAAGGTGTTTCTTAATGTGAAAACAACATTGAAAGAAGCATAGCATTTGCACAATAGTTTTGCCAAACATTAACCTAGCCATTGGTACCCGGGCAGAATTGAACCGCTGACCACATACATGGAAAGCCAATACTGAATCCACTAGGCCAAAGCAGGTTAACAGAAATGAGGAGGCCAAATAAGACTTGTGTGTTGTGGTATCAGATTGTTTTGGCTTACTGACTTCATAGTTCAAACAGATAACAGGTAATATTGTGAAATTTCCTAGCCTTTGCAATAAAAAGAACATTCTTACAATGTCGTGCACATTGTGTGCCTCAAAAAAAACTCGGGAACAGGTGGGGATCGAACCACCAACCTACTACACGGCAGTCAAATGCCTTAACCACTAAGCTACAGGAACTTTCACAGTTGGTATAGTAGGTAGACGGCCTGTTAAGCAGAGATAGAGTACTTGGCGGATGGCATACCTGCCATCCCAACATTTGTATTTCTTTAGTGCCACCAAGCAGATTGATTGGGTTAAAACTGCAGGGCTCGAGTCTTGATCTAACTCTCAATCAACCCACCAAGTTTCAGAACTTTATATCAAACGGTTTTAGAAGTACTAGCATTTGTGCGATAAGCCACGCCCAATGCAAAATCCATTGGCTTCTCATTCGGCCAATTTTTGACATACGCCTTAGTAAAGTAATGCGTGTATGTAGGGAAGCGGTTTCAGTACCTTGAACAGGTTTGGTGCAAATTGGTCAAATTCTGTAGGAGGAGTAGCATTTTAAGTGTTTTACAAAAAATGCTAATTAGCGGAAAATTGAAGATGGCAGACCATGGTTTCTTGAGGAAAATTTGTTGGGCAGGAGTAGCGGGATGTATCCACCAAATTTTGTGACTGTAGATCAAAGGGGGCGTCAGCAGTGGGCGTGTCAATGATTTTTAGTGAATTTATAAATATTTTCTTATATTTGGATCTCTATAGCGCCACCACGTGGCTCGATTGGGTTGAAACTGGAGAGGTCTGGTTCAGATGTTACTCTTAAAAGACCTTCCAAGTTTCATAACTTTCTGTCAAATGGTTTTGGAATTATTAGCATTTTTGTGATAAGCCACGCCCACTGGATATTTATTGGCTCGTCATTAGGCCATCTTTTAAAAATCAAAATTCTGTATATAAGTTTTATGATGCATGGTGTAAGGAGTGTGTTTACCAGGTTTCATGTAAATTGGTCAAATTTTATAGGAGGAGTAGTATTTTAAGTGTTTTACAAGTAATGCTAATTAGCGGAAAATCCAATAGGGCTAACTTGATGGTTCCTTGAGGCAAATTTGTTCAGTATGAGCAGCTGGACCTCTATCCCACATTTTGTGACTCTAGATAAAACGGGGCGTATTCAGTGGGCGTGTCAATGATTTTTAGTGAATTTTTAAATATTTTCTTATATTTGGATCTATATAGCGCCACCACGTGGCTCGATTGGGTTGAAACTGTAGAGGTCAATTCCACATGTTACTCTTAATAGATATACCAGGTTTCATAACTTTCTGTCAAATGATTTTGGAATTATCAGCATTTTTGTGATAAGTCACGCCCATTGAAAATTCATTGGCTCGTCATTCGGCCATCTTTTAAAATATCAAAATTCTGAATATAACTTTTATGAAGCATGGTCTAAGGAGTTTGTGTACCTCATTTCATGTAAATTGGCCAAATTTTGTAGGAGGAGTAGCATTTTAAGTGTTTTACAAAAAATGCTAATTAGCGGAAAATCAAATATGGCTGACTTCATGGATCCTTGAGGTAAATTTGTTCAACATGAGCAGAGGGACCTGTACACCACATTTTGTGACTCTAGGTCAAACGGGGCGTCGGCAGTGGACGTGTCAATGTCACAATATTTACACGTGCACTACAGCGCCACCAACTGGCCTATCGCCACGAAATTCGGTGTGAGCTTGTATGATGACAACTTCTAACTATTTGCCAAGTTTCATGATAATCAGCCAAGCGGTTAAGGAAAAACTCAAAGAAGTAATAAATGAGTACATTTAAGCCAAAATGTCGGCAAATTCAAGATGGCGCCCACCAAATTAGTAAAGTTCTATGATCCAAATCCGGCTCTTTGTCACTGTAGCAAGTTATACATCTCTGCAAAGAAACTTTGATTTTTAGTGAATTGTTTTATATTTCTTTATATTTGGAACTCTATAGCGCCACCAGATGGATCGATTGGGATAAAACTGTACATATCTAGTCCTAATGGTACTCTTAACAGACCTACCAAGTTTCATAGCTTTCTGTCGAATCGTTTTGGAATTATTAGCATTTTTGTGATAAGCCACGCCCAGTTAAATTTCATTGGCTCGTCATTCGGCCATCTTTCAAAATATCAAAATTCTGAAAACTTTTATGAGATGTTCTAAGGAGGGTGTATACCAAGTTTCACATTTTCCCTTTCTATAGCGCCACCTAGTGATTGAGCCGAATAATTTTGAAAGCTATATCTCAAGTTTTGTGTTGATCAGACTTTGCATTGAAAAGTTATTAGCATTTTTTTGATAAACCACACCCACATACATATTCATTGGCTCATTATTCGTCCATAATTTCTCATATCAGAGTTCTGTAGAATGGTTCTATGGAGCATGGTCTAAGGAGGTTAGCCACCTAATTTCGTACAAAATCTGTAAACATTTGTAGGACAAGAAGCATTTTAAGTCTTTTCCACATAATTCAAAATGGCGGAAATCCAATATGGGTGACATGATGGGTTATTGAGGCAAATTTGTTCTATCATGGAGAGACAACTACGGTATTATAAACCTCCTGACATTACTTCAAACACTGTGAGAAATAACCTTGCATGCTTTTGTGCACCCCTGTATATAACAGACAGGAGGATGTACGTGCGTTGTGCGCATGCCTATGTAGACACACTTATATTGCGCTGCTAAAATAACAGAAATAACTGCGACATGATGTTACACCAGGTGTGTGGTGGTTTTAGCACAAGTGCTTTCTGCTGGCTCAAGATAGCAATACGCCGAAATGTATCCTGGCCACAGGAACTCTATAGCACCACCAGGTTTGATTCAGACGATATTACAGTGCTGAGCTCACCAAGTTGCATATGATTATGTCAAATCATTTGGGATTTATTAGCATTTTTGTCATAAGCCATGACAACATTGTTTTTTTATTGGCATGCTGTGGGCATATTTTTTCTTAATAACATTGGTTTATATAACCATTAAAGACTTTCTTTAGGACATTCTACAAACCAACTTTCATGCAATTTGGTCAAACTGTCTAGGAGGACATAGATTCCAAATCCGGGTGTAAGATAGGGCCCCTTGTCTTCATATTGCATATGACCCTTGAGCAACCAATATTTCCTGAATATTCTTGGAGCTCTATCGCATCAGCAGGTTTTATTCAATAAATATTACACTGCTGAGCTCACCAAGTTGGATATGATTATGTCAAATCATTTGGGATTTATTAGCATTTTTGTCATACGCCACGACAACATTGTTTTTTTTTGGCATGCTGTGGGCATATTTTTTCTCAATAAGATTGGTTTATATAACCATTAAAGAATTTAATTACTACATGCTACAAACCAAGTTTCATGCAATTTGGTCAAACTGTCTAGGAGGATATATATTTCAAAGGTTTTTCACAAAATTCTAAATGGCAGAAATCGAAATGTTACAACTTACTCCATGCTTATTAGTAGTACATATCTACCAAGTTTCAACTTGATTGGCCCTCATTAAGGCTGTGTAATGAGTTCTAAACTTTGATTGGCTGATGGTGGCCATATTTTTTGAAGGCTCATTAATGACCTGTCTGTAACTTGACCGGGACCGTGAGTACAAAATTGCAAGTTATTTGGTCATTTGGTTCAGGAGTTAAGGGCATTTTCACATTTTACCCTGCAATATCACCACCTATGGACCAAACCAAACGATATTTTACACACATTCTTTTGTTGATAAACGGAAAACACCAAGCAAGTTTCATGATAATCGGACATTGCTTTCAAAAGTTATTAGCATTTTTGAGATACGCCACATCCACATTGTTTTTTATTTGCTAGCTACGGCCATAGTTTTTTATGTAAAAACTTTGTTTATATAACTTTTCAAGATTTTCGTTCATAGAGGCTGCATACCATATTTCATGCAATTTGGTCAAACTGCTGAGGAGGAGATAGATTTTAAAGATCTTTCACATTATTCAAAATGGCGGAAATTCTATATATTGCACATCATGTTTGATTGAGGCAAATTTTTTGCTCAAGTAGAGGCATGCCATTTAGCAAGTTTATGTGATTAACTTGCTAAGATACCAAAAAAAGCAAGCCCACAAGTGAAAAATGCTAAATAAATTGCACAATTCACTCTTCACATTGGCTGAACATTGAAAAAAATCAAAACGCACACGGTCACTGTAGATAGCTAGCTACAGAGCTCTCCATGTTTACACTCTATGATCGACAACTCTCAATTGGAGGTCTGAAAAAGAATTTGTGTCAAGTAACGTTAGCCTACATCTTTGGTTGAATTTGTCTTAACTAAGTGGGAGGGGCAAATCAAACAGACACGATATTGCTCAATCAACTTCTCGTTCGCTTTCGTCCTCGTAGTCACTCATATTGACGAGCGATAATTAGCTAGCTACTAGCTAAGTTGACAGAAGTTCAGCTGGACAAATCATGCCAGTGACATCATCGTGTATGTAAATTAAGATGGCGGCGCTCCGAACAAGCAAAACGTAAAAATCTGGTTAAGAAATATATTCATAGATAGATATATAGATATATTTCAAAATTTATATTTGTTTTTCAGATTATTTTTTCGATAGATATTTTAAAATACAACAATGAATGCGTTATCAACTTGGATATGGATGTTTCAGTTCCCCTTTAAGATGAGGTGTGGCCAGGATAATTTTTGCCGTATTGCTATCTTGAGGCAGCATTAAGCGCTTGCGCTAAAACCACCACAAACCTGGTCTTAAGTCATGTCGCAGTTGTTATTTTAACTTCACAATATGAAGATAGTAATATGCATCAGGGTTACACACACAGGGGCACGCACAAACATGCATAAAAATGGATTATATTGTGAAATAGGGATTAATATTTAAAATAAAAAATTCTCTCCCGTTATTATATTTTGTTTTCCGTTATTATATTTCTGGGAAACAGGAAATAGTTTAGTCGGGAATTACCAGGAACCCGTGGTGGTGTTAAACCCTAATGTTTAAGATTATTATAGTGTATATCAAAACACGTCATAATGGCAGCTGTAAATCGCTCTTTTTGCAGTCTTATTAAATCCGCCACTGTATTAGCAATTCACCAAGGTGCAAACGCAGATGGATTTTAAAGGGAATGGGAGATGACACTGATTGGTCTATTGCATGTTATGACCAAGAAACAACTATGTAATTAATGAAGAGGCTAACCTTGCGCCTTACTCTGCGCGCAAAATATGCGCCCTCTAACAAGCAAAAGTGGAGTTGGACGCGCCCTAAATGCACTTGCACCATGCGTTTGAGACCATACGCTAAGATCATGAAGATAGAGCCCACTGTGTTTTTGAAAATACTCAATGATCCATTTTATTGATCTCAGCTGATGGCTATCACCTATTATGTAAAATATTGTGGCCACTAATGGGTATTGCAACTTATGATTCTTCAGTTTTTTTTTTGGACGATAATATCGAATATCGTCGTTTTTGTTTTTTTAAAGCAGTATCGTCAGTAGGGGAATTTCAATATTGCCCAAACCTAGTTTAGTCAGAATTTACATTCTCACTGCTTGACTAGTCTTCATAAACTATCATTTATTACGGTTTACTTATTTAGGAAACGTTTATCAAGGTAAAAAAAAAAGCAGGAAGAGTTATGTGGGGGATTCTCTATCCATTAAAACACCTGATAAGTTACAAAAAGCTGATCACGGATGCCTGGAAAATATTAAGTGACAATAGTGGGATGCATGCATCAGTTCCCAGTTACCAGCGAAGAGAAAAGAAAGGGTGAACTCACCAGTTCCACATCGGGGGGCACAAACAGGCCAGGGGGTGCCACGAAGGGCTCCTCAGTGTCCTGGGGCTCAGGTTCTTCCACTGGGGGGTGAGAGATTTTAGAACACTGCACATTAAAGACCGAATCTCACACTCTCACACACACACACACACACTCACACACACACACACACACACACACACACACACACACACACACACACACACACACACACACACACACACACACACACACACACACACACACACACACACACACACACACACACACACACACACACACACACACCAGAAAAACACATCAACGTAGAAAACTAGACTCTTCTCAAGTTTTGACAGATCGCCTGGAAAAGGCATTAAAACTGCATGAGGCCCACACAATGCAGATGCTGCCATGTGAATAAAAGCCTGTTACGGCTGATGGAAGATGACCTGCTAAGCTGAATTACATCGTCGGGTTAAAAAAAGCAATGTGCACATTGACTTCCAAGCTGCTATGTTGAACAATTGTGATTGTACTCATTTAACCTGATTGTGATCACCTGTCCTGTACCTTTAATAGTGGCCTTACATTGATGGCCCTCTACATTCACCAGTGTGTCCATCTCCTCTGTACAATGAATCATGGATACATGTGAAAATACTAGGGGTGTCACGATACCGATTCAAATTCGAAAATCGATCGAAATGAGCGTTCGATTTCGAAGTTCGAAATCACAAGCTGGTTCGCGATTCTCCAAGTTTTTTTTTTCTCTCCACCCCCGCCCCCCGCACGCTCTTCTTAGCCTTTCATGTGATGGGTAAAATGTAAAAAAAAGTAGCCTACTTGGCCATCTCTAATGTAGGCGTTTCCGACAAAACGAAACTTGACGCCTTCCACTGCATTTTGTTCGTCCACGCAGGCGTGCGTCCGAAGAAAAAAAAACTACGATATTTCAAAGAAGACACAGCTGCTAGTTAACGTTAGCTTACCGGTAGCCTGCATTACTTTTCGACACACCATGGCCACTGCCGGAGTCGGAGATGGAGAAACAGAACTGGAAAATCCTCCTGCTTCCCTCAAGTCACCGGTGTGGCAACATTTTGCCTTCCCCGTGAGTTATATAAACAACGAACGCGTCATTGACAAAATAACGAGTTTGTCGGCTATGCTACACGCGAGTACCATACGCCACCTCAGGCAACACGTCAAATATGGCAGGACACATTCGCAGGCATCACAAAGAAATAGATTCGACTGGGAAAAAAACATTGACACAGGCAACTCAAATGACAACCCAAAATGACAGTCAGGGCATGAAAAAAAACGTGTAAATAGTTAATAGCGTGGTACATGTTCAACTGTTTATTATTTCAGATATTAGTTTGTTAAAGCTCTCAACTGTTCAAAGAATGTGAACACGCTCATCTTTTTAAAGAAGAATTTGAAAATGTAAATGACTGTTGTCAGGGCATAAAACCAATGTGTAAATTGTTAATAGCGTGGTAAATGTTCAACTGTTTATTCTAGAGTCTAGTTTTGATAAAGCTCTTAACTGTTTAGGTGTGTTTAAATATTCTCATATTTTTGTTATTATTTATAATTGTTATTATTCAAATAAAAGTTACTTATTGAGAAACAAGTATTTTTCTTTACAAATCAAGACTCGATAGTCTAAAGCTGATGATACACAGGCAATATTTTCAGGCAATATTGCCGGCAATATTGCCAGGCAATAATTGCTGGCAATTTTCCTATTGACAAATAAATATCTGAACAAGTTTGATCGAGGCAAGCAATATTTTGCTACCATCCAATCACAGATGAGATTTTGGGTCACATGACACCTGAGTCTTCCAAAAATAAATTTCAACAATGGCTGCCAAGTGAAGGAAACCGAAGGGATGCTGATCTCTTATAACTTTATTTATTTATTACTCAGGTAAGTTATATTGATGTATTAGTGTAATATTGAAATAAAGACCAACTTTTCATGAGTTATGGTATTCTTTACTTTTGATTGTAAATAATTGGTATTATTACTCACTCACCGCCGTACTGACGAACCGAGTGACTTTTAACTAGCTAGCTAGCTAACTTTACTCAGCAGACCTAATCAGACCACCTGCTTTACTGGTGAATACATCCATGAATGCTTCCGTAAAATTTAGAGATACAGTCGATTGAATTACATTGGCGGAAAGCTGTGGTTCTTGCCGTTCCGGGCACATATATACCTTTGTGGTGAGATGACGGTAAAGGTTTGAAACAGAGGTTAAAAACAGGATCCGCAAAAATTCTTTTTTCAGTTATTTTTCAGTTATTGCCCCATTGCCCATTGCTACAGTGTAGCAATATTGTACAATATTGTACAATATTGCCAGCAATGGGCAATGGGTATGGGCCCATTGCCCATTGCTGGCAATATTGTACAATATTGCCGACAATATTGCCTGAAAATATTGCCCGTGTATCATCAGCTTAACAATGGCATAGCCATTAGCTAGACTATAGTGCTGGGAAAAAAATTGTGCTGGAAAAAAATCGAAAATCGAATCGAATCGTGACCTTAAAATCGAAAGTCAAATCGAATCGCGGATTTGGAGAATTGTGACACCCCTAGAAAATACTGTTTGTTTTTTGATGTCTAAAAAAAATGTCTTTGTTAACAGAAACATTTAAAATATTCAAAGAATGTAATGAAGTACTCTGCTGCTAGAATGCATATCATGTGCAGGGCTCCAGACTAACTTTTTCCATTGGTTGCACTGGTGCGCCTAACTTTTTAATTTAGGTGCACTAGCACATAATTTAGGTGCACCCAAAATCTTTCACCGCGCCTTTTGGCGCCGCAATAATACACTTTAAGCATTACCTTTTTTTGTCAGTTCCCATACACATTGGTAATATAACACATTATGTAAATGATTGTAAACAGGAATAAAGGTGAAGATACATGTTTTTTCTTTATTTAAAATCACAGCACAAACAAGAAATCGCAATTGTTTAAAAAATAAAAGTGCTGATGTTTAAAGTGCTTGACAAACTCAAATAAATCTAAGTCAAATAACTCAAACAAAAGTGAGTGCTGTCATCTGTATTGTCTGATCAGTCTTGTCTGCTATCTGATCTTGTTGTCTGATCAGTCTTGTTGTCTGCTATCTTGTTGTCATCTAATCTTGTTGTCTGCTACCACAAGAACCTTGTAGCAATACTCATTCTAGCATAAAATGTATTGTGTGATATAAGTAAACGGATATTTGCTGTACAGAGTAGTCAAAACTCACTCTATGAAAACAATCATGAGAGAAGTAAACAACATAAAATAAAAAGTGTGTTATGAGTCCCTTCAATTGCCATATAGCCCAACTAACAAGCTCAGAACACTGGGTTCCATATGCCATCAAACATGACTACCCATGAAAAGAAAATGATTCAGCCCAGGCTAAGTTATTCACTGAACCCTCAATAGTGACAAGGCTTGTTTGGGTTTCCTTTCCAACTAAGATTAGGCCTATGACTTTATCTGTTTACTTTATCTGTTTATCATTATGCTCCCGTTTATTGTAGGCTATATAGGACATTGTAGCTTTAGGCCTACAAAACGTGGAAAGTTGTGGCTGCGTTTACCATTTCATGTTGCTCGTCGCTATGTCGATGTGTGCAGCACTCTCTCATCGCTCAAAAGAAATCAAACGCATTAAGGAACTGAAGTTGAGCATCAAAGCCAGATAATGTTATAGCTACTGCACTTTAAGAGCGAATAAATATAAGAGCGAAAAAATAAGTGTCCGTCTGTCCGAACAAATATTTTCGGTGCAAAAAGACGAAATATCCGGGTAAAGCCAAGGACGTCTGGTCAGCCAATCTGATAGCCTACTGGATATTGGAAGGTTAGCATAAAAAAAATGTTATGTCCAATGCAGTTAGTCTTAACCATAAACTGTAACGTCAGAAAAAATGGCTTAACACAGCTTTCTTTCAAAACAACGTTCAGATTGGAATGCAGCTGAATACATCGATGGGGTCACGTTAAGGTTAGCCAAATATGTTCTAAAGTAGCTATAACTATGTCTGGCTTTTCTTTTAAATGTGCATCGAGCTACTATTGGCGTATTATCAACAGGCTTTTGTGATAGCCTGTCATTTCTACGCCTCTGACTGCTACTGCGAGCTAACAAAGTTACCTTTCATTTAGCATAACCACAGAACTGTACAGTTCTGAGAGCATAACTTAGCAGTCGTCGCTAGCTAACGTTATACATGGAGGTTCCTGCTTTTTGGGAAGGTGGGCTAATATGTTGGCTAATAAGCCTGCTTTGTTCAACACAGCTTCGAACAACATAACAAGGAGTAACGTTATAGTTAACGCTAACCAACAGCTTGTTAATAATGTAGTTAGATAACGACATAGATATTAAACATTTTTAGTAACGTTAACTATTCGCGGCTCATTTATATGAATTTTCAGTAACGTTAGGCTGTGAGGCAATTTCAACAAGATACTCTACGTTGGCCTTCAACATTAATCTGTCTAACACAACGTTACATTGCAAAAATAGTTCATTCTATCAGTCTAACATCAACATTCCGGGGAGGCTATAGCCTACCTGTTAAATAGGCTACGGTTATCACTGTGGTCATTTCAATCATGATTTCTCATCGTTCAGGCAACACTTCACGCTATTATTAGCCGGGCAAGGACCGCTGGTTCACGGAAAGCTTGAAAAAGCGGTTGGGATCACCGACTGCAATACCACAGACGGTAAATAAACAACAGGTGCAACAATCATTATTTAAGTATGTGAATGTAATCTGCTCTCCTGGCCGTGACAGAGGCACTTGACACTGCTAGAGCCTCATCCCTCTCCTCTGTCCTGATTGTACTTGACCTGTCAGCGGCGTTCGACACGGTCAACCACAAACTCCTGATCTCCACACTCACTGAGATGGGCATTTCTGGGACTGCCCTCTCTTGGTTTGTATCGTATCTCACTAGGGCTGAGCTGAATGCTTCGGAGCTCCGAAGCTTCGTTCGTTGGATTGGGATTCGGATCCTAAATTCAGATTCGAATAGTTCGTTTTTTTTCCTCAAAAAAAAAAAAAACAACAAAAAAAAAATTTTCCCTCTCAAAAAAGAAGAAAATGGATGGTTTACTGGATGTTTGTCAACATATAAGTGTTTATTCTATACTGATTGATCTTTGAATCGCCTGGAAGTTTATTGAACGTACAAGGGATGCTAGTGTGGTTCAGCCTTCCACGTGACTTGTCACCACATTCACTACGCTGTTGCCCAAAGCCTGAGGTGAAGTTACAAGATGTCAGTCAGCTGTGTGGAAACATTTTAATGTTACCGCTGACAATCCAATATAAGTATAATGGTTAAGGAACTGGCCTTGTAACCGAAAGGTTGCAGGTTCGATTCCCAGCTAGGACACTGCCGTTGTACCCTTGAGCAAGGTACTTAACCTGAATCGCTTCAGTATATATATATATATATACGTATATATATAAATGGATACTTGTAAACAATGCTAAAAAATTTGTGTGTAAGTCGCTCTGGATAGAGCGTCTGCTAAATGCCTGTAATGTAATGTAATCTTCGTCAGAGTAATACCCTAGCAACATTAGCATTATCTAGCCGATCTGACTAGGCTAAATTTCATGATCAATTCTTTGTTTAATTGTGGTTCACATTCTGTTCTGAGTTAAGCATATTGCACAATTTTATATGGGAATGTAATGGGGGCGTGACGTGTGAGGTTGGAGGAACCAAACGCAGCAAGGGGATTCTTTAAGCTAGATAGCCACCGAGACGGAGAGACCCCGTATATTGGGAAATATAAAGGCAAAACGCAAATAATCTAGTTCCTACTCTCACTGGAGGGAAATACGGGAACTAGAAAAAAAGGGGCGTAACTAAAAACAACCCGTATAACCGGGCAAACGTCACACAAGAGCAACACATCTCGAGCTCGGAAAACACAACGAGCTAAAAAAACAAAAAAACATACCCAAACGTATACAAACAATGAAAAACGAGATGCAAAAAGTCAACTGAGGAAAGAAGCTGCCTCGTAGGTAACAAACAAAAGGACATAAAATAGAACTAATCAAAGGAAGAACGCGACAAATAACGAGAAATAACTCCCTAGCTCTAAACGGAGCGAACTGCTTGCTGAGGAATAGAAGGAAGCAGTCTCCATGTCCTAACCTACCGGCAGTATGCCACACGCAAGACATGCAAACACTAATGGCCATATCTCACTAACCGGGTGAACGGCACACAAGAGCAACGAATCTTGAGCTCGGAAAACACAACGAGCTAACAAACACACTGAATACCTTACAGTATAAAAAACAGTGGACGAGATGCTAACGTGGAGAGAGAGAAAAGACAGCCTCAGAGATAACAAATAAAGGAACGTAAATTAGAGCTAAGTAAGGAGAGAACGCAACCAGCGAAAAAATAACTCCCTAACTCTAAAACGGAGTGTATTGCTTGCTGCAGGAATTAACCTACCGGCAGTGTGCCAAACGCAAGACATACGGAAAATAATGGCCCTACATTTCAATAAAGGGAAAAGGTAACGAGAAGGTGAAAGGAACAGATCTAACGTTCCAAGGCTACTTTCATAGACTTGCAGTCACACGCACACGTCAACAAAATCACCCAGACTCCCTATGGGACGACATGTACCGAAGGACGAACAGAACTACAGTTCCAAACAACATCGCCCAGACTCCATATACGGAGACGGGTACCGAAGGACGAACAGAACAGTCTCTCAATAAGGAGACCAGAGAGAGGCGAATAGAGCAGAGAACTCCCATACTTCTACGAGCTAAGTGACTAAATAAGAGCCAGCAATAATAAGCGCAATAATAACCTTCCTCGATAACGAGAAGCGTAAAAACAGGCAAGCATAATGGCACAAATAAAACACACACCCAACAGTGCGAAAGAAAGCAAAATAATATCGAAGCCCAGAACGACGGAAACGTGGACTTAAATAGCTCCAAGGTAACCACGCACAGGTGTGATGCTGAGAGAAGCTCCGCAATAAAGACGCGGCGGAGCAAACATCCACTAAAAGGGCAGCGCCCTCGGGTGGCTACCAAGGAAAACGACCGCAAGGGAAGGACTAGTCAAAAACCATGACAGGGCATAGCCTACACTCGCAGTATGTAGGCTACATGAAGTCTGAGAGTTTATAGGCCTGCACATAATTGTGAAAACTGCGGCTCATTGTAAAGCGCTTTGAGTATCTAGAAAGGCGCTATATAAATGCCATGCATTATTATTATTATTATTATTATCTTTTAAATTAATTTAGGCCTATGTTTCATGTCCTGAACTTCTGTTCAATTTTAATATAATACTTTGTTGTTTCAATAAAAAAAAAAAACGGCCTTTCTTCATACGCATATTACTGAAATAGATGTGAGCGCGCTCTACTGGACATACCGTAACATCATTTTCAAAGACTCAAAAATATATTTTTAATAGATTATTATTAAAACGAAAATAATCGGGGAAAATTGCCAACGAAGCTTCGAAGTGAAAAAAATGGCATTCGGCTCAGCCCTATACCTCACTGATAGATCCTACCAAGTCTCTTGGAAGGGTTCCATCTCTGCACCCCATCCCCTCTGTACAGGAGTCACGCAGGGATCTGTACTGGGTCCTTTGCTGTTCTCCATTTAAACTAAGTCTCTTGGTTCAGTAATTAATTCACATGGCTTCTCATACCATAGTTATACTGATGATACTCAACTCTTCCTCTCTTTCCCTCCCTCTACCCCACAGGTTAAGGAGAGGATATCTGCGTGTATACTTGGGGAATGACAATGCTCTAAAAACTACAGAAAAATGCAATCCCAGGACAAAAGTATACATACTGTAGAGTACAGGGACAAGTGATCTTTTATTGAGGTACAAGAGTGATTGATTAGGCAACATATTTAGGTGTATGTAACACTGTGATATCAATGTTTTTCATCTTAAGCCATCAGAAGGAGCAAATGTATATGCTTTATAATGGACAAACAAATTCTATTCATTTTATTACATGTTTTGCATACGGGTTTTGGACCCATAGATATCTACCCCCCTATACTGATGAAAATATATTAATTCCCACTTGAAAATTATGCAAAAGTGAGTTTTATGAACCAAAACTGTTGATTTGTAGTTAAATATATACATTTTTTCAAGCAGTGCACAATTTAGTCATTTGGATAGATTTGGAGACACTAATGGACAACAGGGTACACTGCTTATATTTTGCATCATAGACCTTTAGTAGTTGCATATCATCCTCAAATTTTGCAAAACTTGTGGACAAGGAGTTTATGATCCAGGAAATGTATATATATTACTGATTTCACTTATGTAGCTCTCAGTATTTTGTTGCAAACTAAAGAAACTATTTTTGTTTGAATTTTCTTTGCATTTGTGGCACTTTATTTTGACTTCAATTATGAAAATAAACAAATCTAAGTTTGTATTGTAAATGGTACACCTGTACCATTTTTCATTTAAGTCTTGTTTCATTTAAGCCATTTAGCAAGTTTATGTGATGCTCACACCTGGAGTTATAAAGCCTTAAACAGAGCAGCCCCTAAATAGGTGAGAATTGACCAAATTTACCATCTGTGCCAAGGGGTTAAATTGAAATTACCAGAAAAGAGAGAGATTAGCCCGAAATTGCCAGAATAGTCCAAGTTAGTTAGCCAACAACACAATAAAAAGCCCCAAGTAAGAAAAAATCCCAATTTCTCCTTCGGCTACACCATAAATACCTTTCTCCCCAAACACTGAGGACCTGTGCCTGGATTGGGTGAGGTAAAGTTTGGAAGGAGGGGGGTAGGGGATCAGACTCTTTTCATGACCAGGACGGCTTATCCAATAGCTGACAAATTCTCTTATTAATTAATGTGCACTTAGGTTGCTCAAAACAGGGCTAAGCATCATGAAATTATGATTAAAATATTCAGGGTTTTAACCTCTTTATAAAGAGTCTAGCAGGTGATTTCACTGAACTATTGAGAACTTCATTAGAAAGGGACGTTTGCTCCTGCTTTTAACAACAGAAGTTGAATAATTTTAGTACAATCATAAAATCTGTGCAGTTGTGTGATCTTCAAATTAAGGCTAAATATTACCAAGACCACCAGCGGTAACACCCTGGCCTATGCTTGAATCTGGAGTTGGGCCAAAAATCAAAATCATAAACTGGCAGGCCTAACAATCATTACCTACATCAACCTTATGACGTTCAATTGATGATTTCAATTGAATGTAACAGATTTGCATTCAAAATTTAAAATGGAAAGGGAGACCATGTGGCCATGTGGTATTCTCTGGCTACGCTAGGCCCAGGATTCCGTGAATATCTTTGTGTTCTGGTGTTTCTCCTCAACAGGAGACAAGACACCCTGACCACTTTAAGATTTATATCATAGATAAGCCAGCGCCTCAGCGTGACTTAATTGCTTTTGTGCCTATGGACTAGGGGGCAGAGAGAAACACAGATCCTAGGTCAGGTCAGCAGAGCAGGCCTCTTGATAACCGAGTACTATTGAATGGACTATGAGCAAGTTTGCCATATCACATGATACATTCTCTATCAGAGGCCGCAATCTCAAAGCTATATACCGGACACTGCTCTTAAAAAATGTGGGTTGAAAGTGAAAAGAAAATACTTTCAATAAACTTTCAGAGTTTGTTTCTTTCTCATTATATTGTTGATTGACAGTGCAGGCTTATTGTACTATGAAAAGAATCATTTGTTGTAGCCATTCTCAATTGAAAACCATAATGTGTGCATAAAGCAGATTAATCGTTGTGATAATCGGCAGATTAGTTGGTTATCAAAATAATCGTTTGTTACGTGACGTACCTCTAGGGGTGGGAATCGAGAACCGGTGGTTCCAAGTTGTCCGATTCCTCGGAATCGTACGCCTTCACGCTTATCAATTCTCTTATCGATTCCAGCATGTATTCCCATCAGCTACGCATAGCAAAACAACGTCACGTCATGCACGCCGTCATTTTTCATTCAGTCAGTGCATGATGGCAGGCAGAGTTTGGCGCCCCGTCTAAAAATATAAAATGTAAACGTCATTTTTAAAAAACTAATTTAAAAATCAATAGAAAATGTGTTCGCGTAAGCTCCATTTTGTGATCCGTCTTTGGAAATGATCAACTATTCAACAGATTTGTGGAGTGTGTGGACTTCCCCCTCAGGAGCCTATAACCAACTACAAGTGTAAAACTACAGTGTTTTGATTGGCGGTAGACTAATCTGACAACGATTGCCTGCTTGGCGACGCACAGATGAGTAGCCTAGATTTGGAAAGCGAATAACTAGCCTAAATTAGCTAAATGATAATCTTCAATCTTCGTCATCTTCAGCTAATAAGAGAAGCTAAAAAGTTTGCGATCTTCGTTAGAGAATGAAACTACTAAATATCCCAATCACAGAGCAGCGGTTAAATAACAATATTTTAGCCATCTTTTTTGACATAACGTTAAACTGGTCATTTATCCTCTCTTCTCGCGTCCTTTTTCATTACTTTCTGGTGTCTCTTACTTTCTTTGATGTCTGATATTTTTAAGCACTCGTATTGATCAAGCCAAATGACATTTATAATGCCATTTCAATTTACAGAATTATACAATTCTGACTTTTATTGGATTCTCTGCCACTTGTGCAGGCATAAATATAGCAGATAAATATTTTCCATGATATGACTAAGAAATATTAATGGAAAACAAATACTTTATAAATATTGTGCCATTGAATCCATTAGATGACCACCCAATAGTAATAGTAATAGTTGGTCTTTTAATATCCTGGGAGCAAATAATCGATAAAGGAATCGATAAAGAATGGGATTGATAAGCGGAATCGATAATTGCATCGGTATCAATAAAATCTAACAATTCCCATCCCTACGTACCTCAGTCAAACAATTCTCAGTGCAAATCTGCAAAAGGCATACGCTCAATATAATGTGCCATTACAATCGGTGTGAGCAACCTTGCTATACAGGTGATTCATAAAACGTGATTAAGACTGGGTTTTTGTCACAGAAAATATTGACGAAAGTCAAGGAGAAAACTGAAAAAACCGTCAGAAATCACAGAGCATTTTATAATAAAACTATTTATTAAATGAATCAATAGATTATTAATTAATCGTGCAAGTACAATATAGAAGTGAATGGAGAGCAACAAATACCCTATTCTGGATTATCACCCCAGGGGAGCACAGAGCAACAAGCATATTTTGCCACCATTTGGACTCATATCATGGCCAGGTAACTACAACCCAAAGTTCTACCAAAGTTCAGTTGTGCTTTAAGAATGAACGGAAAGGATTTCTTATGGGTGCAAATGTGTGGGAGCATGTGTTTGGCAATGTGGGGTTTAACTGTAGTGGGTGTCACAACCAAAACAGGATATCCTACCATCACCCCCCAACCCCCCAAGACACATCAGAGCAGGGCCGCTCACCAGTTTCCTTGGTGACCTCTTCCTCCTCGGTGGGCTGGGAGGGGTCATAGTAGTCGGCGCTGTAGCGGAACGCGACGGCGTTGTAGGTTCCCTCGTCCGCCAGGGCTTCACTCAGACGCTTGTACTCCTCCTCTGTGGACAAGAGCCCAGCAGGTGAGCACCTGTCCTATACAAGGCTTACGGTTCACACTCAGTCTTGGCTCTTCCGCTTAACACTAGGCTTCCCACAGGGGAGCCTGAAGGGCAATTGTGGCCGTGTTGTGCATGAGAAACAGCGGCTATGTCCAAGTGTGCATCCTCAGTGTGAACTAGGGCTGTCACGATATCAAATTTTCACGATATGATTATCATGGCAATCATTAAAAAAAGTAATGCTATTACTCAAAATGCATCTTTAACTTTATTTTGCTCCAATGTCTTCGTTTTCTCTTCAAAAACTGTGAAAACAACCGATTACAGTTAATTTTTTACGCAAGTCAAGCAATCAGATTTGTATATAATACAATGTCAACTGAACCAGTAACATGAAATGTGTGTGTTGTGTTATTGCTTTTCTAAAACAGTTACCAAACATTAACATACAAGGATGAGATATGAGGACGGAGGAATCGAGGCAACGTATTAGGCAAATGGAACGTCCTTGTTCAGTCAAGCATCATTCAGTGTGTCTTCCGTATACATGTCTGTGGGTTTTGAGCAAGGTAGCAAACATATAATGCGGTTGTAATTAAACCTCGAAATGGATCCAACTCCTGCTGTTGCCTAACGCTAGTTAGTAGGTCATTTTGCATACCACAGCGTTTCCCCTACCATGCAATAGGCGGGAAATATAAAATGCCAATAATTAGTGTTTTGATTGCCGGCAATTTGCAGCCACACACAGTTGAAAGGATTTGTTTTTCGGTTACGTTAACTTAACAAAGCAAAAGTAAAACCCCCCCCCGTCAACGATCGCGGATACGACCCGACCCCCCCCCCCCCCCCAACCCCGCCCCCAACAATCGCGGAAACCCCCGTCAACAATCGCGGATACCCATCACGTCCTGCCATCTCACCATCCCGCCTACAAATACAACCTGGGGGAAACACTGTACTACCACACAATTTTTCCGATAAAACAAGTCAAGTCATATGCAGTTCAGTAACCGTGGAAGTTCAACTAACGTTACTTTATGGTCGTGCTCCTTGTAGACTATTCGTACGTGTTCCACTAATTAGTCATATTTTGACCAACCAGTCTAGAGTTGACTTACGATGAATAAAACAACTCGACTATAACTTTGCTGTTTAATCCTGTCAAGTAAAATCACACATTGATTCTTATATGTATTATGAATATAACTGGGTTGAAAATATGACTTGTTAGCTAGCTAGCTAACATGTTACCGTCTCCAAGTTATCCGAATAACTCAACTGTGAGCAGAACACGCTTAGCCTACGCTACAACTTACACTACGGTAGCAAAATGTGTAGGAGGGTGAATGCGAAGCTGCGTAGAAAGATTTGTGGTATTGTCTGCTTTGACGAATACTGTACCACCACATTTCCTGCACACAGGGTAGCCTATAAACGACTCCATCCTTCTTGCCAAAACCAAAGAATGCTTAAAGCCAAATAATTCCCACACTGCGCAGTTTACTGTTTGGAAGGGGAATTCAGAATCTTGCCCTCTGAACAGTAGTATATAGCATACGGCAACTGTCAAAATTTGATTGATGGGCATATGGCAACTGTCAAAATTTGATTGATGGGCATATGGCAAATGTCAAAATTTGATTGATGGGCATCGTTGGTTTTTATGGTTGGTCTTTGGGGTGCTTGGGGGAGGAAAAC
This sequence comes from Synaphobranchus kaupii, assembly GCA_029718625.1. NCBI lineage: Eukaryota > Metazoa > Chordata > Actinopteri > Anguilliformes > Synaphobranchidae > Synaphobranchus > Synaphobranchus kaupii. The sequence continues at coordinate 13,031,155 of CM056386.1, forward strand.
ATGTGAAGGAATTTTTTTATTTTTTTATTAGAACAACATCATGAAAAATTAAGGTGTATATATATATATATATATATACATATATATAAAATATAAATGTATAGGTTAGTGGCAATAGTTTAAGGTTTAAAAAAAAAAAAGTTTCTGTTAGCAGAAGCGTTTTAAAAGAACAAAAGAATAAAATAATTCAAGAATTCAAGCAGGCTGTTAAAACGTGACAAATAGCGGTAGGCTATAGCGAGTTAGTTGTCTGAAAGAAAGCATACAATTTTTTAAATAATGTTTGTTAGAGCCGAAGGGAAAAAGACTAACAAATGATGTCCGTGAAATGTGTGTGCAAGACTCCGTAGCCAAGGTCTTAGAATATGTTTTGATGTCCGGGGTTGCGTAAATCTTAAAATCCGTGAAAAATAGACTATCTAAAAAGCGAGTTAGTGTTCTAAAAGAAGAAGAAGACCTAGGAGGCCTTGAAAGAAAGACTAGAAAGAATAAAAAATAAAAGAATAGACTATGTAACGCTTTACAGAATTAAAAAGCAAAAACCTAAAACGAACTCTGAATTTTTTCCAAAGTCCGCGGGGTTCCGGAGATGGCCTATAGTTTTGCAGAGAGAGAGAGAGATCCTTCCAGACGGCTAGAGTGCGGACAAATGGAGCCATTAGCCTTCCGTACTGTGTAAACCTGAAAATGGGATACGCCCCTGTAGTATCCGTCTGTTTCTTTTGAAATTGACGGACGTTTACACGGACCAATGAGCTGTATCGCTTATGTCAAGCCGGATTCTGATGGCTAGCAACAACTGGTGGGTTAGTGCTGACGCTATGCTAGGGGAAACCTTTGATTGACAAGGAACAGATGTTATACAACGCGGTTGATTCAAAAAGTAAGTTTGAAATGAATGAATGAATGAAATGTATATAGAAATAAACCTTAATCTACTGAACGTTTTTGTTTTGTTTCAGTAGACTATTTGCACAAGGGACGTATACAATTTTAGCAGAGGTTGCAGGTCTAATAGGCTAGCTAATTACGAATTTTTAAAATATAAACTATTTGCTAGATGGGTCATCTAATGTTTAGTATCGATGGGTTACTAAAAAAATGGTTTATCCAATTTAAGCAGGATTGAGATATTATATATAGCCTATATTGTGTAAGCGTAACTCTTTCAAAGTGTATTTATTTTTTTCGGAGAACCAAGCTTGAGTAGATTTCACAGCAGGGGGTCTGAATGATCGGAACAGCTGCGGGTTTTTTGGCGGGGATTTTCAAAAGATATTTTGTGAACTATAGAAATAAACCTTAATCTACTGAACGTTTTTGTTTGTTTCAGTAGACTATTTGCACAAGGGACGTATACAATTTTAGTAGAGGTTGCAGGTCTAATAGGCTAGCTAATTACGAATTTTTAAAATATAAACTATTTGCTAGATGGATCATCTATTGTTTAGTATTGATTGGTTACTAAAAAGATGGTTTATCCGATTTAAGCAGGGTTGAGTCGTTATATATTAAATGTGACGTTTAATCGTATTTTCTTTAACAGGGTTTTCAATCTACATTCACGGGAGGGGTGGGGGGGTGTGTTTACGAGTTACGTTCAAGTTAGGTACACACCCCTCACCCCTGTTAGGATATAAAACAGGGGTTAGGGGTTAGAAAATTACAGCGGCTTGTCTGATTTTACTCTGATGAAAAGAGCTGGTCGAAGAAGAGGTCGATTTACCCAAAACATTTTGCGTGCAAGAAATGTCGACTGTAGACTTTTCAACACAAGGTATGTGCTACTATTTTAATTCTTGTAAAGTGTGAAACTTTCAAGTTGTTAATTAAACATATTGAATGTTCTACTTCTTAATTAACGTTGTTAATGTAAATGTATTACAGATTTGGCTGAAATATTGTATAGCAACGAGGAACACGTGGGTGGTTGTTTCCGCGAATTTATTGAAACACCCGAAGCCATCAACGTTAGACAGAGTAAGATGTTTTTACAATTTTTAAAATGTACTTTTAAAGATGTTTTTATATATATATATATATATATATATATATATATATATAATTGGTGAATGTTAAATTGTTTTTAGATACTGAGGGGTAGGCTACACAGAGGGCCAAAGCCACGTGTATAGGCCGTGTTTTAGTTTTTTGTATTGTTAAAAAGGCCCTGAAAGCCCTCTAGAGACGGTTACAGAGACAACGCCAACTCCTCAAATACAAAAGAGAAAAAACTGCAAGTTTGTGCGTGTGCATGTGTGGGCGGGGCGTGCGTGCACGTTTGCGTCACGTTACAAATTTTTGGACGGCACATTTTTCGACGTAAGGAACGTCCCCTGCGTTTGCTCTGTGTTGTTGCACGCGTTCCTTGCGTATGTAAAAGGCCTTATTTTCTGATATTTGGTGCATGTTTAATTGTTTTATATACTGGAGGGGTAGACGACACGTGGCGAAGCCATTTTTATAGGCTGTGGTTTAGCTTCAACAGCAACAAAAAGCTATTTGTTACAGTTATATACAATTGTATGAAACTTACTTTGCTCAACATCTGATTATAACTATTGAACATTGCTATGTGCTTTATTTTTCTGATTTTATTTTTATTGTTTAAAAGGCCCTGAAATCCCTCTAGAGACAATTGCAAAGACAAAACCTTGCAGGCCTAAAGGACTGAAGAGAAAAAGTGGTGAGATTTAAGTTTTCTCCTATTAAAATAAAATGTTTGCTTTTTTATTTAGTTATTTTTTATTTTTTATTTTGTAATTTGATTTTTTATTTGAATTTTTTATTTTAAAATTTCGTAATTTGATTTTTATTTTTTAATTTGAATTTAATTTTTTAATTTGAATTTTAATTAATTAGATTTTAGATTTTTTAATTTTTGATCTTTATTTACCTTACAGACGCTGAAATAACGGATGCCGAAATATTGGGTGCGGTGATCGCCCCGGATATTTTAATTACGTCTAACAAACGTGTGAACCCAGGACCACGGACATCATCAGACCCAAAGACAACACCAACAGCAACAGCAACAGCATCCGCAGACAAACAATCAGAGGTGAACAGGACACCTCCTGCGACGGCCTCGGTTTGTCAAAATGACAAAAGTCTGCAATTAACCATCTTGAACAGTTTTATGACCCTTGCTGACAATTTTATGACCCTTGCGGATAAACTATTAAAGTAAAATGGCTCCTAAAAGACCTTGTACGTGTTCGTGTTCAGGGGCCCAGAGTAAAAGACCTGCCACAGAAAATGCTGAAAACCAGGACCCTAACCAATTAGATTTATCGCATGAAAATGTTAATCCGCATCTCTTAGCTCTTGTTAATGATGTTAATCAAACCTCTATTGACACGCATGAGCCAAGTAATGAAGCTGTAGAGCATGATGTTTTTGCAGGTTTATTAAGAGCATTGGACTCTGTAAACCGTGAACTCGCTTGTCGCGTTGAAACAGATATGACCCCAAACACCGCAGAAAATAACATGCATGGTCTTACAGAGCTAGAGATGCCCCAAAGCACTGCCGATAATGGTGGTGGTGGTGGTGATGTGATTAATAACGCAGACCTTCAGGTGATACGTAGGCCAGCTTTCAACAGTACAGAAATTCAGCTCCGTTTTAACTTTACATCTTTGTACAATGTTGATAACTATGCAGTTTTATGTGCACATCTTAAACACTTTAGAAAATCTACTGGCTAAAGTTCGGGAGCTGTCGAACCCCAGCGATGCCGTACAGTTAGAATTAAGGGGTGATTCTCTGTCTCAGGGTGTAACTGTACAGCTAAACGGTGATGAAATAGATTTGGAGGTTTTTTTTAAAATATGATTGAAGAGTTGGTTCAAAGCAATTTTGATATCCTGGCTGATGAAACTCTGATGCTTGTGGCCCACATTATTCAGAACCCTAATGGCGGTGGAGGAGACCGGCGAAAATTATCATCATGTCTCAAGAGCGAAATCATTCACAAAAAGCTAAGACATTTAATAGTTAGCTACAACGTCGATAATAATCTCTGTTTCGTGACATGTTTGACGCATCTTTTAAATCCGACATTCACAACGTGTGCCGCTGAAAGAGAGGCGGAACATTTACAACGTTCCGTAGGTTTGGGTGTTCAGGATAAGGTTTGTTTTTCGGACATTCAAATGTTTGAGAGGTTCTTAAACATCAAGATAGTTGTATGGACACACAGTTCAAATAACGGCGTCTTAAAAAAGTTTCAAACGAGCAACACACCACACTCTAAAACCTTATTGTTGTACCTCGAGGGCGGACACTATTACGGTATCAAATCATTGACAGGTTTCTTAGGCAGTCAATATGTTTGTACATTTTGTTACACTCCATACACATCGAAACATAGCCACTCCTGCTTACATTATTGTAACGTCTGTTTTGGCGCAGAATGTTTTACACATCGTTCATCAACGATAAGGTGTAAGGATTGTAAGCGACTCTGTCGGTCTAGGTTTTGCTATAACGAGCATAAAGTTTTGAAACTGCAGGAGTCTAGCGGTAAAATGCTCAGTTCGTGTGATACTAGAAAGTTCTGTGACAAATGTGCGCGAACATATGCCGTAAGTAGCAACACATCTAAAGCACACAAATGTAGTCTAAAGCTCTGCAAAGCCTGAAGGCTGTATTGACCCCTGAAATTGAGCATGCGTGTTACATACAAACTGTGAAAACTGAACACCCCAACGTACGTTATGTTTTTTATGATTTTTAGTGTCGGCAGGACCATGGCGAACACATTGCGAATTTCATATGTTGCATGGATTTTAAGGGCAAGCGTTGGACTGCAGAAGGTGATGGTTGCGTACAGGCTTTTTTAAAAAGGTATCGAACCCCAAAGTACAAGGAAAGGTATCGAACCCCAAAGTACAAGGGGTATACATTCATAGCACATAATTCGAAGGGTTACGATGGGTACCTGCTGATGTAGTATTTGGTAAAGCATGGTGTGACACCAAACATCATAGCGCAAGGCAGCAAACTCCTGTGCATTACAGATGAGGCTTTTGAACAGAGGTATATTGATTCACTCTGTTTCCTGACTATGAAGCTGAGTGCCATGCCTGGCTCTCTAGGTTTTGACAATGCTAAAAAAGGGCATTTTCCCCATTTCTGGAATAAAATTGAGAACCAGAATTACATCGGACCGTACCCGCCTCCCTTGTACTATGGTTTTGATACAATGATGGAAAAGGAGAGGGAGGAATTTATGTCCTGGTATAATAATGTGTCTGGGGGTGTGTTTGACTTTCGAAAAGAAATATCAGAGTACTGTCAGAATGACGTTGTTATTTTGCGGGAAGCTTGTTTGCGGTTTAGGACAGAGGTGCTTGTGCTCCACAGGCTTAGCCGCCATTCAATGGTTAGAATATGTGAGTCATCGGGAAAAGATTTTCATTCAGCATGCCTTGAACCGGGGGGAGGTTAAGATGGGTAACTATTATCTAGACGGGTATTCAGAGGTGGACGGCGTTCGGACAGCTTTTGAATTTGCGGGGTGTTTTTTTCATGCTTGCCCTCAATGCTTTAATTTAAGCACAATTAACCCTCTCACAAAAACAGATTTTGGCAATATATCACAAATTTCAAGAGAAAATTGACACTGCATAGCGTATATAACCTGAATGGTGTAGTTATGTGGGAGCACGAAAGGGTAAGACTTAAACGTGAGTCCCGAGGTTCAGGAGTTCCTGCGACATCATGACTACCCAGAACGTCTGGAACCTCGGGCTGCTCTGTTTGGCGGTCAAACTAATGCGCTGCAACTTTACTACAAGGTTCAAGAAGGTGAACAAATATACTATTTTGATTTCACCAGTCTATACCCGTTCATGAACAAAACTAAAGTTTACCCAACAAATCACCCCATCATCATCTTCCGTGACTTTGAACCGATCAAAAACTATTTCGGTCTGGTCAAAGCCAGGGTATATACCCCAAGAAAACTTACAATACCTGTGTTACCGTACAGAGTCTCTGGTAAATTAATGTTTCCACTTTGCCGGTCCTGCGCAGAATCTGAGCATCAAGGTGTGTGTGAACATTCTGATGAGTTGCGTTCTCTCACAGGTGTATGGTGTACCGTTGAAATGCTTAAGGCTCTTGAAAAAGGTTACATCATCGACAAAATCTTTGAAATTTGGCATTTCCAAGATATGTCCGATTCTCTTTTCAGTGACTATATTAAGACGCATTTAAAGGGCAAACGAAGCGTCAGGATACCCCTCTTGGGTTTCTGATGATTCTGACAAGGCGGCCTATGTGCAGAGTTATTGGGAGAAGGAGGGTGTTCGTTTAGACCCAAACAATATTTCTGTAAACAAAGCCAAGAGACCAATTTCCAAACTGTTTTTAAATAGTCTTTGGGACAAATTTGGTCAGAGAAGCATCCTGCCAAACACAACCTTGATCCGTGATCCTGAACAGTTTCTGCAATTCATGTTTTCAGACGAGTATGACATCTCACACTTTTCATTTCTTACAGAAGCCGTAGCTCTGGTACAGTGGAAACTTACTAAGTGTTTTCCAAAGGTCCCCAGATACAGCAATGTGTTCATCGCGGCCTTCACCACAGCTTATGCACGGCTCGAGCTTTATGTCATGGATAAAATGCCTGACAGGGTTCTGTACCACGACACAGATTCTGTAATCTTTGTGAGCCGCCCGGGTGACTGGATGCCTTCTCTAGGTGATTTTTTGGGAGAATTGACTAGTGAGCTAGTGACCACATTGTTGAATTTGTATCAGAAGGGCCCAAGACGTACGGCTATAAAACACGGTTTGGTAAAACATGCATGAAAGTGAAAGGTATAACCCTGCATCATACTAACACGCAAGTTGTCAATCTTTCATCCCTCACAGAATTGGTACAGCACTATGTACAGAATCCAGAGGCCCCAGCTCGTGAAATTACAACAAACACAAAACAAATTGTGAGGAATAAGAGAGGATTCTCTCTCAGCAATCGCTTAGTTTCTAAAAGATTCAGAGTAGTTTACAACAAAAGGGTCCTTCTCCCTGATTTCAAAACCTTGCCATATGGATTCTAGACAAGTGTTTGGGGTTGAGGGTTTTGACAACCGCCTTCAACATCCTTTTTCATGCATAATCCCAGGTCCATCAAACAGCGGTAAAAGCGTTTCTGTGAAAACACTGCTCGAAAATGCACAACATGTATTGTCAACAGAACATTGTATGGTTTTATTCGTGCTGGCAACCCATGTACGATGAAGTGCTTTGTAAAAAAAAGAATGTACATTTTGTAGAAGGTCTTCCTGAATCTTTGACCGATGAAGTTTTGCTACCTTTGCACAAAGCCAATTGTTGATGACCTTATGCAGGCGGCCAGTCAGAGCTCTGAAATTGAGAGAGCTTTTACCAAGTATACACACCATAGAAACCTAAGCATCATATATCTTGTTCAGAATCTTTTCTTCCAGGGTTGAAGCAGCCACACAATAAATCTTAATGCAAACTATATTGTTCTGTTCAAAAATCCAAGAGATAAAATGCAAGTTAATGTTTTGGCACGACAAATGTACCCCAGACATTCAAAGTTTTTCCTTGAATGTTTCGATGATGCGACCAGAAAACCTTATGGCTACCTATTGGTAGCACAGACGCCTGAGGAATACCGCATCAGAACTGGTTTGTATGCTTCAGAGTGGCCGGTAATTTAGGTGCTAAAGAAAACGTAATATGTCTGCACGTATTATACGGAACTGGACGCTTCTAAAAGCCCTATTTGAAGGTAATGCCCCGCAAAGACGTAACATATTACAGTCTGCTTCTGGTGAACTTATAAACACAATTTGTGAACTAGCTCTCAATGTTTTACGTGGCAATATACCCCTAACAGATACACAACTGAAAAAAATAAGAAAACAAAAGGTCGGAATTAAACTGTTGATTAACAAAAGATCATCTATTCGAAAGAGGCGAAAAAAATTCTCTCAAAAGGGTGGATTTCTTCTGCCTCTACTGAGTGTCGCAAAACCGTTTCTCACCAGTTTCATAGCGGGTCGCAGCGGTGATTAAAAAACATGGAGCATGCCCAAAAAATGTTTCTCGTGCCTCAAAGCCAGCTGGACAAATTAAAGAATCTTACTTTTACCCCGGAACCAATCCGACAAACTGTTGAAAATGATTTGGATCAAACCATACGTAACATCTTCTCAAGGACTGATGTTGATCCTCATGAGAAGGCAAAACTGTACACGATTGCTCTACAGCGTTTCATAGCGCTGGTTAAACAAGGTGAAGCCGAAATGCAACATTTAACCCTATCATTGCCTGATGACAGCCGCAATAGCCTTCTCACTGGCCGGGTCAAGGTCTGTACGTAAGATTTCCAGCAGTTTTTCCCTGATTTGTGGCTCCTCACGGAGTTCTGAAACAATGGTGTCAACAGACCCCAAGATTCTCACAGGATCTGGTACCACTCCGAACACTTTCAAGGCCTTGACCAGCAGAGGGCGCAGCCACGGTTTCTTCACTTTTGTCAGGAATTTGTCAAAATTATATTTAAAATAATACGCCTCCGTTTCAAAGAGACAGCTGTGTCTCAGTTGACTTGGGTGGTCAACTTCACAGCCGGGACATTCGCTTCTCAGTTGTTTTTTGATAGCGCCATTCAGAAGACAGGCGACTATGGCTTTCAGCAGCTTAATCATCGGGCTTGTAAGACACCCGTCGATTTCGTCTATACATCCTGGGCGGGTTTTTTGGCTGGACTGTTGTACACTGTTTGGCACCTCGCAGCCTTCGTCTTCGTAGACCATAGATTTTGGCTCTGATAAAAATAGGGCTTCGGCTTTGTCGATATCAATCCAAGGCTCTGTAGCAGGTTTGGCATTGTTCGCTGAATACTCAGACTCCCAAGATTCTGAGCAATCGGCCACCTGTAGGGGGCTATACATTTTATAACCGCCCTGAGACATGCTTGTCAAGAGGTCTGTAAAGTCTGTATGAAATGTATGAAAATGGCTTTTAAACCCCCTCTGAAAATTATAGCCACGCCTTAAAACTTTAGAGTTATGATCTGGGTGGGGCCTTCCTTTTTTGGGTTTGATTTGAATTTAACATATTTTAACGATTAATAATAATAATAATAATAATAATAATGAAACAATACGTAAAATAGCATGTAAAAGAAAGGCTTTTTTATTTTAAAGTTCACAAAATCAATCAAAAAGACATTCTGTATACATTTATATTAAACACACACACACACACACACACACACACAAAATCTAAAATTTAAAACAAATTTTTGACAAGTTATCTACACAAAACTTGTTGTAGAGTCTTCGTCATCAGAGACAACGGGTGTTGGTGGTGGAGGTGGTGGCGGCACATTTTCTTTTTCTTCAGCCACGGCGTTGAAACTCGACAACAGGTTCATTTTCACATCGGCCATATATCTCCAAATCCTATGATCCTCAAACACCTTATCGGCTCGTTCAATAGCCTTGTTCAACATGTGCCGGTCGTCAAAATTAAAGACAATTAGCGTATCCCCAATGTCTCTTGATTCATAGGTCTCGGCAATGAACAGTTTTTTAGCCGCTTTGAGCGCTGACACACAGATCATGCTGCAGTCCTCCGAACAGCTCAGAAAATTACAAATATAATGTACATCGTCCACAACATTTTTGTAACATTGCTTGAATTTAAGCCAGTCCTTGTGCACAAATAATACACTCTGAATTTTCACTGTACAGCTCCCCCTCACACAGGTTGAAAAGTGTAATTGTTGGTTCCTCGCCAGACGTGTCGATATGGTACCCACAACGTAGTTTTGAACATGCCGCCGGCCATTCTTTGTAAAGCGAACGTCCTTGAAGTCTTGACATCGCGGCAAAAGGTTTTTTTGGCCTCCGCAAAACGGTCTTGTTAGCCACAATCTCTGGAGATTTCGGTGTTGAGTTTTCTGCGGTAGACATGCTTCTTTTGCAGGTTGTTACAGGCGATTGTGTCAACGTCTGTTTCGGCTATAGAACTGTTAAAAAAGTCTGTCTTTTATACAAACTGAAACCTGTTGTCAGCGTAAACTCGCAGCTGTTCAGATTATTCAGACCCCGCTGCTGTGAAATCTACTCAAGCTTGGTTCTCCGAAAAAAATAAATACACTTTGAAAGAGTTACGCTTACACAATATAGGCTATATATAATATCTCAATCCTGCTTAAATTGGATAAACCATTTTTTTAGTAACCCATCGATACTAAACATTAGATGACCCATCTAGCAAATAGTTTATATTTTAAAAATTTGTAATTAGCTAGCCTATTAGACCTGCAACCTCTGCTAAAATTGTATACGTCCCTTGTGCAAATAGTCTACTGAAACAAAACAAAAACTTTCAGTAGATTAAGGTTTATTTCTATATACATTTCATTCATTCATTCATTTCAAACTTACTTTTTGAATCAACCGCGTTGTATAACATCTGTTCCTTGTCAATCAAAGGTTTCCCCTAGCATAGCGTCAGAGTTCGTTTTAGGTTTTTGCTTTTTAATTCTTTAAAGCGTTACATAGCCTATTCTTTTATTTTTTATTCTTTCTAGTCTTTCTTTCGAGGCCTCCTAGGTCTTCTTCTTCTTTTAGAACACAAACTCACTTTTTAGATAGTCTATTTTACACGGATTTTAAGATTTACGCAACCCCGGACATCAAAACATATTCTAAGACCTTGGCTACGGAGTCTTGCACACACATTTCACGGACATCATTTGTTAGAGTCTTTTTCCCTTCGGCTCTAACAAACATTATTTAAAAAATTGTATGCTTTCTTTCAGACAACTAATTTGCTATAGCCTACCGCTATTTGTCACGTTTTAACAGCCTGCTTGAATTCTTGAATTATTTTATTCTTTTAAAACGCTTCTGCTAACACAAACTGTTTTTTTTTTTTTTTTTAAACCTTAAACTATTGCCACTAACCTATACATTTATATTGTATATATATATATATATATATACACACCTTACTTTTTCACGATGTTGTTCTAATAAAAAAATGCCTTCACATGTAGGCCTGTCACGATAATTACTATATCGACTTATCTTACGATAAATGGACATGACGTCGATCATTTTTGCGACCTCGATATTGCCCATTGTGTTTACAGTACATGCGTGTTTGTTTACATAAGAATGTCACCAACATTTTAGCCAACATGATGCCAGAATAAACAGCATAACTTATTGTGCGTGGTCTATCTATTTGAAGCAAATAATCTGTCTACCTGTTTCAGCAGGTTATTTCCAGAAGGTTTCAGCATTTTGATAAATCCAGTTTTGCAGTCATTTATGATCCCGCTGAGTTTCTCTCCTCTGACCACGCACCTCCACACACACGGAATTCAGCGGAGCAGAGGAGACAGCGAAGTAACGTTGGTCGAGTTGATGACAGCGACACTTGTTACGTTACTGTTGTTACTCAGTTGTTGGTTAACTCGGCCTTTTGAGCCACTTTGTTCGAGACGATCTGTGCCTCTCACAGTGGTGCCGGAATGAGTTTAGAAGTGGGGGGACATTCAGTTTTGGATAGCGTGAGCTATATTGGTGAGTTTTTTCACGTCAAATTCCCTTCAATCTCAGCCTAGCCTACTGTTTTTTTATGGTGAAAAATGCATTCCCTCCTCTCATCAGGATACTTTCAGATCTAAATTGTAGAACACTCGCTTTTTTTCTTCTTTTTTTGCGCAGCGTCCTGGCTCCTGCTGATATACTCTGAGAACTGTTTCACTGTAACCATTCAACCAACCAGTCAATATATATTTTAGAATCACATTCGAAAGAAAATCATGAACTAACAGGAATACTGCTGTGTTTCTGGTTATTATACAGCATTAATCACTGAGGAGCCATGTAAACCATTTGCAGCAACACCTCCTCTCAATGTCGGAACGATAATTAACCACTTTTATAGTCTATGAGTTATGATGAGTCATCATAACACACGCACAGAGACACACACACGCACAGACACACACGTCCTCCAGCGGGTGCTCTAGGGCTTAAGAGGTACAATAAAAACTAAAATTAAACTCTGAAAACTAACTGAAACTAAACTGAATTGAAAATTTCGTTTTATTTAATTTTAATAAAACGAAATCAAAGGAAAAAGTAATAAAAAGTAGGCTACACACTACATTACAGACAGAGCTGCTTTGTGAACCTGCTCTAGTGATTTTTAACAGCCTTTACAAACAGAAAAAAACAAGGATTGTGTAGATTAAGTAACTGAAGCACTTACATTAGTCTTTTCTTTAATCTGGTCGCTCTCACCTCTGGTGTTAAGAGCTTGTAACGTAACATGTCCTACACTTTGCTGCTGCACCTGTTCCTCCCGGTGTACTCCGGGCTCTTTAAGTCCTCTTCAGATAACAGTAACGTTAATCAGAGACACTGGATGCTGTTATCGGATCATCCATGAGTGGAAAACATCCCTCCTCACTTTTTCTTCACATCTCACGCCTTCATGATCACTCTTGCCGTCTGAAATCAGAACCGGAGGAGCTGCTGTCAGCCTCCGTCTTCACCTACCGGGCCAACGGCGCGTCTAATAATCCGAAACAACTTTGTCCAATTGTCGTTAGAGGTGGGAAATGAATTTAAAGTCTGAGCGATCTTTTCCTCACGTGAATTCATTTTATCTTGTTCTCTGTCAGTGTCTCCTCTCAGCCTCAGCGCTGCTCCCTCCGCAGCTGCTCCTCTTTGTCTAAACTTTATTCAACCGCGGGAAAACTGACGTGCTTCACAAATAAAATCAAAGTGATCTAACATTGCATCCAATCAAATTTGACTATTTGATTGTATTATAATTTCTTTTGATGGGGGGGTTACAGCAGGTTATGACAGGTGATGACAGATAAACATGATGAATAAATGACAGATGTTTGTTGACAAATGGTTTCCCCCCATGGACTGCAATTTACTCTTGGCCATGAGAAGTAACTATCTGTCGGCCAGTCGCCACGTAACAGAAACCCCCCTAATGTCCCCCCATGCTGCGGGCATGAAAAGTAACTATCTGTCGGCCAGTGGCCACGTAACAGGCACCCCCTAATGTCCCCCCATGGAGTCTCTGTTGCTCAGAGCCACACTCGGAGCGGAGTAAATGGAAAGGAGGGGAGCACTCGTTTTACATATATTTGGCGCCACCTATTGTTGTGAATATATTGACATTTAAAAGTCTAGACTTCTCAGGTGCAATAAATTAACGTCGACGAGGTGACGACTGCGTAATTCTAGCCATAAAGTTTGGAAGAATAAGTCCAAATGGACTCGGACTTGGTTTCAAAGCTTCATTCCACAGCTCCGGTGTGGGAACATTTTGGGTTTAAACCGAATGAGAGAGGAGAGCCCATGAACGTGAATGAGCCGGTATGTCGACTTTGTTTAAAAAAAGTGGCAACTAAAGGTGGCAATACAACTAACCTAAGTGCTCATCTAAAGCATAACCATCCCGTCCAGTTTTCCGAGCTGGGAGCAAAAACCGCAGTGGGGGGGCCTTCACGACAGTTGGCTATCTCGGATGCCTTTGCCCGACAGAGCAAATATAACCGTGACAGCACGAAATGGCGCACGCTCACAGATACCGTAACTCGCTATATAGCCAAAGAGATGCAGCCATTCAACACGGTCGAAAAACCAGCATTTAAAGAAATGTTGCAAACTTTTGACAGGCAGTACGAATTGCCAAAGAAATCGTACATCTCCCAAACTGCCATTCCAGCCATGTACAACAAAGTGAAAGAGGACATTCTGGAGGAGATAAAAGACATCTCCTTTTACTCTGCCACTACAGATATGTGGTCAAGCTCAAATATGACCCCATACATGAGTTTGACTGTACATTACATAACTGCTGACTGGACTCTACAGTCAAAGTGTTTAGAGACCAGATACATACCCCAGAACCATACTGCTGACGTACTTGCAGAAGCCCTTCAGTGTGCTTTAGCAGACTGGGCATTGGATGAGCGCAAAATGGTCTGTATAACTACAGACAATGGTGCTAACATTGTGGCTGCAATACGCAAACTTGGCTGGCCATGGCTCAATTGCTTTGGCCACAACCTCCATTTGGCTGTGTCCCATGGTTTGGACAGTGAAAAGGATCGCACAGCACGTGCTCTGGGACTTTGTAGGAATCTTGTCAACACCTTCAACCTGAGCTGGATAAAGAAGAGAGACCTGAGGAAGGCACAGACTGAAGCCAAACTCCCCCAACACAGTCTAGTACTGGTGAGTGATGGATAAATCATTGATAGTTGAGTTAATATGCAACACAAAATATTTAAAGTGTTAATTTAAAGTTAATTTAAAGGGTTGTTATTTTTAATTCATAACTTACTTTGGGGCCTGTAATGTACATACTTTATTGAGCATGTATCTATGTATGTATGTATGTATTAGATCATTGGTTACATTATAATATAACCATGTACAATTATTTGTGATAAATAATGGAAATTTAAAAAGTAGTATTTGTTGAATAATGTTGATAAAGACTAATGAAAAAGAACAAATGTTATCTTTCCCACAGGATGTTGCCACACGATGGGGTAGCAAGCAAAAAATGATAGAGAGGGTGCTGGAGCAACTCCCAGCCATAAGACGTGTCTTGGTTGAAGATCGAAAACATGGCCACCTCAACCCAACCTGGCAGGATGTTTCTGTGTTGGAATCCATTAATGCAGCAATGAAGCCAGTGGCTGATTTCACGGATGTTCTCTCGGGGGGAAAATACGTCACTGTGTCCTCAGTAAAGCCTGTGTTGGAACTTATTAAAGGTGAACTTTTATCACCAGACCCCAGTGACACTACACTGACAGCAAAGATAAAGGACAACATGTGCAGGGTATTGATGCAGAAATACAGCCCACCTGGAATCCAAGATCTCCTGAGAAAGGCCACCATCTTGGATCCGAGGTATCGTGGTAGCATGGAGGATGCAGAGGTCTTGGATGATGCC
Organism: Synaphobranchus kaupii; assembly: GCA_029718625.1. Lineage (NCBI taxonomy): Eukaryota > Metazoa > Chordata > Actinopteri > Anguilliformes > Synaphobranchidae > Synaphobranchus > Synaphobranchus kaupii. The sequence continues at coordinate 13,046,167 of CM056386.1, forward strand.
AAACATCAGCTCTTGCAAGAGCTACTAAACATGAAAGAGGAAGAAGGAAGTGGAGGAAGTGCCAGTGGTGAGAGCTGCAGTAAAACTGCAGGGGGAAATGATGGATCTGAACCTCCAGCACCCAAGAAGAAGAAGCTGAGTGACCTTCTCCAGAACAGAAGAGCCCAACTCACAAGTTGTCAGACCCAGGCTGGATCGGATTCGGTACCAAAAAGAGTGCAGGCTGATGCAGAGCTGACCAAGTTCCTCCGGGAAGAAGCACTTGATACAGCGTCTGATCCCTTGATGTGGTGGCGTGATAATCATAGGACATTTCCTTTAATAGCCAAGTTAGCACAAAAATACATGTGCATTTGTGCAACAAGCACTAGCTCAGAGAGAATGTTCAGCACAGCAGGCAACATTGTTACCCCAGACAGATCCTGCCTTAAGCCCCACAAGGTAAACATGTTGGTGTTCCTTGCTCGGAATCTGCCTTAAAAGAAATACAGATTTGGCAGCGCAGCAGATATGGCCTGTTGAGGCATCTGTGCCTTTGTGTTATGTCCAGACACTCTAAAAGGAGTCCTAAACTGACTTTCTTATGTCAAACATGATACTTTGTTTTTCTTGTTGTTGTTGTTACTTACATCTAACAGCTAATATGTTGTTACTTTGCACTTTTTGTTAAAAAACAACCCTAACCATTTAGAAACTGGATTGGCAGTATATTGCCTGTTAAGGAATGAATGACTCTCTATACCCCTGTGCCACATGTTTAATAACATGTTAAAGTGCAATTTTTGTTAACAGAGCCAGAGAGTCCATTTTATTTATTGTTTTGGCTATGTGGTTTTATTTTATTTGTTTTATTTATTTAGGATATTTTAATATTTGTTTTCACATTCCAATTCCCGAATGTCTGAATATTCCAAAGAATTAAAAGTTCATTGCTCTTTGAAAGGGTGTACTTGCATTATTATTATTATATTATCAGAATCAGAAAGAACTTTATTGCCAAGTAAGTTTTCACATACAAGGAATTTGTCTTGGTTTTTTGGTGCTTCACAGTACATAAATTAGTAAAAGAGAATAGAATAAAAATAAACATATTTACAAGAGGAAAACAGTATGAGGAATGTATACGGAATCTGCAGGATATTCTTATTTTCCTTAAATAACAGGAGTGCAATTGTGCGGGATTAATGTGCAAAAGTATTAACAATGGAATGTTCAGTTATTCACAGTTAACAATGTAACAATTGAATGTTCAGTTATTCACAGTTATGGAAATAACAGGAGTGCAATTGTGCAGGATTAATGTTCAGTTATTCACAGTTATGGAGTGTAAGTACATAGTCCAGAGGTGCGTTAATATAACGCATATTGACAGACTTTAATGTAATGTGAAGTGTCTATAGGTGGAGGAGGTAGGAAACAGTGTCAGTGGGGGTCCCGGGCCTTGTTAATGAGGCCCACTGCAGATGGGAAGAAACTGTTTTTGTGGCGTGAGGTTTTGGTCCTGATGGACCGCAGCCTCCTCCCAGAGGGAAGTGACTCAAACATTATCATTATATCAGTGGCATAAAATGGTCTTAAAATTACAATAATATCGTTTATCGCAATTATTTCTGGGACAATATATCGTCCAACAAAAATAGTTATCGTGACAGGCCTATTCACATGTTTTCCTCCCCCAAGCACCCCAAAGACCAACCATAAAAACCAACGTTTACAACAAACACCCCCCCCCCCAATAAAATGACATCATCACAATGCCAATAAATCAACCCTTGAAACAACCCCCCCACAACACCCCGAATAATTATACATTATAAAAAAAAAATTTTTTAAATCAAAAAATAATAATTAAAAAATAAATATAGTATTTTTTTATGCATAATTATATTTTTTTCATAACCTCATTAATATTCATAAAATATGCAAATATGCCCATCAATCAAATTTTGACATTTGCCATATGCCCATCAATCAAATTTTGACAGTTGCCATATATATTACATATATTACATATATTACAGGCATTTAACAGACGCTCTTATCCAGAGCGACTTACACAACTTTTTTTAGCATTGTTTACATGTTATCCATTTATACAGCTGGATATATACTGAAGCGATTCAGGTTAAGTACCTTGCTCAAGGGCACAACGGCAGTGTCCTACCTGGGAATCGAACCTGCAACCTTTCAGGCCAGTTCCTTAACCATTATACTACACTGCCGCCATATGCCCATCAATCAAATTTTGACAGTTGCCGTATGCTATATACTACTCGGGGGCTATTCCTAGTGTATGGAAAGCTGCTCATGTTCTTCCTTTATTCAAGGCCCATGTCAAAATTGTCTTGCCTGGCTAAGATCTTGGAATCACTTGTTAAGCAACAACTATGCAGCTTTTTAACTTTCAACAATATTTAAAATTCACATCAATCTGGCTTCAGGCCTGGTCATAGCACCATTACAGCAGCTTCATTGGTTATAAATGATATAGTAACAGCGTTGGATAATAAACAAAAATGTGCAGCCCTTTTTATCGATCTAGCAAAAGCTTTTGATACAGAAGACCATACAATCTTAATAAAAAAGTTGTCCTCCATCGGACTTGATAGCATAGTCTGTTCATGGTTCCAGGATTACCTTTCAAATAGAACTCAAGTTGGGGATGTGAAGTCTAAATTTTTATAAGTAAAGAAAGGAATACCCCAAGGATCCATACTTGGACCAATTTTATTTACAGTCTATATAAATGATATTGCTAGCAATATAGCAAATTGTAAGGCTCATTTTTATGCTGATGACACAGTGCTTTACTCCTCAGCACCAACAGGCACCCAGGCCCTTACTTATTTACAATCCGCTTTTAATGTTATACAGCAAGCTCTAGCTGGTCTTAAATTTGTTTTGAATACTGAAAAAACTAAGTACATGATCTTTTCTACACGGAATACAACTATGCCAAATGCTTCCATATCCTCATTGACTGGTGCTCAAATTGAGCAAGTTCAGTACTACAAATATTTAGGTATCTGGCTGGATCATGATTTCTCTTTTAAAACTCATGTGGCCAACTTGTCCAAAAAAATTAAAACTAAAATTGGGTTTCTTTACAGAAATAGATCCTGTTTTTCATTGGACAACAGGAAGAGGATTGTGCATGTGACAATCTTACCTATATTTGACTGTACAGGCATGCCTCTAACAGTACTTTACATTATATTACATTATAGGTATTTAGCAGACGCTCTTATCCAAAGCGACTTACACAACTTCTTATTACATTTATCCATTTATACAGCTGGATATATACTGAAGCAATTCAGGTTAAGTACCTTGCTCAAGGGTACAATGGCAGTGTTCTACCTGGGAATCGAACCTGCAACCTTTCGGTTACAAGTCCAGTTCCTTAACCATTATACTACACTGCCGCCCTAGCGTCCAAGGGCCTTTAAGGCCCTTGGACGCAATTTATCATAGCGCATTGCGCTTCATTACAGGAGATGGTTTCCAAACACATCACTGTGCTTTATATAGTTCAATAGGATGGTATTCTCTTCATTATAGAAGGAAGCAACATAGCATTCTATTTATTTATAAAGCCTTGCTAGGCAAACTTCCTCTCTATCTGACCAGGCTTCTGTCCATCAAAATCGCAAGTCATCGTATCAGATCTCAAGACTGGAATACGTTAGAGGCACCCAGAACTAGAACAAATCTGGGCAATACCGCTTATAGCACATTTTCACCATATATGTGGAATAAATGTCAGGAGATACTGAAGTTAGATTACCTTACCCCGATCGAGTCCTTCAAGAAATTAGTGATGGATATAATACTAAAAGAGGCCGAATGTACCTGCCTTTAGTGATAAATTAAGACAATCAGATCACTATTCCCTGTCTTATGTCCTTTTTATGTTTTTTATTTATTTATTATTATTTAAAATAATTTTTATTTATTTTTTCCCCCCCTATATTCACACTTGGTGTATGTGAATTCCTTGGATCTAAACTGTAATTTTTGTTTTGTAAAACTGTCACTGTAAATGTTTTATTGTAATCAGGGCTCCCCTGAAAAAGAGACCTTGGTCTCAGTGGGACTTCCCTGCAATAAAGGTTTCTATCTATCTATCTATGTGTACATTATAATGCGTCACGCCCCCGGGACATGCGGTGTCTGTGTGTGACTTTGGGACAGGAGAACATGAGAAACAAACGCTAAAAGCCAGATATCATTTTTTTTAGCAGCAAATGCTTTCATAGGCTATAGGCGTAACTGGATTATTTGCATCACATTACCATTCATTTTTTGAATGCCATTATTATGGACAGATATGATATATTGGGGCTGGATTATTTACATGATATTACTATTTTCATGTATTAAATATCACGATCATTGCAAAACCGGTATATCATGACACTCCGAGTGTGAACCAAACAAGTGACAGAATAACACACAATAACTGAGTCGCCATTTGTAACAGGATTACACCATACATCTCAGAACCTTATAATACTGGTAGGAATAGGTAGATACAGGTTAGATAAGCATCCCAGGTATGGTCCAACTGATGCAGACCTTTTTGAAATGAAGAAGCCACATCCTCAATCCATTCTAGAGCCCGACCGATATGGGATTTTTGAGACCGATGCCGATACCGATTTTAGAGGGGGGGGGGGGTGGTTCACCGATTACCAATATGGAAGCAGATAGTCAACTTTTGAGCTACGTGGATTGTGCACAGATTTAGCACCAATATGACTATTAAAAGGTACTCAGAAGACTGCTTTTTTTAACAAATAATTTTATTACAAAAAGTTTTACATTATTAAATTATTGTAAGAATAGCAAGATTAACATCATCAAGCAATTTTACAAATGAACACTGATCAAATAAATAGAAATGAAATAGCAAAATAATAGGGCTGAGCCGAACGCCATTTTTTACACTTCGAAGCTTCGTTGGCAATTTTCCCCGAAGCTCCGAAGCTTCGTTTTAACCTCTTCCTCCCGAGGGCAAAATAGGCCAATTTTTGCCTGTTTTCACTAGTGACAAACAAAGGTGGTTATCTCAAAAACTATAAATGGTACAAATATGGTTCATGGCTTTTATTCAAGCAGACACCTGCAGTATTACGACTAAGCAGTGAGAACTCATAGAAATCCAGTTTTTGATACTTAACTACAACAATTTATGTACAGAAAATATTTAAAAAACGGGTACCTACATTCAAGTTTAAGAATTTTTACCTGGGGAGCTACAAATGCTATGGAGGAAATGACTCCTCTATCTGATTCATCAATATGCTGCCTACCTCTGGTAACAATCTGGTGTCAATATCTCAAACCATTCGAATTTTACAGGGTTTTTTTCAGGTGAACCTTTTTCGTTATCCAAATGGTGCCAAATGGTGCCAAATGTGCCAAAAATGGCAATGTTCCAGAAAGGTCTCAATATGATTTATTTTTTAGGTTTTTACAATAAAATGAGATAATTTGTCAATATTGGCAATAAAAGTTCATTTTTAGACGTGTTCTTGGTGCTCTTCATATTACACAACTAACTACCCAAGGTTACAAAAAGCTGTCAAAACCCATGTAGCAGCACAGTGAATCTTGTGTATTTCACCAGAGCCCCATTAGCCAGAAATGAGTCCAGGAATGTGCAAACAGGTTTTCAAATGAATAATGGGAATAGTATGAAACTTCCCTACACATTACTGCTTGCCAGTCCTGTCCTTTATTCTGTTGCCACCTCCTATGACAGGGACGTTGGGGTTTAGGAGGCAAAACTTTATACATGACAAACATATATCAACTATATACAAGTGCACTAAGGTGTACTACTAAAAGTGCAGTGGATAAAAAATCAAAAGTCCACCAGTTTCCTAGATAAAAAATAAAAACACCCCTGCTGTAACAAATAAAAAGATCCTTGCCCTCTAATTGCTGAAGTTACCGTATTTACACAAAGAAAGTACAAAATGGCAGGGTCCAAAAAGCTAAAAAAATGAACTAAAAACAAAAAAAGGCAAAGGATCAAAACATGGGGGTAGAGGGTGAGGAGAGATTATTTAACCATTCATACAGAAGCCATTTAGACTACACATTCCCTCAGGAGAGCAATCTGCATCATTACAAACCCCACTAACCCTGTCCATGGAATTGTCCACCATGTTGATATACCCATTAGTCCCCCTTATACAACAACAATCAACAATAATAATAATAAACAAGTACTCCCTCATGTTATCATGTTCTCTCCCTCATACCATGCATAAATTGCCATTTTGTTTACCTGCACAGCCTTCTGTACTGCATACAGAACAATTTACTCATGTGGGACAATGACTTTACTAAACACTTCCAGAAGCCATTTCACACTCAAAAAAATCGATTTAGTAGCTCATCTCCGAGTGTAGGCTATTCCCGAGTGTAGGCTATTCCTGAGTGTGGGCTATATAAAGCCGAGTGTAAGCTATATAAAGCCGTGTAGGCTATAGCTATTGTTTTCTTTCCAAAACGTAATAGGTTGTCATGCTATGCTAGCCTAGGCTATATCATGAAATGTAGCATAGTCAGATCAGCTAGCTAATGCTAATATTGCTAGGCTATTACTCTGACGAAGATATATAAATTAGGCTACTTACATTTTTCAAATGATTTGTCAAATTCGTAGTTCCACCATGGTATGCCAATTTCTTCTGGCATATTTGGCATTTGACCTTTTTTGGATTGTCAGCGGTAATATTAAAATGTTTCCACACGACTTCTTTGACATCTTGTAACTACACCTCAGGCTTTGGGCAACAGTGTAGCGAATGCTATTTTTATACAGTCTATGAGTGAATGTGGAGTCACATGGAAGGCTGAACCACACTAGCAGGCAGCGCATCCCTTGTACGTTCGATAAACTTCCAGGCGATTCAAAGCTCAATCAGTATAGAATAAACACTTATATGTTGACAAACATCCAGTAAACCATCCATTTTCTTCTTTTTTGAGGGGGAAAAATGTTTAGTTTCTTTAGTTTTTTTTTTTTGTTGTTTTTTGAGGGGGAAAAAACGAACTATTCGAATCTGAATTTAGGATCCGAATCCCAATCCAACGAACGAAGCTTCAGAGCTCCGAAGCATTCGGCTCAGCCAGGGGCCCAGATTAGGGTAAAAGTCATACTTGTCCAAGGACAAGTATCTTAGAAAAGATACTTGTCCTTCCTAAAAGTTACTTGTCCTACTCACATCGCTGCGAGCGCTGTAGACACACATCCACTCTCACAGGCAAATATATTTTTGGTGCCTATTTTTCTGTCTACTTCTTTAGCTTGAATGCACCAACTACATCTCATTATCCCTTCCTCCTCCCAGACAAGCCATGGTCTCCAATTTTCCTGGAAAGTGTGATCTCTGCTCTCTGAATCATATTTTCGCTGAGTTTTTTGCTGATCTTCTTTGGTTTTAGCCTTTTTAGTGGGGGGTGGACTTGCACCCTCAATAAATCTCCACATCTTTGAAAATCCGATCACTAAGTCGCATGTAGCCCAAAGATAGACACGACGTTATTCCTTTTCTCCACGGATATTTATGTTTGACTTGTGCAGCGTGTGCTCATGGGACTGTGTAGCAGTGAAGTTCTGAAGGGTGCCCGCAGGTGGCGTTAGCGACTAGTGTTCTGACTGTACAGTATATCATAACGTACACTCTAGTCAGGACTCGAACGAGAGATTTTTTCCAGTCCCAACAAGAGTGTGGTATGGTAGCTAACGTAATAACTAGCTAATAATTCCTAGATGTAACCGAGCAGGGATGTGATTTGTGCTTGGACTGTAGGACGGAGATGAAAAATCACTGCAGGAAAATCACAACGATTCTTCAGCCTGGCGAGAGGGCTCACTGAACTGAATACAGACAGTAACTAACGTTAGCTAGCTAGTGTTCATGGATATTGCTTGCTAATTAAAGGCTTGGTAAGTGATAAATGCATGATCACTTACTAAGCCTTGTGTTGGCAAACAACTAGCAACAACAGATCGATACCCAATGTCCGTGAACGCTAACGTTAGCGAGCTAACTAACTAGCTGATCGCTGTTGTGTCTGTGTGCTGCAAACTTGCTTGACTGCTGCAGTCTGGCATAGCAGCAACAACAACAACAACGCGGCGAGCACAGACAGACTGCGTGCGAGTGACAATGTGTGCCGCTTTTCCCATTTGGAACTTAGGAAATATTTTTTAATACCCGTGCACGACGAACGTGTATGTTACGTTGTGAGTGTAAAACAGAAATAGTTCCAGTTAGCTAATTTAAAAAATAATAAAATCCTAAATTCAGTCGTCAGCAGGACGATCACTTGGAAATCAAAGGTTGTCCTTCTTAATTTTTAGTCGTCTGAGACGATAGGACGACTGCTAATCTGGGCCCCTGGGCTCAGCCCTACAAAATAAACATCAGTACTTTAAGTAACTTACTCACCATTTCAATAAAGAATAAATAAAAATTTTAATAAACATCAGTACTTTATTTTGAGTAAGTTTTGGGTACATATTGGTTTTGATTATTCAGCGAATAAATTGTTTGATGGTTCAGCTACGCAAGCTAAACAAACGGAAAGTAATGCGTTACACCCCGCTTTTCCAGTGCACCAGCCGTCACTACACATAGGCTATTTAAGTGCTACACATTTTATGACACAAAGAAAAATTCTAGCACAGAAAAACTTGCTATAGCTATTCATTGATATTTATTATTCTGCTAATTAACTGCTTGATTGATAAATAAAAACTGTAAACAGTTAGGGAGTTAGCTATATCCATATAAAGCTAGTCTAAGGTTACAGGAGGCTGATACAGCCGATCGGCGCTTTCTGCCTGGTCACATAACGTTGGCTAACAAGGCGGGGGGAAAAAGAGCCAAAGTAAATGGCTCGTTCACCGAACGACGCATCAATTTAAAACCCCTCTGAGCTAGGATCTGAAAAGTTTAGAAAACCATTAGCCTCACTGGTTTTAGCCATGAGTGTGTACAGGATCGGTTACCGAAACCTACCTGTAGAATCATTTTACTTGGGTCATAAATAAAGAATGGTACTCCCAAGTTTTGTGGAAATTTCGAACATCTTCGCAGTTAATTTGACAGTTGAACATTTGTGTTTATTTTATTATTATTATCATGTTACCTCTATATTATGGCTACCGACTGTGGCTTAACTTGGATGGAGTAGGAGACAAGTTGCATCTCTGTAAACACTTGGAAAGCTGTCTGAAAGAATGATCCAAGTTGTTTATTTATTTACAACGTTAAATGTCGATAGATACCAAGAAGTGCAGAAGATAAAATCCGCTATCAAGGAAATGTGCTGGGTGGAGCGCATTCTAGGTTTCAAAAACCACAGAACAGAATGCATTCGAGTAATGTGTAGCCTACAACCAGGTCATGGTAATGTCAGCGAAAAACTCAACTAAAACATTTCCGAAATGTTTCCAAAATAAAACCCTCATGTGTATGAGACCATAAGCTAACGTTAGCTTGATTACTGGTAACATAGATTCCATACCAATAAGGTTTTTCCTCTCCTCTCATCCTATGGTTAGCTGAGCAGGGGCTGTTTCACGAAGCAGAATTACTGCAATTACAGCACTGAGTAAAAACACAAAACAGCTCTTTTTCTTCAGTCCATGTTCCAGATTTTGGAGGGTTCCGGGTTTTACTCAGTGCTTTTATTCAAACAACTCCGTAAGCTTTGTGAAACAGGCCCCAGGAGCTGTCATTCGCCAATTACTGGCGTTAGCTCTCAAAACAAACATGGTCGTCACCTTAAATTGATCACGTTAATCGCATTAGTTTATTTGATATCAAAATAAATGCCTCAGTTAAAATACGGGAGTGAATCTAAATACACACTGTCCTAAATATGTTATATCTCAATCGGTAGCCTACTCATGAATTATAACGTTAGCTAAGTAATGGTGCTAAGTAAAAGAGCACAACGAGGTCTGTGGATGCATCTCACGTTGACGTTAGTGGTAGCTGATTAGATTGCCGATAGCTAGCAAGCAATGTTATTCATCGGCAGTTTGCAAACATTTATGAAGACCGCAATTAAAGAATGACTAACATTACTGTTTTGTTAATACACTATTATTATTGACAATATTCAATTAGCTAGCAAGAGAAACTTTTTCCTTCCTTTCATTCAATGAGTCTTCCTCCAGCGGCAGCGTTGCTCTCTCACTGAGTGAAGATTCCATGTTACATGATATGTTGAGGGTAGCGAGAACCACTAGATGGAGTGCGAAGAGCGCCCACGTGTCAGTGTAAAAAAAAAAAAAGAAATGCTTATATCGATCGTTCATATCGGCCACGTCATCCTTGACTACCGATACAGTATGGTCCAGAAACTCAAATATCGGCCCGATATATCGGTCGTCCGATATATTGGTCGGGCTCTAATCCATTCTAAACCAATACAAATGTTCAAGCTACGAGGATGAAAAGCCTGAGCCAATCTCTTCCACTGAGTAGTAATGAACCTTATCTGAAGCCAATTAACCCGTTTATTGATACATTCTAGTATGTTCTCCTTTCTTCAGTACCAATTATATTCTAGTGGACAGTCAAAACAGTGGCATCTAGTAATCAGGAACAGGTAATACCTAAATATAATATGGAACAGAAAATTACATACTTCAGTGACTCATTATTCAGGACAAGAGAAAATAACCATCCCCATATTTCCAGGGAATGTATTACAAAGGTTGAAGAAGCAATCCTTCCAAAATGTATCTTCCTAAAACCTTTGGAGCATAGAGAACTTGTACTACATAGTGGTTGTGGGGGTGGGCCTGCAGTAGGGTCTGGGTGGTCCCTGGATGGATTTTGAATATTTATTTGGACACCCCATATTTGAATCTGTACCTGGGAAACATTTGGTACATATACCCAGTGAACATGGCAAATTTGGATGCCATCAATGAGCATTTCATTCTTATAAAATAAAGTTCCTGGGATGCTTATCTAACCTGTTTCTACCTATTCCTACCAGTATTATAAGGTTCTGAGACATATGGTGTAATCCTGCTACAAATGGTAAAATCTGACTGTACATACTCAGACAGAGAAACTACTTACTTCACTGACACATACAGTCAAGCCGGAAAATCTGCACACCCCTTTCACCTTCTCCATGTTTTATTACGTTACAGACATATTCTAAAATAGATTGAGTTAATTTTTTGTCTGACAATTCTACACAAAGTAGCCCATAATGACAAAGTGAAAACAGGTTTTTAGACATTTGTGCTAATTTATTAAAAATCAAAATGTAAAATATCGATATGACACCCAAAAGTGAGCTGAGGTGCATTTTGTTTCCTGCTTGAGATGTTTCTACAACTTAATTGGCGTCCACCTGTGATAAATTCAATTGATTGGACATGATTGGGGATTGCCAACACCTGCCTATATAAGGTCCCACAGTTGACAGTGCATGTCAGAGCAAACTCCAAGCCATGGGGTCAAAGGAATTATCTGCAGACCTCAGAAACAGGATTGTGTCAAGGCATAGATCTGGAGAAGGGTACGGAAAAATCTCTGCAGCTTTACAGGTCCCAAAGAGCACAGTGGCCACCATCATTCGTAAATGGAAGAAGTTTGGAACCACCAAGAATCTTCCTAGACCTGGCCGCCCGGCCAAACTGAGCAATCGGGGAAGACGGGCCTTGGCCAGGGAGGTGAGCAGTAACCCGAGGGTCACTCTGACAGAGCTCCAACGTATCCTTGTGGAGATGGGAGAACCTTTCATAAGGTCAACCATCCAGGCAGCACTCCACCAATCAGGCCTTTATGGTAGAGTGGCCAGACGGAAGCCCCTCCTTAGTAAAAGGCACATCACAGCCCGCTTGGAGTTTGCCAAAAGGCACCTAGAGGACTCTCAAACCATGAGAATCAAGATTCTCTGGTCTGATGAAACCAAAATGGAACTTTTTGGCCTGAATACCAAGCGTCACGTCTGGAGGAAACCAGGCACCGCTCATCACCTGGCTAATACCGTCCCTACAGTGAAGCATGGCGGTGGCAGCATCATGATGTGGGGATGTTTTTCAGCAGCGGGAACAGGGCGACTAGTCCTGATAGAGGGAAAGATGAATGCAGCTAAGTACACCGAGATCCTTGAAGAAAACCTGCTCCAGAGCGCTCTGGACCTCAGACTGGGATGAAGGTTTACCTTCCAACATGACAACGACCCGAAGCACACAGCCAAGAGAACAAAGGAGTGGCTTCGGAGAAAGTCCTTGAGTGCATGTCCTTGAGTGGCCCAGCCAGAGCCCAGACCTGAATCCAATTGAACATCTGTGGAAAGAGCTGAAAATGGCTTTGTACCGACGCTCCCCATCCAACCTGACGGAGCTTGCAAGGATATGCCAAGAGGAATGGGCAAAAATGTCCAGAAACAAGTGTGCCAAGCTCGTAGCTTCTTTCCCAAGACGCCTTGAAGCTGTAATCGCTGCCAAAGGTGCAGCAACCAAGTATTAGGCTAAGGGTGTGTACAGATATGTAACCCCTAAATAACCTATTTTTGTCGGTAAAATAAAATTGCATATTTTCTAAAAACCTGTTTTCACTTCGTCATTATTGACTATTGTGTGTAGATGTTTGAGGCAAAAAATGAACTCAATCTATTGTAGTATAAGTCTGTAACGTAATAAAACGTGGAGAAGGTGAAAGGGGTGTGCAGACTTTCCGGCTTGACTGTATATACCATACATCTTATTCATATGTTTTATTAAAAGTATGTGGATACAGACAAAGCATTTTCCTGCGTTTCTCCTGACAAATTTTCCTATTGAACTCAGGAGAAGAAACCCTTCAAGTTATCCATCCATATCTACTGCATTATCTGGCAGCTGAGTGATGGTTTAAGGCTTTGATATATCAGAACCTTGATGACTTAGCCATTTAGCCAATCATGTGTTCCATACTGTTCTAGTGAAATTTACAGCTAAATCTAGTCCCACCCCCCAATTCCAATAGAGATCCATTCAAATGCAGAGAGATTATAGTATCGCTTGTAGGAGTACCAAAAAATAAGATACCAAGAGTCTTTTGATATTGTTGGGTCTAGGGCTGGGCAATATACAACATCGATAATTATCAAATGCAATAACGGCCGTTGCCACCGTGTGGGGCACCTTTCTTTTTGTCTTTTTTTCTTTAAAAATACCCGATATACGGCAGTAAACATCCAAACTTCAGAGGCCGCGTGAAATGCTTCCAGAAAAAAAACATCACCGCTGATATCTATTGAGTGTTGATAAGACAGCCAACCAGCAGCAAGGTCGTACAGCTTCCACGTGATCATGTGATGTGTTTTTGTCAATCGCATGAAAGGTGCAACGCAGTAGACAGTGATGACGTTTTTCCGCAAGAATTTCACACAGGCTTTGAAGTTTAGATTACTACCGCATCAGGAAAAAAATACAAAAAGAAAGGCAATACCCCACATGGTGGTAGCCCTAGTTGGGTCACAGACATCAGAAAGTCATAACATGCAAAGGATGTATGACCAAATATTAAAAATGATTACTTTATTCTACATTATGTTAAAACTGTCCAATATTTTTTGATGCCAGAAAATGTGGGGGGACTATGTACAAAAGGTTCTATAAGTTCTAAACGGTTAATCCGACATGGATGTAAATACCCTCAAATTAAAGCCGAGTCAGCATCATTGTATCCTTTCAAACTCAAAGTGCTAGAGTACAGAGCCGAAATAACAAAAAATGTGTCACTGTCCAATGTGAATTATGGTGCTCACTGTGTGTGTGTGTGTTGTGTGTATATATATATATAATGTATTTATTTATTTATTTATTTTTAAATCTAGCCCCTGGCGAGACGTGTGTTGCAGTCTGCACAGACATTTCCCAATGTGGGCAGTTTCGATCCCCACCATGGCACCTTCTCAACTGTTGTCCCTTCTCTATCTGTTACCCTCTCTCTGCTTTATACCTGTCTGAATAAAGCAAAAAATACAAAAGTGTGGTCTGTCTGTTCTCCTTTAAACAAATCTGGCAACACCTGATTCAACTAATTAACTAATCATGGACTTTGACAAGTAGAATTAGTTGTCTTAATGCAGGGCTAAACCAAAACCTGCACCCACACTGGCCATTTTCAGATAAGATTGGACACCCCTGGTATAGGGGTAGGCAAACGGCAGGTCTGCTGTACCTTGCCTGGCCTCTTCCTCCAGGAGGTCTGTGTGAAGGGCCAGGTATCTCTCCTCGTCACAGAGTGCATCGATTCTTGCCTCCTCCTCCGACAGCTGGTAGTCGTGGTTCCAGGACCCAGCATCATACTCCGACAGGTCATGCAAATGACCACGCCCATCGTACCTGCAAAGCGAAGCGGAGGATTAGAAGGGAAAGGCAGTCAACCGGGGTTCCACACAACACATACTTACCCCTCACAGGCAAACCTTAAAAATAAAAGGGTTTGTTTTGTTTTGTTTACAAAAGCAGTATTTCAATTTACGAGTGGCATTCAAATGGAAGTACTCGATTTTGGAACAGGAAAAAAAAAAAAAAAAAAAGATCCCGAGAAGCGCAAGACAGAAAGCCTCAATGAAGAACTCCAGATCTTTACTGAAAAACAATCTGTGAATATTAGAATTAATAATTTTTGAAAACTTTTTTTTTTTTTTTTTAAACAAGAATCTGTTTTCCTTCAGTAATCCAGACAAAAACAGAAAAACCCTGCATGAAAAAAGCTCGCCTCTTACCTTACATGGTTTCAATCAACCATTCCAACTTTTCCCCTGTTACAGTTCAGACAACTGATATCATTCCTTCTATAACTTGGGAAAAAATACATCCACACAAACCCAAGCACATAAATACCTATCCGTAAGAACCAAACGGACGAAATTTTCCTGCGTTTTCCTCCGCTATTCCACCTCTCAGTTCCAGAGTTCTTCGGCAAAACAGAGAAGTGGGCGCTGGGGGGGTTGGCATCAGGGCCTGGCCTTACCCCAGCCTTATTTGCTGAGGAAATAAGGTCTGGATTATGTGATAGAGAGACACACATACACATTGGAAACAGGAAAAAACAGGACCATGCGGATTAAGATGGCTCACTGCACCTCCAAGAGCCTTCAAATACAGCGTTCAGCTTTTTTTACTCGCTGGTTTCTCGTCGTTTCTGTCCATTTCAAGCCAATGATGCACAAAAGGGGTTATGGTGAAGAACACAGGCATGTCGACTTTTGTTGCCGTAAGGCTTAATTTATTTTGTTCAATACTGAAGATAATTTCTTTATACAGAATTATTAATTGCCAACATTACTTCCCTACCTGTCAATAAATTTAAAAATAAAAACAAAAAGGGGAGGATTTGGAAGGATGAACACTGTCAACATAACGCAATGTCACATGGAAATGAACCATCTTCATTTACAGTTTTGGTATTCACTATTAACTCTGGTGGAATTTTATCTTATTCACGTTTCCACAAAACCTGAATGAATTGTTGGGGAACAAACATGCAGTCTGGAAAACAGGCCAAGATAAAGTTAGGTCGCAAAACCACCGCTTCCCACATTCTTACACAGCTGAGTAGCGAGCGAGCGAGCAGCTAAGACCTACTGCGAAGTTAACAAGCTAGCTGGACGTGGCTACTTAAATCTTTGCGAGGTTATCATTTTGACGTTGCTAGAGCAAATTCTTCCTTCTCACATGTCAGGATACAGAGGCCTCCACTTAACGAACGATTGTGGATTCAGATATGCTACAGGGTAGTACTATATTTTGGTGTCTTTAAAGGTGCAATGCATCCCTACTGACATAACTTACCATGTCGAGGCCAAAAAGAAGATAACCGCTACAAATAATTAAAGTGGAAACACTTTGCGCAAAGGAAGATGGACACTGCATCCTGGCATGACGCCAAAGTTACCTAACTGTGAGACAACTAGCCTACTCCTTGGTTCACTATTGTGCATCTTCGGCTCATTTAAAAGCCAATATGCCAGACACTGGTAGACATACGAAGCTAAAATATGCTTCGTCGTTATTTTAGTTCTGTTTGTGGTTCGTACACTTTTTTAAATAACCATAATTATCACAGAACGCCGTTTGTAAAAGTAAAATCCAAGGGGGTTCCTTCGGAAGATAAAGTTGGTTAAGTAACGTTTCCCTTTGGGTTTGTTAAACCGACCTATCGATCATGACGTTCTTGTCCCCCATCCATGGGATAAGATGTTTGCCCTGTTCGTGGTAGGTGGCCCTCTCGTCGTCCCGGTACAGCTTGCAGGCATAGCCGAAAACCAGGAGCTCGGCGTATTTACTGCTGTCGCTCTCCTCTCTCGTAGGTTTGCTGTGGTCCTTATTGTTTCCGCCGCGCCGATACATCCTCAGCACGTTTACGTTTGTAACGTTAACGTTAGATCTGATATTTACTATCACAGGTCCCCTCGTTTTTGTTAGTTCAGCAGATAAACGTATAAAGTTCAACAACAAACATTTTCACCGCATCCAGCACCAAACACTCAGACAATCAACATGGCGGATTGGGTAAACGTATCCTGAGATTTCATTCGCATATTCGTTGTTTCATAATAATTATTGTCGTGAAAAAATATAGGTAATATTTGATAAACAAACCCGGTGCACTTGTCATGAAATTATTTCGTGGTTTAAACCCGAAGTTCACTTTTACATATACATTCGTTTATGCTTTTTGAGTCGAGATAATTACGAATATGCTGCGATGAAACTCAAAATGTGCCTTTGACGTGAGCTACGTTCACATTACAAGCAAATGTGGCCCAAATCCGATTTGTTTGCTCTCATGTGACACAGATCAGATTTTTTCAGAGCAGTGTGGACACAAAAATCAGATTTTTTCCTATCAGATCTGGGCCACTTTCATAATATGGAAAATCGATAAAACATGCACATCCAACTTATCTTTGCAGGTGCCGAACAGATAGGCAATCACAAAAAAAAGATAATAGAGTCCGCACACTGCTGTATTGCTCCCATAGGGTGTTTATTTGCACTACAAAAGATCACTTTCATATGTGGTCCTAAATCCGATACATATCTGATCACTGGCCATGCGACCGCAGTCTGAACAGTCAGATCGGAATTCATATGATTGCATAATTTTTGCCGGGTGCCAGGCCAGCCTAGAAGAGCGAAAGTCGCTAACTGACTGACTGATGTCTACCTTGTTGAAAGTCCTGCGAGAAGTGGCGTAAATAGGCAGCTAAAATGGTGGTAGTATACTGGGCATGTTCGTCTAGAGCCGATTTACGTCATATCTGCGTCGGACTGCATCGGAAACTGTCCGAGATGGCAGAAAAATCAGTGCTGCGTGAACGAAGGTGGAAATGACAACAGGAGGTTAAGCAGGCGCCTTGCCAGGTGCCTTAGCAACGGTGCAGCAGCTCTCGGGGTTCATTCCAATCGCTTATTTTTTACTCCTTGCATCCTTTCCTCGCGTCCTTTCCTCACTCCTTAGCTCCGCCCAATGGAGGATGTGATAGCCCAAAAAGTCAATTATGTAGGCTTATTTCCATTGGGGGCCCTTAAACAAAAACAGTTTACAAACAAACATAACACCAATAACAATCAAATTACCATGAGTTACCTAAACAATGTAAAAAATTACAATTACAAAATTTACAAATTTAAGTGTTATTCATTCGAAAACCGGTTACAGTCAGTATCATTAATTATAATTACTATGCTTCCCGGTGAATTTACTAAATTCTAATAAATGTAACCTTACTAGATTTTATAAATACTGGAAAACTAGAGATGTCAAATTACCGTAAATTACTTTAAACAATTAAAAATTACAATTCGGTTGCTGATGATATTCGCAATCAATCATATTATTAATTAAAATTACTTTGTTTCCTTATGAATTTACTAAATCGGATAGATAAGACTTTACTAGTTTTTTAAACACTGAGAGACTGGAGATGCATTTGATATTAGATGGCAGCGCATTCCAGTCTTTGATAGCTGTAACAGAAAATGTGTATTTATTGGAGGGAGTTGGACCAATAAAATTAAATTGGCTTTGTCTTGTACTATAGTTGTGTCTATCTGAAATATGGGTGAAGTTATCAGTCAAATAAGTAGGTGTTAGATTATGATTTATTTTGAACACATGATTGAGTTTCAGTTGAGTCACCCTATCCTGGACATTTAGTAACCCCAGTCTGACCAATATGAGCCCTTGAATTTTTATCCAGTACAAACCTAACCATTTTATTTTGCATAATTTGAAGTTAGTTTTTTAGTTTAGTAGATAATGCAGAATACCATGAGCATGAATAATCAAAGTAACATTGAGTCAAGGCTGAACACAAAATTTTGCGTGATTTTTCGTTAAGAAAGTTAGCCTGTCTATAGAGAAACTTAAGCCTATCCCCAGTTTTCTTAATGATCGAAGTCGCAATATGTTCACCTGACAAACACGGGTCTAATGTAACTCCCAGATATTTAACCGAAGCAGCAGATTTAATAGCTTCTCCATTACACTTGACCGTAAATGTATCAACTTTCTTTAATTTGCCCTTGGACCCAAAAAGAATGGACTCGGTTTTACCCAAACGTAAAGAAAGTTTATTGTCGATAAGCCACTGCCTACAAGATTCCAATTCTGTACTAAGAGACCTCGCTATGACCCGAGGGTCTTTGTCCGAAACCAAAAGAGACCATCATCAGCATACAGTAGTAACTTACACTGAACGCTGATTAGCATGTCATTTACATAACATAAGAACAATAAAGGACCCAGAAGGCTGTCTTGAGGTACACCGCAGGTTATTCCAAGGGGTTTGGATTCAGCTTTGTTGACATTAACTATTTGAGTTCTGTTACTGAGGTATGATTGAAACCATTCCACAGATCCAATACCCATAGCCTGTAACTTTTTACACAGTATAACATGGTCCACTGTATCAAATGCCTTTTGAAGATCAAGCATAACCATTCCAGTGTAATTACCTAGAGTTGTTTGAGTACGGATATGATCAGTTAAATGGATGACACGTATCAGTCGAAAATGAACTTCTGAACCCTGATTGAAAATTATAAAGAATTTAGTTTTCTCTGAGATACTCTTCCATCTGAACATAAACTGATCTTTCAAGTATTTTAGAGCCGACATTAAGAATACTAATTGGTCTATAATTACTTACGTCGGATCTACTGTTTTTCTTGAACAATGGTTGAACACGGGCAGTTTTAAGATCATTATATGGAAACAAGTATATTAAAGATGATATATTCCTTCATCATTTCAGTTTCTTTGTGCCCTTTTCTGTTTACATGTGAAACTATGTTACTGTAACTGGCTCATCATTTAATTTATATACAGTATCTATAGGCTATATATATATATATATATACTATTTAAAAAATGTAATATATATTTTATGCCTGAGACGCTGTGGGGCTTGCCTCTGTTGATAGCTGCTGTTTCGCCATGAGAGTGATAGAGAACGTATAGAGACAGAGGCAGATATGATAGTATTTTAATATATGTGAAGTATTCCAAAGTTTGAGGAAAGTAGGGCTGACTAGCCAACACACAGCAGTAGGCTAGCTAACACACACACACACGTGCAGCCAGCTAATGCGATGCTGCAGATGTTTTGCAGAATCGCAGCTATAACAACTAGGCTAGATGCAACATGTAATCAATCTATTTAAAATCAAATCTCCCAGTTGGAGACTCTCGCCACTATCCTCAACTCAATGAGTAAGCTAGGCTAGCGAATATTATATCCTAAGCAATGCGTAACAGTTACAGTTATCAAGAAGAGACAGCATAGATTGATCAAAGAAACTGACCTCTCTGTCTCTCGCTGCGTCTCCATGTTTTATATGGCCAAACCAACCAATCAGATATTACAGAAATATATGATTTCGATGTGGCATTTTTATGATTGGCCGAATCGTCTGTAGCTCTAATAGCCTACCGTAGCGCCAACTTCATATTGTTGGTGTCACGAACCAAACACGGGCTGAACCCAAATGCAACGACCAAGAGACAGGTGAACAGAGAAGGGTATTTATTTAGGAGCCTTGGGGTAGTCCCAAGCTGTACACAAGTTAACACAATGGTAAAGAGGAGTGAGGAAGTCCTCCGGCACAGCGAACTGCTCCAAGCCGGAGCTGGACTTAGATCACCCCTGGAAGTTCCAAGTCGGAACTTGGACTGGTACTGGACCGGGCGATCCTACAGGAACTGGATCACGGAGACGAGGAGTGTTCCAAACCGGAACTGGACTTGTTCTGGACCGGGAGGTCCACTCAGGAACTGGATCACGGGAACGAAGGATTGTTCCAAACCGGAACTGGACTTGATACGGGAGGAGAGTTCCGAACCGGAACTGGTTCTGGACCGGGAGGTCCAACAGGAACTGGATCACGGGAACGACGGGTTGTTCCAAACCGGAACTGGACTGGATACGGGAGACGGGTTCCGAACCGGAACTGGGCTGGTTCTGGACCGGGAGGTCCAACAGGAACTGGATCACGGGAACGACAGGTTGTTCCAAACCGGAACTGGACTTCATACGGGAGGTGAGTTCCGAACCGGAACTGGACTGGATCTGGACCGGGAGGTCCAACAGGAACTGGATCACGGGAACGACGGGTTGTTCCAAACCGGAACTGGACTTGATACGGGAGGTGAATTCCAAACCGGAACTGGACTGGATCTGGACCGGGAGGTCCAACAGGAACTGGATCACGGGAACGACGGGTTGTTCCAAACCGGAACTGGACTTGATACGGGAGGTGAGTTCCGAACCGGAACTGGACTGGATCTGGACCGGGAGGTCCAACAGGAACGACGGGTTGTTCCAAACCGGAACTGGACTTGATACGGGAGGTGAGTTCCGAACCGGAACTGGACTGGTTCTGGACCGGGAGGTCCAACAGGAACTGGATCACGGGAACGGAGCAGTTCGAACTTGAACTGGAACTGGACTGAAGGCAGAGGTAGGTGAAAGGCAGGACACGGCAGGGCGGAGCGGTGTAGCGGAGCTCAGGTTGGTCCGGTTGGGGCAGCTGGGCCACAGTGGAGGCTGGAACCGTAACCGCAGCAATGGAGGTAGCCACGGCCGGACAGGAACCACTGTAGGGTGGAGAGGCAGAAAACCCAACTGCGGACGCAACGTTAGCTGGGAGCAGAGGTACCGCAACACACAAAGGGAGACGTAACTGCTACAGACTGGAAGGTACAGGTGAAGCTGGTAATTAAAGCAGACAGGATACAGGCAGAGCAAACCGCAACAGACAGGGCTGGATAAATACCAAACAGTTGGTTCTGGAGCAGAGGAGCACACAGGAAAAACCCACTGCAGAGTTTTGCGCTCAGGACTGGGAAACAAAAGACCAGGATACAAACGGAGTATGTTAACGAACTGGCGCCGAATAGCAGCCAGCCGGAGGTTTAAGTAGGGGAGTGAAATTGAAAACAATAAAGAAAGCGTGAGGAATGTAACCGAGGGTGATTGACTAATTGACAGGTGGGGAATGCATGCAACAAGGGTGAAAGAAGATAGGTTGAAACCGAAGTGGGGGAACAGAGTGAAACAAATAGAAGGGGCACGCCCAGCCTGTAGCAACGGGGAAAACACGGACGAAGGAAATCCAACATGACACGGGGTGAAAGGGTAAAACATGGAAAACGGACAGGAAGGGAACGGAACGTTACAGTTGGATTTTATTTTTTCTGTATTTGGCTTTGGGGGGGCAGGCGGAGCATTTGGGGGGGAATTGATAGTTATTGAGCTAGAGGCATTTCTTTTCTTTTCTTTGCTATTCTCTGCTCGAGTCTACGAGTTTCGCCCTGTTTTTTGGGTTGTTATTTGTTTGGTTTATGCCAGGATTCTTTTCTCTTATTGTTTATTTTCTCTGCTCGAAATCTATGAATTTTCGCCCACTTATCTGGGTTGCTATATTTTGGCTGTACGCCAGGAGTTATTTTCCCTTGCTGTTTATTTCGCTCTGCTCTGTTCACGGACTCCCTTCACCCTTTTAGGCTGCCTTTACACTACCTGGTAAAAGTGACCCAATTCCGATTTTTTGCTCACATGTGGCACAGATCGGATATGTATTATGAACGTGTAAACAGGAAAAAAGCACATGGATTCGGATATTCTCAGATCCGTTTCAGGCCTCAATCATATGTGGAAATAAATCTGATATTAAAGGTTGTATCAGCGATTTTGGGTGGAAACATAAATTATCACATTCATCTGATTTTTCCTCACGATCCGCTAGCTGCCCGCCCCATAAGCAGGCCGTCAAAAAACCGCGTCTCTGTAGGCAGCCTATGCTCCGAGATCGTACACAAAAACAATGGTACTACCAACTACTCAAAACCAAAATAAACAGTATTCCAACCAATCACAATGATCTGCACAAACGCTAATACTCTTATCTCGCTGAAATCTTGACGGATTTACAAACGGTTTGGTTTCTTACAAACGTTATTAACGTGGTTATAATTCTGGATGCTTGAACACTATTTTTTAAAACATAACATAATTATTCATAAGTATGTTTGTTTGGGATTTCGCTTCAGAAGTGACGTCACGTTTGTGCAGATCATTGTGATTGGTTGTGTGAAGGAATTTTCTGTTTTACAATATGTGTGTATTAACATAGAGACAATCATATGATTATCATTAAGCATTTAATATAATAGATCAATTATATATGGAGTTAAGTAATTAAATAATGTATTCTTTGTGAACACTGAGTAGGTCATGGTTCACTCCCTATGTGTCTCTCCTTCACATTCTGCTGAGACAGGCAGTCTGTAAGGCAGATGTTTTCGTTACTTGTTTTGAAGGTTATTGATAGTTATAGAGAGACAAAACATCAAGAATTGGATACCCTTGTCTCTGTATGTTTAGAAACCGCCCCTTGTGGCAAATCAGTAAAGCAACGATTATTGTGTATAAATCTGCTCTGTATGCTGTTTCTAAGGCAGAGTGATTCTGGTGAGAATCTCTCTCGTTCTAAAGTTTATCTCAATAAACTGAAATTCTTTTTCTTATTCTATTTACATCGGTTTGTTGTGCTTCTGTTTGGACAGACTTGCTCACTGTGGGTTGAATGGGAAAAATCCACGACAGTTGGAATACTGTTTATTTTGGTTTTGAGTAGTTGGTAGTACCATTGTTTTTGTGTACGATCTCGGAGCATAGGCTGCCTACAGAGACGCAGTTTTTTGACGGCCTGCTTATGGGGCGGGCAGCTAGCGGATCGTGAGGAAAAATCAGATGAATGTGATCATTTATGTTTCCACCCAAAATCGCTGATACAACCTTTAATCGGATATCTGCCAATGCGACTGCCATCTAAACGGACAGATCGGATATTCCCTGTCATTGTGATTCGCACGTCATTGAAAATGCGACGATCTTGTACTTTTTTGCATTTTAATGACGTATAACGTTACTTTCACGTGCAAGTTTCAAGTGCCGGCTGGTTGTTTACTTTCGTTTTTTCATTTCGGTAACCAAACCCTCTTGTACGCATGCGGGTTGTTTCAAGTGTTAAGCAAGTGTAAACACAGGTATCGGATATGGGTCACTTTCAAAAGTAGGCGGTCAAAAAAATCAGATATAGGCTAAAAATCGGAACTGGGCATCAAGACCTGCAGTGTAAATGCGGTCTAAGTGGTTGTTTCTCACGCTTCATAGGACAACTTTAAGATCCCTTTTCAGTTGCATCTCGTCCTCCGAACCTGACCCCTTACAGGAACGTTCTTGCTCAATCAAGCGTCAGTATCATATTATACTCACGTGCTTAACTATAATGCTTTTAGCTTATTTTTTCATGAATGAATGGTGCTTTTGTTAGTTATAAAGAATGAGTGTCATTATGGATTAGCGCTTTATAATAAATGGAAAGGAACAGTAAAATTGCATTTGTGTAGAGGTGTGCCTGCAATATGGCAGATGTGGAGAGTGGTGGATAATTTATACACGTTCCAAGAAAAGGCTTCTGCAAAGGCTACACTTGTGTTTCCTCACTGAAGCACCCTCCTTAAGCCAGCTTGTTCCCCACTTCTCACTCCGCCAAGGAGCATTTAGTGGTTTTGAATGTCTTTAAAGATGGCAAACCTTGATCGATTTCCGGGTCAGGCGAGGACAGAGGAAAAGAGGACGGATAAAATAAGCGATTGGAATCCACCCTCAGTCACCTTCAACAACATCGCCGCACCTTCAAACAAACCAACAACAGCATTGGTTAGAGAGAGAGGTGTTTCCTCATGACAAACGCGGAACATTTCACAATATCGCCACCTATCTCGGCATATTGATTCTACTGTAAAAAAAAAAAATCTTAAATGAAATGTACCCCTCCCTAAGTGTTCAAACATAAGCAAATAAAAAAAAGGGCACTCACCCTACAGACACACACTATTCCCACCCCAATGTTGCCACACCGCCACCATCCGTAATCACACACTATGTTCATAACATGGGACCTGTTTAAATTCTACTGAAACACATTATTCCATGAAGAAACCACAGATTTGATGTAGTAATGCAAGTCAGTCAGTGTAAGTAATGCAGATAGTCATGTGTTCTGTCACGAACCTGAACACGGGCTGAACCCAAATGCACCGACAAGGAGGCAGAGGTACAAAAACAGATTATTTATTTGTACTTGGGGCAGTCCCAAGCAGTACACAACAATACAAGACAATAATTTTCCCCGGATCTTCACCGGGACATCACACTTGCTCCAAGCCGGAGCTGGACTTTGACAGGAAGCTCCAAGCCGGAGCTGGACTGGATCGGGACACAGACTGGAGCACCTGGAAATGTTCCAAACCGGAACTGGACTTTACGGAACACCTGGAAATGTTCCAAACCGGAACTGGACTTTAGGAGTCGGTCAGGGATTGCCCCAAACCGGGACTGGACTCAGACGGAACATCTGGAAATGTTCCAAACCGGAACTGGACTTGACGGAACACCTGGAAATGTTCCAAACCGGAACTGGACTTAAGGAGTCGGTCAGGAATTACCCCAAACCGGGACTGGACTCTGGACTCAGACGGAACATCTGGAAATGTTCCAAACCGGAACTGGACTTGGCGGATCTGGACAGACTGGACAAACAAGACAAGCAGACGGAGCGCTAGGCATCCAATAATTTATGCTTCGAACTAATACTCCTGAAGCGAGGGAGGACATAGAATACAAACAATCCGGTTATGATTAATGATGAAGGCTTTTGGAGTGGGAGAGACTGGAATGTTAGTGGTAACAAATAACCGGGTTGTAGAAGCAGAGGATGGGGCAGCAGCAGAAACGGCAGGGCAGGACAGTGCAGCGGACCTCGGGTCGGGCCAGATGTGGCAGCAGGACAACAGCAGCAGGCGCAACCGTAACCGTAGCACTGGCGGTTGCCACGGCCGGACACAGGAACAGCTGTAGAGTGGGAGAGCAGAGTGCCCCGCTGCGGGCATAACGTCAGGTGGAAAGCAGGGGTACCGCAACACAAACAGGGAGTCGAACAACGACTGCAGGCTGGCAGACTTCAAACCAAGAAGAGGTTACTCAGACAGGTTATTGCACGGCAGGTATTGTCGCACAAACAGGACAGGATAAAGGGTTGTAGTTTGGCAGAGTGCCATAAGCACCAAACGGAACCAAACACAGGAATCACGGTTTAACACGCCGGCAGGGTGAACTAACACCAATACGGAACCTAACTGTGCATCAAGACTAAGACAAGGAATTTACTAGACCAGAGGTTTCAACAACAACGATAACGAACAACAACGTTAACGAACTGGCAGTGAACAGATGAAAGAGGGTGAATTAAATACGGAGTGTAATTGATACCAATTTAGAAAAGCGTGCGAATGTGTGTGTGTTTAATTGAACAGAGCGGAGTGTGAGGAATGTATGCAAAATGGGAAGAGGGGATAGGTTGAGATAGAAGTGGTGTAATTGAGTGGAACAAACGGAGGGAACATGCCCAGCCTGCAAAACGGGTGGAAAACACGGACAATGGAAGTCGAACATGGCACGGAGGGATAAAGGAAAACACGGAAACCGGACAGGATAGGAACGGAACGTTACATGTTCAGTTGTTTAGACCAATTCAGTCACATTAGATCAATGGTTTCTTTGAGAAAGAAAGTTAGGAAGGGTGCAATTTAATGGCATTCAAATAGATCATATCTTTCCAGTATGTACACTTCCTAAGTGTGGCACGGTTCATGCTCTACAGATTGTATCTGTAATGGAGCGTGACGTGTGAGGTAGGAGGAGCCAAACGCAGCAAGAGGATTCTTTAAGCCCTAGGGCCACTAAGGCGGGAAACCCCGCAGATAAGGGAAGGAGACAAGAAAGGGAACACACGTACCAAAGCTACTAACCGGCTCACTGTCACACACTAATAAGTAGAAGCACAAACGCCAGGTCTTTCACTAAGAAAACCAAGCCAAGCGAATGGAACAAAGCACTAGGCTCTCAAACTTCTACAAGCTAAGTGACTAGAGAACGAGCCGGAAATAACAAATGCCCTGTCTTGGTAACGAGACGCATAAGAACAGGCGAGCAGCACAATGGCACAAATAACACAAACATACCAAAGCTACTAACCAGCTCACTGTCACATGCCAATGAGTAAAAGCACAAATGCCAGGTTTCTCAGTAAGAGAACCATACAAGACGAATGGCACAAAGCACTGGGCTCCCATACTTCTAAGAGCTAAGTGACTAAAGAGAGCCAGAAATAAAACGCCCTGTCTCGATAACGAGACGCATAAGAACATGCGAGTAGCACAATGTCACAAACAAAACACACAGCAAACAAACACTGAAAACTAATGCAAATTAGTATACCAGGAGGCGAAAGGAACGGAGATCTAACGTTCCAAGGCTACTCTCAGACTCGCCGTCAAACGCAAATCTGTCAACAAAAACACCCAGTCTTCCCCATAAGAAGACATGCACCGAAAGACAAAACCGGACCATAGTTGCGAACAAAATCGTCAAACTCCATGTACGGAGACAGGTACAAAAAGGAATGAACAGGACAGGCTGCACCGGACAGTTACCGGCTAAAAGACCAAAACGAGTTAGTAGAAAATAAACGCCCTGCCTCTCCATGATGAGGAATATAACGAGGCGAACAGGAACAGAGATTTAACATTCCATGGCTAGTTTAATAGGCTCGCAGTCAAATGCAGAAAACACAGGGCGGAGCAAACATCCACTAAAAGGGCAGCGCCCTCACGTGGCTACCGAGGGAAACGACCGCAAGGGAAGGAATCGTCAAATACCATGACAGGACCCCCCTTCTAAGTGACGACCCAGACGATCCCTCAGATAAATCCCTGCAGAAGTTCCCAAAGAGAGCAGTAACCAAGATAAATCAATTACATTACATTACAATTACAATCATTTGGCAGACGCTTTTATCCAAAGCGACGTACAATAAGTGCATATTGAAGGTCATTGACGCGACTACAAAGCAAATCCGACAAAGCACAGCTTTCTCACAGCGTAGGAGCTATCCCTAGTAATAAACATGAGAAGTACACACAGTCAGCTATACATTCTGAAATATAGAATAACCAAAAAACACAAGTTAAATAGAAAACAGGAAGCGAATACTATAGAATGGCCCTATAGGTATAATTTTAGTCGAGGTGGAGTCTGAAAAAGTGCGTTTTCAGACCAGGCCGAAAAACAGACAGTGTTTCAGCTGAGCGCAGCAGAGTGGGGAGTTCATTCCACCACTGGGGAGCTAGGGTGGAAAAGCTCCGCAGTCGGGACGAGCGGGAGCCTTGAACATGAAGGGAGGGAAGTGCAAGTCGCCCTGCAGCAGCAGAGCGAAGTGGTCGAGCAGGAGCGTAGTGCTGGATTAAGTCCTGTAGGTAGGAGGGGCCTGACCTTTTGGCTGCAGTGTAGGCCAGGGTCAGAACTTTGAACCTGATCCTGGCCACGACCGGCAGCCAGTGGAGTGACCTCAGCAGGGCGGTGACGTGCGAAAACTTCGGGAGGTTGAACACAAGCCGAGCAGCCGCATTCTGGACCAGTTGTAGGGGCAGAATGGCGCAGGCTGGTAGGCTTGCGAGAAGGGAGTTGCAGTAGTCCAGGCATGAGGTGACCATGGTCTGGACAAGAAGCTGGGCGGAGTAAGTGGTCAGGTACGGCCAAATTCTCCTGATGTTGTACAGGAGGAACCTGCAGGACCGTGCCGTTGCCCTGATGTGTTCTTTGAAGTCCAGCTGATCGTCCAGGACCACCCCCAGGTTCCTTGCAGAGCGGGAGGCGGTCACCATGGTTCCGTCGACGGTGATGGACAGGTCTAGGAGCGGGGAGGTCTTTGTATGGCATGAAGAGCAGCTCGGTCTTGTCGAGGTTGAGCTTCAGGTGATGGCTAGACATCCACTCAGAGATGTCAGCCAGGCAAGCAGATATCCTTTCCTTTACCTGTGGGGCAGAGGGAGGGAAAGAGAGGAAGAGTTGAGTGTCATCAGCATAGCTATGGTAAGAGAAGCCATGTGAATTAATGACCAAACCAAGAGACTTAGTATAAATGGAGAACAACAGAGGACCCAGTACAGATCCCTGCGGGACTCCTGTAAGAAGTGGATGAGGTGCAGAGACAGAGCCCTTCCAGGAGACTTGGTAGGATCTATCAGTGAGATAGGATGTAAACCAAGAGAGGGCAGTTCCAGTGATGCCCATTTCAGCTAGTGTGGAGATCAGGAGTTTGTGGTTGACCGTGTCAAACGCTGCAGACAGGTCAAGGAGAATCAGGACAGAGGAGAGGGAGGAGGCTCTGGCAGTGGCGAGTGCCTCAGTCACAGCCAGGAGCGCAGTTTCAGTGGAATGCCCGGTTCTGAAGCCGGACTGATGAGGGTCGAGCAGGTTGTTCTGGTGGAGAAAAACTGACAGTTGGTTAAGGGCAGCTCGTTCAAGAGCTTTGGACAGGAAGGGCAGGAGAGACACAGGACGATAGTTTCTAACATCAGAGGGGTCTAAGCTAGGTTTTTTAAGAAGTGGGGTAACACGGGCAGTTTTGAAAATAGCAGGAACATAGCCACAGGTTAAGGAGGTGTTGAAAATGGAAGAAAGATATGGAAGGACCTCACCGGATATAGACTGGAGGACTGCCGACGGGATGGGGTCCAGTGGGCAGGTGGTTGCACGCTGGCGCGTTACAAGTTGGAGTACATCTGTGTCCTCCAGAGTCTTAAAGGACGAAAATGTAGCGGTGGGTTCATTATGGGGCATATGAGACATCACCGGATGTGTGAAGGAGTTTTGGATCACGGCTACCTTCTCCTCAAAGTGGATCAGGAAGTCATCGGCAGAGAGGGAAGAGGGTGAGGGGGGTGGAGGAGGGATCAGCAGGGAAGAGAAAGTGGAAAAGAGTTTACGGGGGTTAGACATGCATGCATTAATTTTTGACTGGTAAAATGTTGCCTTAGCAGACGTAGTTGCTGATGTGAAGGCTGCCAGCAGAGTGTGATACGAGGCCAGATCATCTGGGGATCTGGATTTCCTCCACTTTCTCTCGGCAGCTCGCAGCGTGGTTCTGCTGGATCGGAGAGAATCAGTCAGCCACGGGCATGGGGGTGATGATCGGGCCGGTTTGGAGACGAGAGGACATAGTGAATCGAGAGACTGAGAGAGACAGGAGTTAAAGGTGGAGGTGGCAACTTCAATAGGTAAATTAACAAAAGATGCAGGAGGAGGAAGTACAGAGAGAGCAGAGGTAGAGAGAGAGGAGTGTGAGAGAGTGTGGAGATTTCTCCTGAAAGTTACAGGGGGTAGGTTGTTAGGGGAGATGTGGGAGAGTATCAATATATACTATTCCCCCCCCCCCCCTTTTTGGGAGGCTAAGGGGCGTAAAGGACCCGAGGGTAGGGGTAATGAACCCCCCTAGCACGCACAGACCAACCTCTTAGCTGGCAAGAGAGTCGACCAAAAAAAACAACCAGACAAGTTCAGGACGACCCACGAGGAAGACACGCATAGTGAAAACCCGTAGTCTCTAACAAACGTGACCCGAGACTCCTGGGTCACGAAACGGAAAGGCAGCGCCCCAAAAAAAAGAAACGCTGGGAAAAAACCCTCCGCTTCTGTCAGACTCCCCGTAGAATCTGAGGGAAAGCTGCAATAAAGGTTCCCTAGTGACATGTAAAAGGGATGGGGTGGCGGGACTAACCGATGCCTGGCTAAGCACCCTGGAGCAAAATACACAGCACCCTGGTTCCTGGCTGCCTACCCAAAACCTTACTAAACTTATGCCTATCTGTCTTCCTGAGGCATGCCGGGCAAGAGGCGACATTAAACGCTAAACTCAAGGACCTTTGGCCTACAAGACTGAGACCAAAGACCTCGAAATGCGTACTCCCGACAGGGACAAAATCCCCACCCAGGATTACCTCGAAAATAAAAAAGGCAAAATAATAAAGTAGTGGACTGAAGGGAAACCAAACAAGTAATCAACTGGCCCACTCGGCGCCTACCTATCAGGGTAGCTGAAAACAAAAAACACCAAGGAAACTCACTACA
Source organism: Synaphobranchus kaupii (assembly GCA_029718625.1). Classification (NCBI taxonomy): domain Eukaryota; kingdom Metazoa; phylum Chordata; class Actinopteri; order Anguilliformes; family Synaphobranchidae; genus Synaphobranchus; species Synaphobranchus kaupii. Next base: position 13,076,764 of record CM056386.1, read on the forward strand.
AACCAAGACACACACCATAAACAGTTAGCCACAAAACCCATCTCAGTGAAACCCCTAGGAAAGCTGCTGGCCCCACTAATGGCTTCTGTATTCTGTAAGGGGGCGTGACGTGTGAGGTTCGAGGGGCCACACGCAGCGAGGGGATTCTAAAAGCTCAAAGAGCCACTGAGACGGAGAGACCCCGTAATTAAGGGAAATAAACAAATTAACACAATTAACACAAAATAAACTGGGAACTGGAAAAAATGGCGAACATAAAGAACCCGGATAATCGGGCGAATGGCACATAAGGAAGTACGTACAGTGAGGCGAATAGAACCGAAAACTGAAGTCCTATAAGCTACTTCGACCGGCTCCCTGTCACACGCAAATAGGTAGAAGAATGAATGCCTGGTCTCTCAGTAAGTAGAAACCACCAAAAGGCAAATAGAACAGAACTGCTGTCCTATACTTCTACGAACAAGTGAAACACGCAGAACCTGAGAAAATACATGCCCTGTAAGGGGAAACGTACGAACAGAGACTCCTCTAACTTAACAGGAACGAAAGCAGACAGAGTGGAGAGAGAAGGAAACAAAGATATAATAAGAAACAAATAGAGATATGAAAGACAGAAAAGGCAAAGGGTCTTAGGCAAAGAGAAAAAGGAAGGACAAGGAAGCGGAGACTGAAACAAGCAGAAAAGAAAAAAGGAATTAAACCCTAAAGCTCTATGCACAAAGGCAAGTCCCACGAAACTCCAATAAAACAAATTGGAGCAAGAATGGTCTCCTAAAGTACCTAAGACATAAGCCTTAGAGGCTCTGAAAAACATGGACAAAAACACACACCCAGCAAACAATGAACAGTACCCAAACATACAGAAGCCCCGGAAGAAGGAAACGGGGGCTTAAGTAGCTCTGAGGTAACCATGCACAGGTGTGGACGCTTAGAGGGAAGCTCAGCGAAAAAGATGGGGTGGAGCAAACATCCACTAAAAGGGCAGCGCCCTTGCGTGGCTACCGAGGAAACGACCGCAAGGGATGAAAATGTCAAAAACCATGACACCTGCTGTCATGTAATTTGAATAAATTATGAACACTGACATTATGAGTAGCTGAATCATGTATGCTATGTAATGTTTTTGTGTGAAAAGAAATCTCAACAGACTGGTCAAGTAAAGGGTATATACAGTGAACAGTGAATTTTTTTTTCTTCTGTGTTTTGGCTCTGTACTCCAGCACTTTGGATGTGAAATGATACAATGACTGAGGCTAAAGTACATACTGTAAGCTTTATGTCACGTCCCGTGCCTTTGTCTTGATATCCTGGTTTTCCATTTCTATGTGTATTCCGTTCCGTGTTTTCCTGTTTTCCATCCATTTTGTGTCTCCACTTCCCTGCATGTGAATTGTGTTTCCTCATGTGTTCTCGTCTCACCTGTTCCTTGTTGTCTCATTAGTAATCTGGCATATAGTCTCCCATTTCTTTCTTTCAAAGAAACACACAGAAGAACAAGCACTAGACATCTTCAGGTGAGACAAAGGCCAAAGTAAACAGGTGGGTCTTCAGTTGCTTTTTAAAAGCTTCTACAGAAATCGCAGACCTAATGACTAGAGGAAGAGAGTTCCACAGTGTCGGAGCCACCACCTGAAAGGCACGATCACCATTTTTCTTCAGCCTAGAGCGAGGGACAGCTAGCAGGCCCTGGTCAGAAGACCTAAGTGACCTACCGGGTTGGATGGAGAAGGTCACAGATGTACCCAGGTGCCTGCCCGTGCAGGGCTTTATAAGTGAAAATATCCTAAAACTGACGGGAAGCCAGTGTAAAGAACATAAAATGGGTGTGATGGGTGAGACCTCCGTCTGGACCTGGTTAACAGCCTTGCAGCAGCATTCTGGACCATTTGTAGGTGGTTCGAAGATGACTTGCTGAGACAAGTAAACAGGGAATTACAATAATCCAGCCGGGACGACACAAAAGCATGAATAATCATCTCCAGCTCAGGTTGTGACACAACAGACCTGAGCTTAGCAATATTTCTTAGTTGGAACAGACAAGTACGGGTCAAAGATTTAATGTGCTGATCGAACTGCATATCCTGATCGAATATGACACCCAGAGTTCTTAAATTGGAGCGTATAGCTGAGGAAAGGGAACCAATGCTCTGGGTAAATTTTGGGAGCTATACTTTCTGGAGCAATAATAAGAACTTCCGTCTTGTCTGAATTTAACTGTATAAAGTTGTTTGACATCCAGTCCTTAATGGCAATCAGGCAGTCGTGCAAAATAGACAGTTTATCGGTGTCATCAGGCTTAAAAGATACATACAGCTGAATATCGTCAGCGTAACAGTGATAAGATATACCTCGTAATTTACTAATAATATGACCCAGGGGAAGCATATAGCCTATAAAGAAAATAGTAAGGGACCCAAGAGCCCTGAGGCACACCACAGGAAAGAGCAGCCGTTTCAGATGTGTAAGGACCGAGGGACACACAAAAACTCCTGTCCAAGAGATAGGATGAAAACCAGTCCAGGGCGCTCCCAGAGACACCCACCCACTGCCTAAGCCTTTCAATCATAATTCTGTGATCCACAGTATCGAAAGCTGCGCTAAGATCCAGCAGCACCAAAATGGAGCACTCACTCACATCAGAAGACATCATAATGTCGTTAGAAACTCTGAGTAGAGCTGTTTCAGTTGAATGCTTCTGATGGAAACCGGACTGGAATTTATCTGAGATGTTGTGTGCAGTCAAAACTGCAGTGAGCTGTTTAGCAACAACCTTTTCTAAAATTTTATAAATAAAAGGCAGCTTGGATATGGGCCTGTAGTTATTTGGGACAGTAGGATCCAGGTTTGTTTTTTTCAAAAAAGGCTGAACAACAGCATGTTTAAAATAAACTGGTATACAGCCAAATTGCAGGGAGCAGTTTATAATAGAAACTAGGCATGGACCAATAGATTCAAGTGTATTTTTTAGCACTGAAGTATGTAAACTGTCAACGGGACTGGAAGAGGATTTCATACTGCCCACCAGTTCTGTGAGGTCTTGCAGGGAAATAAGAGAAAAACTGTCCAAAATTGACGGCCGAATTTGATAAGTGGGGACTGGAGTAGAAGAGGGGATAATGCTGGCTCTGACATCATTAATCTTATCCACAAAAAAGGAGAGAAAATTACTGCAGTCCTTGTTTGATAACACAGGTACATCAGGAGGTGCAAGAGTGACAACGTTATTGATGGTGTCAAACAGGACTTTTGGGTTGCATTTGCTGGTGGAAATGAGATTGGTAAAATAAGTAGCCCTCGCATCTTTAATCAAGTTGTTTAATTCTGTTAAAAGGTCTTTATAATAAAGACGGTGAACATTAAGCAAAGTGGATTTCCACAGTCGCTCTGCCCTCCGACATTTACGCCGGAAACAGCGAATAGCGTCATTGATCCAAGGGGATGAATTGACAGAGGGGGCAAATCAATTTTAATAGGAGCCACTTTATCCAAAATCAAAGAACAGTGTCTGTTAAAAGATTGAACTAAACAATCTATGTCTGCATGAGATGAAAACACTGCGCCTGGATCGAAAGCTGCAGAAAACTTTTCAGCAGTAAGATGATTTAAAATGCGAGAGCACTTAAAAATTTTGCTGGGCAGAGAATCTGGGTCAAAAGATAAGTTGAATAAAACACAATTATGGTCAGTGATAGGCAGCTCCTCAGAACGAATGGAGTGGATATCTAACCCATGTGTAAACACAAGGTCCAGAGTATGCCCCCTGATGTGCGTGGGACCAGACACGTGTTGAATAAAATTAAAAGACTCTGTGATATTAAAAAAATCAGCAGCAAAGCTGCAAGAGATGTCATCAATGTGTATATTGAAATCACCAACCATAATTACTCTGTCCAAACTTATGATGGAGGATAAAAAAATCACTGAAAACCAGGGGGACGGTAAATTACAATACAATAGAACGGGTTAAGACGACCAACTCTGGTTATCTGAAGTTCAAAAGAGGAGAAAACTCCAGTGCTCACCGTCCGACTCTGAAAACAGTTCTTAAAAACCACAGCGAGTCCTCCACCCCGACCCGAGGTCCTCGGAGTACAGATAAAAGGTGGGCACAGTTCAATTAGAGGGCTGTAATCCATGCTCCTCTGCCAAGTCTCAGTCAGAAACAGAATATCCAAACCTTTTGCAGAGAATAAATCATTCAGAAGGAAGGATTTTTTAACGATGGAGCGAGCATTTAACAGCCCCATCCTGAGGGGCACTGACCCAATATTATTAACAACAGCCCGGGCCAGGGGGCGCAGGTACCACGGGTCTGATCCGCCGCTTACAGCAGACCGGGGGTATGTATGTATGCTCTGTCTCTGATTATTGTCTCTATGGGGAAAAAGACCGGTGAGAGGGTTAATGACAGATGAGGCCAGTGGGGGGAGCTAACAGGGGGGACAGCACTCTGATGAGGCACCGGAGATGGAGGTTTCAGGGAGGGGGTGTGAGATGTAAACAGTCAATCACGTGAGGTGGTTGAGGTGGCATAGCATCACCAATGAAGATACCCAGCATCTGATTATTTCTACAGTTTGCAGACTTTAGGCAGTCCTTGCATGCAAATGATATGCAACCAAGTATTATTATTTCATAGCAACATGATTAATTATGAGGAGTATGTCAGGGGGGTCGGGTAGGAGGACCAGACGTGGATAACCACTAAATAAAGGAGAATAAAGAAAAGTCGGACTAAACTTTTTGTCTCGCCGTGGCGCGCAAAAGCGACGAGCGGACGCGTTTCCAAACCGTTTCCAAAAGAGCCTGCGGAAGGAACCTCCACATTTCTTTCTAGCTCGGGGAACAAAGGAGGTTGGTACCCCAACTGAGCTTCAAAGGGAGAAAAACCTGTGGAAGCATTGCACAGGGTGTTGTGTGCATACTCCGCCTAGGCGAGGTGGCGACTCCAAGAGGTGGGCTTGGAGGCGGCCAGGCATCGGAGAGTGTTTTCAAATGTCTGGTTAGTGCGTTCCGTTTGGCCGTTAGTCTCCGGATAAAAACCAGAGGATAAACTAACGGTCGCCCCCAGCTGAGCGCAAAAAGAATGCCAAAACCAAGTGGCGGATTGTGGACCTTGATCCGACACCACGTCTTGGGGTAGGCCATGAACCCTGAAGATGTGATCCACCACTAACTGAGCGGTCTCGGGAGCTGAGCGCAGTTTGGGAAGGGCGATGAAATGTGCCACCTTGGAAAAGCAGTTACCAATAACGAGAATCACCGTGTTGCCCTGGGACACAGGCAAACCAGTGACAAAATCCAAAGCAACATGGCTCGAATTTCTCTAACATCTCTCTGAGCACATTGTTAACTAGCGCCTGAAAGACAGAGGGGGCGCTAGTGAGCCTGAACAGCATGACCTGGTACGCTGTCCGCTATGTGTACTAAATGCTGTCTTCCATTCATCACCAGGTTGCGCACCAGGTTGTACACATTCCAGAGATTGACCTTGGAAAAAACCAATGCCCCCCGGAGACGGTCAAAAGCAGAGTTCATAAGCGGAAGCGGGTAACAGTTTTTAATGGTAATGTCATTAAGGCCACGGTAATCTATACACGGCCTCAAACTCCCATGATGTACAGATGACCGACAGTGAGAGCTGCATTGAGGACCCCATCTGAGGATAACAGCCTTGTCCCTGCCCCAATCAATATGAGGGCTGTGCTGAACCAGTCAAGAATGTCCCAGCACAAGGGGATAAGCCGGAGAGTTAACTCTATAAACTTCACCCCTAGTGGTTGAGATGACCCCGTAAATTTTGACGCAGTATTTTTTAAAAGGGTAGCCTCTTGCGAAAACCTCAGCTTCTCCAGTTACACTGCAGTACAATAAATTATGAGGGCGCTATTAATAGCCCAAAGCACTTATGACCCTCCTCTGGCTACAGCCACAGACTGTAAAATGCATAAAATGCACCGTTTATACACGCTAAGAAAATCATGTTCACATATAGAAACAATATTTTTTTTAAACGTTGTACAAATGATCATTCGCTGTTTTCCCTTGCTTACTGTACTATATACAGTACCTGATTCACTTTCGGTTTAGAAGACACCTAATTTATTTCTCCAAAATCACTCATATCAATATGTTTAAGAAACCAAGTACTTACCAGTATATTCAGCTACAGCTGTTTTCTGATGAACCCTGAAGAGTTTATCTTGTTATATTTCGCCAAAGTCCCGTACAGTTGACATTTCCACAGGGACCTCCCATCGCACTTATGGCTGAAATTTGTTGCTGTTCTTGTGTAAACACACACATGCTTTCGTACGTCCTTTTTTAAACGTATTTAAATACATTAGGCGACGTATGTTATGGTTATTGGGATGGAAGGTATCCAAGTTACGGCTTGGTGGGGCATGCCCCATACCTATACAGCACCGAGTGTTTGGCACTTTTCAGGGTTTCCTACAGAAGTAACCACAATGACCATAGACTCTCAGCCCTTAAAAACATTAACTTCTGTATGTTCTGACCTCATGTAACCACACAGCATTCAGATACAACTTCACACATCCACACAATAAAGCCTCAAACTTGGGTTATTTTGCCGTTTTTCTCCTTCCTCTTCCACTTCTTCTTCTTCTTCTTCCCATTTTTGCTGCCTGCCTCCGTCGCGATGTTATCCAATGGGGAGAATTATTCTTTGAGGGTATGGTCCGTATACCTGCTAGGGCTGTTAACATTCCTAAGAAATTAATTTCGAATATTGGTCTTAAAAATTGGTCAAATATCGAATATATTCGAATATTATTAGTATTAATATTATTATTAATATATATATTTTTCCCCATAGAAAATGGCTTGTTATTGTAAAAACAGGATACCATTGAATCCACAAGGGGGCGCTATCCACCAAATTGTCAAGTAAAACAAGGAAATGGTAGTCATACGCTGATATTTATTTTCTGTCTTTAGTTGTGCAACTACAGTGCAAAAACGCCTACTAAAGTGCCCTAGTACTATTACTATAGCCTTTAGATCACTGAAAACAAGTAACAGTTACTGAAAACAACCAAGTAACAGTTACTGGACAACATCAAGTAAAACATCAAGTAAAAAAAAATTTTGCAGTCTATTGTAAACATAGTCAACGAACGTGTTTGACATACTGCTCATTTAGTGCAAAGTCTGCAAAATGTATTGCAAAAACAGAGAACACCATATCACGGTTATTAGACTTGAGCTATAACAAAACAAGAGGTCAGCCTGAATAAATTAAAGAATGAATGACCAACGTCATATTTCACAAGTTAAATAAAATCAACCACAACAAAAAGAAAAGCACAGGCCACAATTCAACTCTAAACATGTCTGGCAATCTACAGATTGTTCGCCAAAAAGACAAGACGGTCCACTTGTTCAGCAGCGAGTGCTGAGCGTTTTTTGGTAACAATGTTGCCTGCCGAGGAAAAGACGCGCTCTGATCTTACAGATGTACCGGGTACGGTGGCTTCCCCGGACTCCCCGGTTTGTGTTGTGCCTGGTTCCTTTTCAGCCATGTTCAAAGTGTTGTAGCGGGCTTGTATGACACGTGACTCGCTCGCTCACTACATAGGCCAGTAAGGGACACACACAGCGGAAGAGGGCAGCGCGCACTTCTCTGATCCAATAAAAATATATATTTTGTACACTGAGCGGAAGCCACGCCCAATAATCGAATAGTATTTTTTTATATTCGAATGTAGCTTTTTTTTTCATATTCGAGGAATATTCTAATATCGAATATTAATTTACCAGGCCTAATACCTGCTCATCAAGCTTATTGCCTAATAACAATGCTTCATACTAATGTTTTTTAATGTTAATACAGCTAATGGCTTCATGCTTTCCAAGAAGTTACTGTGGCCTAATGGACAGAGGTGCTGTCTCTCACACAGAGGATTGTGGGTTTGAGCCCAGCAGGGCACATGTTTATTTTCCACAAAAATATGTGCAACTGTTAAGTACTTTTAATTTATTAGACTTATTATTTTCACATTAACACATTAACATATTTTTATTGCAAAGGCAAAAGAGGTTTCCAATATTAACTGTTCAATGTTTCACTTGTATTTCACTTGTACTATATCACACCCTCCCCAAACCGGACGCTCGCTCTTGTCTGGTTTGGGGAGGGTGTTAAGCTCTGCTCTTGCGGTCATGACTGACTGACTGTGGAAACCGAACCTCAACGTACCCTTGCCTCGGCTAATATTTCTTTATTCATTAATTTCTTCACTTCAGCTCTGTTCACTTTATCCTTTTCACACATAACACAATGTCACTATAAAATTAACTACTAGGAAAATTAAGAATTTACGATAATAGCCTACATTAAGTCTACATTGAACTTAACGAAGAATCGTATTCCCAGGGCTTGTAGCCTAGCTGTAAAACTGCGATTATTTTATGTTCCACTAGCCTACGTTAGCGCCGTTTTAAAAAAAACGATAGCCTACTTTACATGGATTTTATCCGCTTTTAACGTAGGCTAGGCTGATTCTTGCAAAGTATGCTGCTTAAATTATGTCAGAACTCCACGAAAATCAAGCATTTCAAATGAGAAAAAGAGTAGGCTGTATGGACGGTGACACAGAATGGCTTGATCATGCACCGAAAGATGGAAGATATTAGTCGGAAATCGCAAAAGGAGAAGGTCGCAAAGAAAATAATAATGCCGAGTGGGCGCGCGTGCATGCGAGGGGTTGTCAAATTCTGACATGCAGTCAAATTTCGGCACGGGAGCCATAAAAGAATTAACCAGCATTATAATTCCAGTAGCTAAATGGTGAACTCATGCCAGCTTTTCATAAACCACGTCAAATTCTTTGAATGTGACATTGTTGGCACACTTCAAGGAAATCCATAAGACGTTCAACCTGACAGGAAAACAAAATCTTCCTCTTTTAATAAAAATTAATATATTTAGCCTAATTTAGCTGATCAGATAGCTAGATAGGCTATAGTAGGCTACCCGAGCTGATCAAAGATCAAACTCGCAAACTATTTAGCTAAGGTTAGTGAACTGATTCAGTAGCCTAGCCATATACTGTATTTTATTCAGCAAAGTAGCCTATACTGATCTTCTTAACGTTACCTTACCGTCTGGCATGCTAGCTAGATCAGCAAGCTAACAATTAGTAGGCTACTAACTACACTCATAAAATGTAAGTGCGAATGCGACTGCGAATGCGAGTGCCAGTGCGACTGCGAATGCCAATGCGACTGCGAGTGCGACTGCGAATGCGAATGTGCCAGTGCGGATGAGTGACATGAGTAAACCTGCGAGTGAGATGTTGTGACCAATTAAAGCGCACAGTATAAGGCAATTGCATTCGCAGTCGCACTCGCAGACGACAGAATTTTGGCACTGTTGGCCCCCCATAGCTCAGAAGCTTATCTGACCTGGAATTCTGGATCCTTACATATGGTGGTCTCCCAAGGAGGTAGTCCATCACCCACTCAATAAGATCAGGATGTAGTTGCATGTCCCTGAGTTTCTGCCCATGTGCATATGGCTGTATGGTGCTCAAAGTCTGCACTTTAACCTAATCGTCATTCTTTCATTTAAAATCCAGTGTATATAACATTCTTAAATTCTTAAAACACAAAATGTAGAACTCTGGACTGAAAATGAACATAGTATTACATTATCCGTCAAAAGTATTACATTATCAGTTTTGAAAAAAAATTACCCACCTGAAAATGTAATAAATTCCCTATAATGTAATAAGGTATTACATTATCGGTAAAAATGTTATTACAATATCAGTCAGGACATTTTATTACATTATTGGTCAAGTTATTACATTATTGGGTTTTATTACATTTTCGATCAAGTTAAGTGCAAATTTTATTACATTTTCAGGCGTTATTACATTTTCAGGAAATTATTACATTATCGGGTGCTACATGGCGCCCACCCAATTAGTAAAGATCTATGATCCAAATCCGGGTCTTTGTCACTGTAGCAAGTTTTACATCTCTGCAAAGGAACAGTGATTTTTTGTGAATTAAATTTTTTTAAATTTTATTTGGAATTCTATAACGCCACCACGTGGTTCAAATGTGTTAAAACTATAGAGGTGAATCCTAATGGTACTCTTAAGAGAACTACCAAGTTTCATAACTATCTGTCAAATCATTTTGCAATTATTAGCATTTTTGTGATAAACCACGCCCACTGAAAATTCATTGGCTCGTCATTCGGCCATCTTTTAAAATATCTAAATTTTGAATATAAATTTTATGAAGCCTCATCTAAGGAGTTTGTCTACCAGGTTTCATCTCAATTGGTCAAATTTTCTAGGAGGAGTAGCATTTTAAGTGTTTTAAAAAAATGCTAATTAGCAGAAAATCCAATTTGGCGGACTTTATGGTTCCTTAAGGCAAATTAGTTCGGAATGCGCAAAGGGACCTGTATACCAAATTTTGTGACTCTAGGTGAAACGGGGCATTGGCGGTGGGCGTGTCAATGTCAAAATTTGTCACGTGCACTACAGCGCCACCAGGTGTTCAATCTGCATCATATTTTAGATGTTCCAAGAGGTTGGCAATCCCAACAAGCGTCCCAAGTTTGGTGATTCTTGGCCAAACCAGCTCACGGGAATTTTTGGTGAAATGGGAGAAAAAAAACAAAAAAAAACAAAAAAAAAACAAGAATCAATATAGCTGCAAGCAGCGATTCCCGGGGACCGAGCGGCATGAGCAGCATTTGTCAAACGCAGAGACTGCAAAATAGTAGACAACTCTAGACAGGCTTGACCCACAATACAAATATTTGTTTCTAATCAGGGCTTTTGCCATTGGTGATGGTATCTTAACCCGATCCAGTAAGGGCTTGCATATTACCTCTTTTAAGTACAAGTGAAACAGTTAACAGTTGATACTGTTAAATTTCTTAACCTTTGCAATAAAAAGGTGTTTCTTAATGTGAAAACAACATAAAAAGAAGCATAGCATTTGCACAATAGTTTTGCCAAACATTAACTTAGCCATTGGTGCCAAGCTCGAATTGAACCACTGACCACACACATGGAAAGCCAAGATTGTATCCACTAGGCCAAAGCAGGTTAAAAGTAAGGCCAAATAAGACTTTTGTGTTGCGGTATCAGATTGTGTTGGCATACTGACTTAATATTTCAAACAGTTAACAGGTAATATTGTGAAATTTCTTAGCCTTTGCAATAAAAATAACTTGTTTTATGTTAATTCAATTCAATTCAATTCAATTTTATTTGTATAGCGCTTTTTACAGAGAACTGTCACAAAGACGCTGCACAGGGAAACAGAAGGAAAATTGAGCAAAAAAACCAGGCCATAGCCCCCAACCAGCAAAATGAGGTAAAAAAACTCCCCGGTAGGGGAGAAAAAAAACACTGAGCAGTGGCGAGAAAAAACTCCCCAGTGGGAAGAAATCTCGGAAGGAACCTGGCTAGAGAGGGGGTGCCCATCCTTCGCTGGCCGGCCCGGTTTAGACTAAAGGTGGACTGAATGGTAATAGTCAGTTCAATAATCAGTTCAATCATCAGTTCAAAGGGGGCGGGGTGATGCATCTGGGACTCCGGTTGCGTGAAGTCGGGAGGATAAACCAAACCAAAGGGGGGACGGGTCCGAAGCAGTCTGCAAACTCAGGGTGAGGGGCATAACTGGAGCAGTCTGCAAACTCAGGGTGAGAGGGGGACGGGCCGGAGTAATCTGCAGCTCAGGGTGAGAGAGGAAAAGAGAAGGTTAGCCCCCCCCCCCCCCGACATCCTTAACTATAGGATTGACTAAAGAGGTACGTTTTTAGCCTACACTTAAAGACAGAAAGTGTGTCTGCAGCCCGTACATACATGGGAAGATTATTCCATAAAAAAAGGGGCTCTGTAAGAGAAGGCTCTGCCACCCATTGTAATTTTAGATATAATAGGAATTTTCAAATAGCCAGCATTTTGAGAGCGAAGTAATCTAGGAGTTAAAAGAACATTCTTAGCATGACGTGCACATTGTGTGCCTCAAAAACAATGTAGAGAACAGGTGGGGATCAAACCACCAACCTACTGCACGGCAGCTCATTGCCTTAACCACTAAGGTACAGGAACTTTCACAGTTAGTATGGTAGGTAGACGGCCTGTTAAGCATAGATAGTGTACTTGGCGGATGGCATACCTGCCATCCCAACGTTTGTATTTCTATAACGCCTCCACGCGGATTGATTGGGTTAAAACTGCAGGGCTCAAGTCTTGATCTCACTCTCAATCAACCTACCAAGTTCAGAACTTTATATCAAACGATTTCAGAATTAATAGCATTTTAGTGATGAGCCACGCCTAATGCAAAAATAATTGGTTTCTCATTCGGCCAGTTTTTGACATTGGTTTTAAAAATGTAATGCATGTATGAGGGGATGTGGGATGAGTCCCTCAAACAGGTTTGCTGCAAATCGGTCTAATTCTGTAGGAGGAATAGCATGTTTTACAAAAAAATACGAATTAGCGGAAAATCGAAGATGGCACACTTCATGGTTTCTTGAGGCAAATTTGTTGGGCATGAGTAGCGGGACGTGTACACCAAATTTTGTGACTGTAGACCAAACGGGGCATCGACAGTGGGCGTGTCAATGATTTTTAGTTAATTTTTTCATATTTTCTCATATTTTGATCTCACCACATGGCTCGATTGAAACTGGAGAGGTCAGGTTCAGATGTTACTCTTAAAAGACCTACCAAGTTTCATAACTTTCTGTGAAATGGTTTTGGAATTATTAGCATTTTTGTGATAAGCCACGTCCATTAAAAATTCATTGGCTCGTAATTCGTGCATCTTTTAAAATATCAAAATTCTGTATATACATTTTATTAAGTATGGCCTAATGAGTGTGTCTAGCAGGTTTCATGTAAATTGGTCAGATTTTATAGGAGGAGTAGTATTTTAAGTGTTTTACAAGAAATGCTAATTAGCGGAAAATCCAATAGGGCTAACTTGATGGATCCTTGAGGCAAATTTGTTCAGTATGAACAGTTAGACCTGTGTACCACATTTTGTGACTCTAGATAAAACGGGGCGTATGCAGTCAATGATTTTTAGTGAATTTTTAAATATGTTCTTATATTTGGATCTATAAAGCGCCACCACGTGGCTCGATTGGGTTGATACTGAAGACGTCAATTCCTCATGTTACTGTTAATCAAACTATTAGGTTTCATAACTTTATCTGAAATGATTTTGGAATTATCAGCATTTTTGTGATAAGTCACGCCCATTGAAAATTCATTGGCTCGTAATTCGGCCATTTTTTACAATATCAAAATTTTGTATATAAAATTTATGAAGCATGGTCTAAGGAGTGCGGTTACCAGGTTTCATGTAAATTGGTAAAATTTTGTTGGAGGAGCATTTTAAGTGTTTTACAAGAAATGCTAATTAGCGGAAAATCCAATGCGGGTGACTTGATGGTTCCTTGAGGCAAATTTGTTCAGTGTGAACAGAAGGATCTCTATACCACATTTTGTGACTCTAGATAAAACGGGGCGTATGCAGTGGACGTGTCAATGATTTTTAGTGAATTTTTAAATATTTTTTTATATTTGGATCTATATAGCGCCACCACATGGCTCAATTGGGTTGAAACTGGAGAGGTCAAGTTCGTATACTACTCTTAATAGAACTACCAGGTTTCCTAACTTTCTGTCCAATGATTTTGGTATTATTAGCATTTTTGTGATAAGTCACGCCCATTGAAAATTCATTGGCTCGTCATTCGGCCATCTTTTAAAATTTCAAAATTCTGAATATAACATGTATGAGGCATGGCCTACGGAGTACAAGTGAAACAGTTAATAGGTGTTTCTTAATGTGAAAACAACATTAAATGAAGCATAGCATTTGCACAATAGTTTTGCCAAACATTAACCCTATTTACTTTGGCCCATTTGGCCCAATTTTCGTCTAGTTTTTACTAGTGTCAATTAAGTGCCAATATCTCAAAAACTATTCACTGCACATCCATGGTTGAAAGTTTGAATGAAAGAAGAGGCTTGTACCATTCAAAAAGTTGGAACAGAATAAATTTATGTCAAAGTGGTCACATTCAGTTTATACAAAATACACATAATAATACAAAAAAAGTACAAAACGGCTTGTGTTTTTATAGTTTATCACTGAATATCTCAACTTCAAAGTACTGGAGCAAGCCAGAATTGCTTATATTAGTGCAATAATATGTTGTCCACCTGTGTATACAATTTGGTAAAGATATCTACAGGCTTTCCTTATGCATTGGTATTTTTCCCAAAACGGGGCCCAGGTGTCCCAAAAGCTTTCCAAACCTTTCCAAATATAAAACATGTGCATATCTTTCTGTCTAGGCATGTCAATCAGCAGAAAACTTTATGTTTCTTTTAAAACAGTTTTTGCCCCCCTGCCCCGCCCCCCGCTAGTTACGCTAGTGCTGCTGCATTTGAATTATTTCCCATTTCCCGCATCCGAATATGAACTGGCAACCTCGGATAGGAAAATATCCGTTTCCAACCCACTATCAGTGCACTTCCGGATTTCGGCTTCAGCTTCGGGCACACCCCTATTACACACAAAGTCCGCAAGATCAGTGGGCGTGTTCGAGTAGACATCGGTGAGCAGTTGGCTTGCCTGCCTCAGGCGGAAATGACAAACTGGGACAGTTTTGGACGTTTCTAAAACCGGCAGGGAGAAAAACAACATGGAGGAGTTAGCAGTGTAGTTTGTGGTTGCGGAGGAGTTGGAGGTGACAGAGATGTCATTTTTACTTCAAAATCTTGAAGAAATGGAGGAGAATGAGAGAAGGTTGTTTTAATACTGACTTACATTATTTTATGACTTGTATTGTTAGGGTAGTCAATATTTGTCTTTTGCGAAACTACGCGACTTTGGCTAAGCATTGTGCCACAGTGAAACTCCAAGCTAATTGAAGTTCTTGAATAAATACGTATCATTTCCATTGGAATTAAAGCGCTGGGTGCCGTTTCATTGTCGAATAACTAAATTATTTAGCTAAGCTGTCATCTGTTATGGTAACACACCTGTAAACATGAGGCTGCTTATGTTCTATTGCCATTATTCAGTTATTTCTTGTCTGTCAATTTATGAGATGGCCTAAAACACACCTGTCATCTCTGATTAGACAAGCAAACATGTTAGACATGTCATTTTAATTAATCTAACCCCAGAAGACATCATAGCCATCGGTAGCCATACATTGCCATGTGAGAATCTATGTAGCTATGTTAAGTATCATAACTTACATGCATGTTTACATCGACTTTTGAGAGGTGGTTCTAATGCATATTTCATTGCAGAACATCTGTACAGTTGTACAGTTAATGCATTGAAGATATTGGTTGTGATATCAAGGGAAACTGTATCAATCTGTCACGGTTTGACAATCCTTTCTTCCATCTCTGTGTTTATGGTTCTCTGGAGCCGTGAGCTGGCGTTCCGGTTTCTCTTTTGCCATCCGCTCTGTGTTTTCCCGTCTCCCGCTCATTACCTGGCGCACATGTTCTTGGTTTCCTGTGGGCTATATAGGCACGCTGTTTCCACCTTCCGGTGCTTGTGTGTCTTTGTTTGCTACTTTCACCAAGCGAGGTTAAGGTATAGCCGGGAGACTGAATTGTTGTCTTTGACAGTAACTCAGGAACTTCCTAGAGTTTAGGTTAGATTTTTTACTCTAGTTTCTGTTTGTTTATCTCTCCGTTTATTTGCCTGTTTGTCAGGTTACCTTTGTTTTGCTTTTCTCCTCGCCTCTGTATATTATTCTCGGACCAGTGTCAGAGATAGAGGTTTGCTACCTGCTTATTTTTTCTCTCTACTCGTTTCTGCAAGTTCGCCCATATATTTGGGTTGTTATTATTTTGGCTTACGTTGGGATTCTCTCTTTGTTCTCGGTTCTGCGTTATTTTTACAAATTTCGCCCAGAGCCAGTGGGTCGTTTTAGTTTTGGGTCTACTACGGGATTACTATCCCTTCCCTTTATTTCTCAGCTCGAGTTTACGAGTCTTGTCCTGTTTTATAAGGGACGTTTCATTTCTTTTGTTTTCCACAGGAGTTTTATTCCCGCTTTTCTTTATTCTCCTTTATCTAGTGGTTATCCATGTTTGTGTGGATAACTTTCCGAATCATTTTCAGTCGCATCTGGTCTTCCTACCCGACCCCCCTGACAGTACACACAAGCCATGTTGGAAGGTTCAGTGACTTCGTCAGACCATGGTGGTCCAGGAGGAGACCATTAGGGCTCTCCAGGGACAGCAGCAAGCCATGTTGGCACAACTGCTGGCTAACCAAATGCGTGTTCAGGAGGTCTGGTTCCGGGAGTTAGCTGAGAGTGTTCGCCAACTCACAGTCGCTCCTACACCTCCAGTTCCACAAGCACCCGCTCCTAAGGTTCCCCTTCCCATGTCCATTCCATTTTCTATGAGGGAACCTAAGCTCCAGCTCCCTCTCCGTTATGACAGGGAGGCGGGCAAATGTCGCGGGTTTCTTACTCAATGCCTGATATTTTTTAAGGCTCAGCCCTCTCGGTTCTCTTCACAGGAGTCCCGGGTATCGTTTATACTCTCGCTACTCACCGGGACCGCCCTCGCCTGGGCTAGTCCTCTTATCCGGTGATGAGCGATGTGGATAAGCTGATGGAGGAGATGGCGTTAGTCTCCGGTCAGGAGGCCGCCATGCGACTACCCCGTCTCCGCCAGGGCAGCGATTCTGTAGCAGGATTTGCCATCACGTTTCGAGCACTGGCAGGCAAAACAGGATGGTGTAAGGGTCCCTTGATTTCGCTTTTCACAAATGCGTTATTCAACCCTATTAAGAACGCCCTGGCAGTGCTCGATCCGCCTGCTACCTTTGATGCCCTGGAATCCACAGCTATCCGCATCGATAAAAGTATCTGGGAGCGAGAACGAGAGAAACAGAGAGGCGACAGAAGAGAACGGTTGACTCGCTATCTCTCTCTTCTTTCCGTAACACCCCCAGCTTTATCCTCCTACAAACAGTGATGAGCCCATGCAGGTAGACGACACCTCTCTGCGTGAGCCCAAACAACCTAAGTCGCGTGAGGAGTGGTGCCGTAACTGCAGGCGCAGAGGGCATTTAAAGGAGCAATGTCCTAAGTTGCAGGGAAACGGGGGGTCTCACTAAAGGAACCGGGATCTTTAGCGAGACATGACATTACATCTTCTCGGACTTTGTTAAGGGTTCATTTGCACTGGAGTAAACACTCGACTAGTGTCGAGGCGTTTATTGATTCCGGAGCGGTTGAGTCTTCTGTGGATGCAAAATGGGCTAGGGAACAAAGTATTCCTGTATATCGTCTCACTCGGCCCTGCTTGGTGACAGCTCTTGACGGTCACCCGTTGGGTACTGGGACCATCAAAGAGAAAATCCGGGGTTCTTAAATATGTATGCTTCTCACAAGTCTCATTCTGAGTGTATCCAATTTTCTTTGGTTAACTCTATTTACTTTGGCCCTTCAGAGGCAATTTCCACCTGGTTTCTACTAGTTTTATTTAAATGTCAATATCTAAAAAAATATTCACTGCACATCCATGGTTTTAAGTTCGAACTGAAGAAGAAGCTGTATCATTCAGAAATTTGCTACAGAATACATTTATTTCAGAATAGTCACATACAGTATATATATAATCAGATCAAAAACGTCTACGATGTAAAAAAAAGCCAAGTTACTCACGCATAGTCTACATAGCGCTGTCTATTAGTCCTTAATTCCAACTTGCAAAAACTAGGCCTGCCTTTAAAAATATTGATATCAAAATGTGGCCAAGTTACAATTAACAATATTGCCTATTGTAGCTCACACTAAATAAACTAGCTCTATTCCAAAGCAATGCTATCCAAACTTTCCTAAATTATTTAATGCAACTTGGCTCTGTGTTTCTTCATCTTTGCATGTGAAGAGATTGTGCCTCATGGAACAACATATGATTTCAATGAATGTTTTTAACAGTTGATGAATAATTACACTCCAGAAAGGATATGATTGTACTTTGTTGGCAAGTTTACTTTTGAAAATGTACAGGTTTTAAAATGTTAACTGCTGCTACAGAATTCTTTACAATTTACAAACAGACATTTATATCAAGAAACATCATGTACAATAGGGAAAGGGGTGATGAATAAATAAATGCAGATAAAAATTAGTAATATTTTAACCTAGAAAATAGCGTACATATAGCATTTTTACAAACGTATCCAAACATGTTTGTGGGTCAGATGGTGGTCAGATGATTTTATTCATTCTGTGCTTTTCATAGACCCACAGCAGTGGATGCAGACAATTGTTCAAACATGCCCTATAGTGTAGTCATTTTTCTGTTTAATTTCTAAGTGCAACACATCTGAATCAGAGTATTTCCACTATAAATTATTTAAATTTTGCAGTTTGATGTGGCACATACAATTTCATTGACCACATTCTCTTGAGATGGTAAGAGAATGCATTAAAGTTGCATTAAATAATTTAGGAAAGTTTGGATAGCATTGCTTTGGAATAGAGCTAGTTTATTTAGTGTGAGCTACAATAGGCAATATTGTTAGTTGTAACTTGGCCACATTTTGATATCAATACTTTTAAAAGCAGGCCTAGTTTTTGCAAGTTGGAATTAAGGACTTATAGACAGCGCTATGTAGGCTATGCGTGAGTAACTTTTTTTTTTTACGTCGTAGACATTTTTGATCTGATATCACTTATTTTTTATAGCTAACTAATGATGAATGATGCATGAAGATAAACATGGAGGGAGACATGCATTCCAAAGAAATGCATGCAGACATTCGCATAACCATAACGCCCTCTATTGACAAGAATGAGAACAGTTATCCTATTAAAGTATATATAATTTATAATTTATATTTATACATACAATTTTCTCTTTTTTTACTATATTTTTTTATAAAGTGCTCTTATTGTAAATATTGTGTTGTTTTTTTATATAGAGCTCTTAATAATTGACATTGTAAATAGTGTGTTGGTTTATTGTAAATAGTGTGAATCTGTTATTCTGCACATTTCTGCTGAGCACTGTCACTTTGCATTTCACTACACACCTCGTGTGTGTATGTGACAAATAAAATTCTTGAATCTTGAATCTTGAATCTTAAAGACAGCACACAATTACATTAAAAGAGTTTGTAGATGAGCAGTATTTAATGTGTAATGAAATACAATGAACAGCACCACCTGAGCTATGGATCATGAAGAAGCATGTAAATGAATGAACCATGTCTACATGGAGACATGCATGCACAATGGGCTAGACGCAAACTCATTTTAGCTGAAAGACATACAGCCTAAATAGCTAGTACAGCATAAATAGTTTGCATCAGTAAAATATGGAAATACAGTTTTAAAATAGGGATAATAGTATTCTATAGAAAATGAAATACATTTAACGTTGGGCTATTCAACACTGGATTGCCAAATGCGTAACTCCAACCTTCCATGTGTGGGCTACGAGCTAGCGAGCGAGCTACTGAGTTCATAAGCACAGCAGAATTCCTTCGCATTTTTTTTCCGGTAGTGTAGAACGTTACCTGCGGGAAATGTTTTGGTACCGGACAGCTAGGTTTAGTTTAGTTTTCTGTAGTGCAATGAATGTAGGCTATAAGGCATGTTGATTCGCTTTGTAGTAGCCTAGCTTGTATCTGCTTCCTGACTAGAAGCAGAATGACATTTCTCTGGCAACAGTAATGTTGGCTAACAAGCTTAATTGGACAACGCATATTTCCCAGGAATCTTAGCCAGAAAGAAAACAGTAGATACTACTAAGAAAGTACATACCAGAGATTATTCTTCTTCTTATTATTATTATTATTGATAAGTGTTTGCAGTAATAAGTGTTTGCAGTAAGCTACATTATCTGCAGAGTAGCGTAGACTAGAGCCACATTTGGAGGCTATTGTTGTTTTTCTTTTTAAGTGACTAACCATGAATCAGATATGTTTGGGGAATTGGCGGTTTATAAAATTATATGTTTGGGGAATTGGCAGTTATATAAATTTTAAATAAGTTTAAAAATTTATAAAGGATTCCAGCTTAAAGGAGGCTATCATCAATTCTTAACCCTATGGACTTTGGCCCCCTAGGAGTGGGACGCATGCATCCCAATTTTTTATAGTGTTCATATTTCTCTCAAATTCTAAATTAAAACGTTAATAAAACACAGAACTTTCAACGCAAATTTGTTAAAAACAGTCACAGCCTGTGAACAAATTAGTTTATATGCTTATCAGCTCTCAGGTTACACTAACGGGCCATAAAGCAGCAGGGTGCTAATAGCCCAACCCACTGTTTACAGCCTTCACCTCGCCGCAGTGACAGGCAATAAAATGCATATCACAAAAACTCTTGGTACCGTTTCAACATGCTAAAAAATCAAGATCCGTTTCAGGAACAATTGTATGTTATTGAAAAGTTGTATAAATAAACATTAGGTGTTTTTTTCCCGTGCTCACTTCAGTATGCATACAACCGATGTACTTCCACTTTTGTATAAATATATTTTATTTTCTACAAAATCTCTTGATAAACATGTTTAATCAAACAAATTTGATACCTGGTTATGCAGTTATAACTGTTTTCTGAAGAATCCTGAATGTTTTTTTGTAATCCATTTATTCATTGTCCAGCAAAATCTCCATTTCCACAGTGTGTACCCATCGCATTTGCGTTTGTACTACGTTACTACCATTGCGTAAAAACATTACTAGACTGCTTCAGGGATGATCTAACGTGAAACACGTAGATTATCTTCTACGGGGTTTCCTGCCCTAAAATATGACATATTGGAGCGACTGGGAAAAGCGCTGTATCCACGCGTAACGACAGCCCATAGGGCAATCGTGCTGTGCGCATCGGACACATGACACTGTCGTCAGGATAAGATCGAGTCTGTGGCCATTTTTACTGAGTTTATCCTGGAAGTTGTCATAGTCTGCAGGCTTATTTTCCGTTTTTACTTGCTCGTCCCCTTTAAGCGCCTTCACTACGTCTTTTTTCTGTTTCATTGTCTGTGTCGGGTTTTCCTTTAATTTCGCTACTCAGTGATTGCACCTGTTTGGCTCTTCAGCTGCCTATTTAAACTCAGCGTCCTCCTTTTCCGGCGCTTCCATGTTATCTTGTATTTCTGGTAGCCGGTAAGGTATAGGACTGGGAGACTGGTTTTGCTTATTATTTCTATTAAGCAAAAGCAGGAAGGTCCCATTAGTAAGTTAGTTAGTAAGATCTTCTTTTCCTGGTACTCTAACTCTCTATCCTATCTATCGCCTTATTTTTTTCTGCTTTAATCAGTCCCTCTCGTTGGTCTAGCTCGTCACCATTGAGCTAGAGAGGTTCTGCTTTTCCAGCTATCGGTCTATCTTTTCCTTTTCTCCTACACTCAAGCCTATGAGTGCTACTCACCCTAAGTTTTAGGGTTACTATCAGTTATTTTGTTTTCCTTTAACCCTATAAACTTCACCCCTAGTGGTTGAGACACATGCGACTCCATTACAGTATTCATGTTCGTCTGAAAATATAAACTACAGCTTTAAGAAAACCCCGTAAATGTTGACGCAGTATTTTTTAAAAGGGTAGCCTCTTGCGAAAACCTCAGCTTCTCCAGTTACACTGCAGTGCAATAAATTAGGAGGGCGTTATTAATAGCCCAAAGCACTTACGACCCTCCTCTGGCTACAGCCACAGACTGTAAAATGCATAAAATGCACCGTTTATACACGCTAATAAAATCATGTTCACGTATAGAAACAATAATATTTTTTTAAAACGTTGTACAAATGAGCAATCGCCGTTTTCTCTTGCTTACTGTACTATATACAGTACTGATGCACTTTCGGTTTAGAAGACACCTCATTTTTTTCTCCAAAATCTCTCGTATAAATATGTTTAAGAAACCAAGTACTTACCAGTATATTCAGCTACAGCTGTTTTGTGATGAACCCTGAAGAGTTTATCTTGTTATATTTCGCCAAAGTCCCGTACAGTCGACATTTCCGCAGCAACCACCCCTCACTTAGGGCTGAAATACGTTGCTGTACTTGTGTGAATACACACGCGCTTTCGTAAGTTCTTTGTAAACGTATTTAAATACATTAGGCGGCGTATGTTATGGTTATTATATATATACTGTATGTGACTATTCTGAAATAAATGTATTCTGTAGCAAATTTCTGAATGATACAGCTTCTTCTTCAGTTCGAACTTAAAACCATGGATGTGCAGGGAATATTTTTTTAGATATTGACATTTAAATAAAACTAGTAGAAACCAGGAGGAAATTGCCTCAAAAGGGCCAAAGTCTCCTCCGTTTTTGGAGGTTTACAAGCCTCGCTTGTTATTTTTGTTTATTTACTCGAAGTTACGAGTTCCTCGTCCTTTTGTCGGGGAGACTTTTACGTTTTCCAGTCTCTACCCTTATATCTCTGTCTGAGAGAGAGAGGGGGCTGTTTTCTGTTCTCGTCTTTTGTGTTTTCTCTGTTCCCTTTCCCCTACGGAATATATTCCGTTTTGTGGTGTCACGTGTGACACTTTTAGAGACCCCGTCTATCGCCCCTGGTCCTCCAGAATATTCTCCGTGTCTCAGGACACAGGAAAACCCCTTATAGAACATGGAAGCCACAGGGGAGGTTCCAGCGATAGATATTAGCGTTATATTGGCCAATCAGAGGGCTGCCCTTTCTGCCCATGAGGAGGGTATTCGTGCGCTACAGGTCTCACAGCAGGCTCTACATGACCAGTTGCATCTCCAAGCAGACGCCTTGCGGGATATGTCCGAAAGCCTCCGGGCATTGACATTTCGGGCGGTTCTGCCTCCAGTTGCACAAGCACCCACACATCCCAGTTCACCCCCCTCTCTTCCAGCTGATGCTAAAGAGCCGAAACTTCAGCTTCCGTTTCGGTATAGCGGGGAGCCGGGGAAGTGCCAGGGGTTTTTGACCCAGTGTCAAATTTTTTTTAAAGCTCAGCCCACCTGCTTTTATACCCAAGAGGCTCGGGTTGCCTTTATTCTGTCTTTATTAACCGGTACCCGCTCTCGCGTGGGCCGACCCACTTATAAGAGCCAATTCTCCCATCATGAACCACATGGATCGGCTTATGGCGGAGATGGTGTCAGTCTTTGACCATGACGTTTCTGGCCCGGAAGCGGCCATGCGACTGACCCGTCTCTGACAAGGCACCGATACTGTGGCCGCATTTCCCATCACGTTTCGTGCACTGGCGGGGGAGACGGGGTGGGCCGATGGCCCCCTTAGCACCTTTTTCTGAACGCTTTGTCTGAACCCGTTAAAGCAGTGCTCGAACCGCCTGCCACATTCGGTGCCTTAGTTTCCACAGCCATCCGTGTGGATAACCGCATTC
Source organism: Synaphobranchus kaupii (assembly GCA_029718625.1). Classification (NCBI taxonomy): domain Eukaryota; kingdom Metazoa; phylum Chordata; class Actinopteri; order Anguilliformes; family Synaphobranchidae; genus Synaphobranchus; species Synaphobranchus kaupii. The sequence continues at coordinate 13,100,177 of CM056386.1, forward strand.
GAGAGAGAGAGCGAGAGAGGTTGGCAACGAGTTTTAGAATTCACCCAGCTCGCTATTCCCATCCCTCCACGTCTAATCCCACCCGTACTCCTCCACTACCCTCTCTTAACCCTATTTACTTTGGCCCATTTGGCCCAATTTTCATCTAGTTTTTACTAGTGTCAATTAAGTGCCAATATCTCAAAAACTATTCACTGCACATCCATGGTTGAAAGTTTGAATAAAAGAAGAGGCTTGTACCATTCAGAAATTTGCAACAGAATAAATTTATGTCAAAGTGGTCACATACAGTTTATACAAAATACACATAAGAATACAAAAAAAAGTACAAAATGCCTTGTGTTTTTATAGTTTATCACTGAATATCTCAACTTCAAAGTACTGGAGCAAGCCAGAATTGCTTATACTAGTGCTGTAATATGTTGTCCACTTGTATTTACAATTTGGTAAAGATATCTACAGGCTTTCCTTGTCCATTGGTATTTTTCCCAAAACGGGGCCCAGGTGTCCCAAAAGGTATCCAAACCTCTCCAAATATAAAACATGTGCATATCTTTCTGTCTAGGCATGTCAATCATCAGAAAACTTTATTTTTCTTTTAAAAAGTTTTTGTAATACAAAATTTGAAGAAAATTAACTTACACATGTTTTGTGTTTATGTGTATGAGGGTATTCTCTTACAAAGCGTGCCCAAAAGTGCCTAAATACCTCTCTGAAAAGGATTACTTACCCTAATGTTATCCAACCAATCTGCTTTACATTTAAAATGGCACTGTACTTCAAAATTTGATTTACCAGAGCCCCATAAGCCAGCAGAATAACAGGTTTATCTATAACAAGCCTTCAACATGACTTTAATAATAAAATAATACCTTGCATTTATATAACGCCTTTCTCAATACTCAAAGCGCTTACAGTGATGAGGGGGAAACTCACCTCTACCACCACCAATGTGTAGCACCCACCTGGGTGATGCAGCGGCAGCCATTTTGCACCAGAATGCTCACCACACATCAGCTGAGGTGGAGAGAGAGAGAATGATTATTAGCCAATTAAACTGGGGGATGATTAGGTGGCAGATTGAAAGAGCCAGGTTTGGAATTTAGCCAGGACACCGGGGAAACCCCTACTCTTTAATGACCACAGTGAGTCAGGACCTCGGTTTAACGTCTCATCCGGCATCTCCTACAGCACAGTGTCCCCATCACTGCACTGGGGCATTGGGATTTATTTGACCAGAGGGAAGATTGCCCCCTACTGGTCCACCACTTCCAGCAGCAACTTAGTTTTCCCAGGAGGTCTCCCATCCAAGTACTAACCAAGCCCACACCTGCTTAGCTTCAGTAATTAAGCAGGAGCAGATTGCATGGTGGTATGGCTGCTGACAGCAAAAGTGATGAATTATACATCACTTTATTTGGCAAACCTGTCTGTTACCACCTCCTATGACAGAGATGTAGAATCACAAAAAAATGAGAACACTAATTATCTCAAAAGGACATATGGCAAGTATTACAATTAAGTGAAAAAAATTTAATAAAAATATATATACACACACACATATATTATATATATATAATATATACATACACACACATATATTATATATATATATACAGATCCTTTCCAAAAAATGAGAATATCATGGAAAAGTTGTTTTTTTTCCATAATTCCATTAAAAAAAAAGAAACTTTCATAGATTATAGATTCATTACACACAAAGTGAAATATTTCTAGCCTTTATTTGTTTAATTTTTCATAATTTTGGCTTACAGCTCCAGAAAACCCCCAAAACAGTATTTCAAGAAATTAGAATAGTGTGTCGAAAATCAGCATTTACTTCAGTTATTTCAGAGAATTAATGTTTTAGACTGAGTGTCACACTATCATCTAATTTACTCAAAACACCTGCAAAGTTTATCTCAGTTTGGTTCAGTATGGGGAAGACTGCAGACTTGACAATTGGCCAGAAGACCATCATTGACACCCTCCAGAAGATGGGTAAGCCACAAAAGGTCATCGCTAAGGAGGCTGGCTGTTCACAGAGTGCAGTGTCCAAGCATATCAATAGAAAGTTTAGTGGAAGGGAAAAATGTGGCAGGAGAAGGTGCACAAGCAAAAGAGATGACCGTAGGCTTCAGCGGATTGTCAAGCAAAGACGATTCCAAAATTTGGCGGAGATGCAGAGGGAGTGGACTGAGGCTGGAGTCAGTGCTTCAAAAACCACCACGTACAGACGTATCCGGGACATGGGCTACAACTGTCGGATTCCTCGAGTCAAGCCACTCCACTCATTCTCTGAAATAACTGAAGTAAATGCTGATTTTCGACACACTATTCTAATTTCTTGAAATACTGTTTTGGGGGTTTTCTGGAGCTGTAAGCCAAAATTATGAAAAATTAAACAAATAAAGGCTAGAAATATTTACACACTTTGTGTGTAATGAATCTATAATCTATGAAAGTTTCACTTTTTGAATGGAATTATGGAAAAAAAAACTACTTTTCCATGATATTCTAATTTTTTGGAAAGGATCTGTATGTTAGGAAGTAAAGTTCCTGAAGGAGATGAAACATGGGCCATATTGATGGACCTGAAGGAAATTGTGCAGCTGGTGTTGTCCCCATCTTTCACAGAGGAATCCATCCAGTACATGCAGACTAAAATAAGTGATCACAGACAGGGTCTTCAAGCAGTGTTTCCGGACTTTAAGCTCAGACCCAAATATCATTACGTTGAGCACTACCCAGAACTGACCAGGCGTTTTGGGCCACTTGTTCACCTATGGACCATGAGGTTTGAGGGAAAACATCGCTTTTTTAAAAGGGTGATACATGACACACAGAATTTCAAGAATGTCTTGAAAACTCTTGCAACCAGGCATCAGCACCCCACACACAAGCCTCAAGTGTCACCTCTGTCCAAGTCGCCACACTGCCGCAAGTGGCCAAAGACTTCATAGAGACAAAGACAGACAGCCAAAACATATACAGTACATCAAAGGTCTCCATAAATGGCACAGAGTTTGCAAATGGAATGTTTGTTTCTGCAGGCCAGACTGGAGGACTTCCAAAATTCAGCAGGATTGAAAATGTACTGCTTGTGAACAACTCTGTTTCCTTTCTTTGCAGGATCTACGAGTGCTGGTACAGTGAGCATTTAAGATCATTTGAACTGACATCCACAGGCAAATTCTCTGTGCATCAGCCGTCAGAGTTAAATGCCACAGTAAGTCTCACAGCGTACAATATTGATGGGCAATTGATGTTAACGCAAAAAAGATTTATTTTGATCAGAGACTTGCAGGATTAAAATGTATTTAGAAGTGGGCACCTATACAGTTCCTTGAAACAGTGGAGAAAATAATCTGCCCCCTGCTTAAAATAATCAGTGCCACCAATGACACTGCCCACCACAACAGGCCTATAAAGACTAACTGAACAGGTTGTTTTGTTTATTGCAAACGCCAGGCATTTGAGGTTAATGATACTCAGTCAAAAACAATGTTTTTCATTCAAAACTGAAAATTTGAAGGAAATTGCCAGCATTTCTTTTGAGCAAAATCCTGATTTTGCGTTGTCCAACTGAATGCTTCTCATTAATCAATTCTCTCTCTCTTTTTCTTCTTCTTAATAATAGGAAATGGCAGCTCAAAACTTCCTACTTCATGTCCATACCTCCACAGACATTGTCAGGAAGATGACTATCTTCACGTCCAGAATCCGTGGATGAGCTAAAAACTATGATGAAAGAAAAGTTTAAGCTAGACTTTGACTTTAGCCTGTCATACCAAGATCCAGATTTTGATGGACAGTTATGTTCCCTTTTAGACATTGAGGAACTTCCACAAAAGGCTGTGCTAAAAGTGATCAGGCCTGAGAGTGATGCCAGTTCAGTAGCATCAGATGACACAGTAATATTGCCTCATGCCATGACTCCAGACAGGATTGACCGATGGCCTGATGTTTTTCCAGTGCCCACTTTTTCCTACGAGGTAGAATTCTTACTCAGTGACGGAAATGCTACATATGACAGAACAGGGAAAACTCTTAAGTTATCTAAGGGACAAAAGCATAACATTCTTGAGACCCTTGCTGCCAAAATGAATAGCTTCACAGCATACCCCGATGATAAGCAGATTTCAATGGTAGCAGAAGCACTTGTCACTAAGCATCCTTGTCTAAAAGAGCCAGGATCTCAGACAGGATGGTATGGTTGGAAAATAGTCTTAAGTTTAAAATGGGGAACTTCCACACTAAGTTGTGTCGTGCAGGATTTCATGAGGTAGCTGTAAATTCTGGGAAAAGGAGCAGAAACAACCCAGACAAACAAGCTCCCCACACTAACCTCAAAAGACCAAAGAGGGCAGAGGTGAATTTCCTCCCTAATTTCCCAAGAGGTGAAGATGCTGCAAGCCTTGAACGATTGAGATGAAGTGAAGATGAGTGACAAGAACCTTCCCCTGATTGGAAAGTTAATGCAGACCACCTTTGCCCTGCGCCGGAAAGAGGTCATAAGTGATGAACCACCTGTCGGTGAGATCCTGGAACGCTGCCCTGCCCTCAAAATGGAGTCACAGGTAAAAATGTTTTTCTTACTACACCTATTTGAGCAGATGTATTAAATGTAATTATTTTGTGTGGCTGTGTTGGTGAGAACTTGGACAGTTTTACTCAAAATGTAGATTATACTACCCCACATAAATTGAGGTAGTGTCAGATTTCTCCAAAGCTGACAAGTGGTCATAGTAGAACTTTGTCAATATTTTGCCGTTTACAGGCATTGGTGTGGCATTTTTCATTACTGTTTGTCTTATTTTTCCTTTCCCTTTGTCATTTTGTTTTTTTGCAGATCTGTGCAGAATTTCATGGAATCTCCAACACCAACCTGAAGAACCACTTCTACGCTGAGCTGGACCAACATGTCCCTCGTCTTCTGAGCTTGTTCAGGAGGAAAGCTGTACGCACAGGGAAAGTAGCCGAAGACCTCAGTCAGATCTTCAGGGTGTATGACCTGCAGGTAAGTTGGTTAAGCTTCTTGGTGCTTGATAATAGGGTTGGCTCGATGGACGATGTCATCGTCCATCGACGATGATTGATGGCCATCAATGATGGTTGAGACATGTTTGAGACATCGTGATGTTTGTTTAAATAACAGTGCACTGTGTACTGCAGTGCACTTTATAAGCATGTAGGCTAACAAAATGAACAGTTGGTATTATATTTGTATGTAAAAGTATGTAATTAATTAGTCCCTGTCACAATTGTTTCCCATATTGTGTCCCTTATTTTTTTTTAAAAGAAAGAAAAAAAAGGATTCGTGAAGAATTCACGTTGGCAAACTGGATAATGCGCCCTAAAACCGACGTCTATTAGCTAAAAAAGTTATTGCTTAATTAAACACTCATATATATGTGTAAATGAATAACACATTTTGAGTCGCAAGGCTATGTGTCATAAAACTACAGATTCGAATTTACCAGCTAAGCGAACATTACCTCCTTTGAATGACGTTCAACAGCCCGTGCGTAGCGCATTCAATATGAGCAGCCATTACTTATGCCTTCGGATTCAACTTCAGGATTTCATCAAACTTACTGTGATTACTGCAAAATAATTACTGCGCTGTTACAATAATATAGCCTAATTATTAGGTGTGATTTCTTAACTGTTTTCATCACAAATACCCCCCTCCAACTCTCCTCCGGCGCATTGACGTGTTTGAATTGCCGAATTGAGACAATAAGCCTAATATCGAAAATATTTTCACTGAATAATCTTAGAATTACTTAAAATTACTTGCATAATTTTATACTTATAAACTTAGGCTAACATGTCATGGAAACGCTTCAGAGAATTATGAAATTCCTGGTTAATGAATCATTTCTTTTTCTAATTAAAAGGTAGCCTTGCCTACCTTAATCAAAAGATGAAGAAATGGGATGTAAGTCAGTATATTTATTTTTGGTCAAAGAGTTCATTTTTCTGTTGCTCTATTCCAGTAAATCTTTATTTTTACTCATTTAAAAATTTCAGAGTTTGAATATTAGCATAAAAATTGTAGTCATAGGGTATAGAATGGATGCAAATCAGAAAACAAGCACGTGTTGAATATGCTGTCCACTTATGGATGTCTTTGAAATTAAGCGCTCTCTGCAGTCTACCATAAATTCTCAAATGGTGGCCAGGGTCTTCATTTGGGAAAGGCTTTTCTAAGAGACATGCTGTTACGATCCTGATACGGGACGAACCCAAGTGCAACGACCAGGAGGCAGATTCAAGAAAAGGGGATATTTATTAAGTGTTGGGGTAGTCCCAAAGCTGTACAGGAAAGGCAAAACAGAATTAATACATAGAACATAAATTAAGTCCTATACGGACTGCTCCAAGCCGGAGCTGGACTTGAAATCAAGGAGGGTTCCAAGCCGGAACCGAAGGGGTGCAGGACTGGAAGTCCAAGCCGGACTGGGTGCAGGAAGTGCCCTACTGTTCCAAGCCGGAACTGGACAGGGTAGGTGGAGGCGTAGCACCGGGTCTGGACCGGAACTGGACCGGGAGGTCCACTCAGGAAAACGGGAGCCGACACGGAACTTGTTCCAAGCCGGAACTGGACTTTACTGGAGGTGTACAACACACCGGCACTGGACAGGAACTGGACTGGAACTGGACAGGAACTGGGCTGGAACTGGACCGGGAGGTCCACTCAGGAAACGGGTGCTGGAACGGAATACGTTCCAAGCCGGAACAGGACTCTCACGGAATGGTGGGCTATACACCGGGACTGGACTGGAACTGGACCGGGTGAATCACTCAGGTACAGGTACTGGAACGGCGCGAATGTTCCAAGCCGAAACTGGACTTTACTTGGGCGGAGAATCTCTCTCCGGGACTGACACAGGAACTGGACCGGGTTATCAACTTGAGTCAAAAGGGTAGAAAGCAGAGGTTAGTAGCAGGGTACTGCAGACAGGGTTACGACCGGGAGGTCTTAAAGGAGGTTTTGACGACAGCCAGGGTTGTAGCTGGCGAAAACCCGACGGGGCTGGGAGGTGAGGCGTAGCTCGGGTAGGTCTCGTCGGAGCCGGCTGAACTCCAGGGATCCTGGAACCGTAACCGAAGTACAGGAGGTAGCTACGGCCGGACAGGAACGACAGAGAGAGTTAGCCAGGCAGGACTTGGCAGCGGATCTAGACCCGAGCTGGAGGTGGGAGTACCGCAACACACTCACGCAACATAAAGGGGAAACAAACACTGCTACAGGGAGGCTGGAACCACGGCGTCTGGAGATTTGAAGGGAGACAAGTAAGTAGCATGCAACAGCGAATGTTACGGGAGGATAGCTACCAAACCGCAGAACAGGTAAGCAGATAAACAACAGCGAACTGTAGAACACCGGACCAGAAACGTGACATGACATAAACAAGGTAGGTTAGTTAACGAACTGCTGCCGACTAGCAACCAGACAGGGGTTTAAATAGTGCAGGGAATGAAAGAGTGAATGAGAAACAGGTGTGATAATTAACCGGGAGTGATTGCAAAACACAAAGGTGAGGAATGCATGCAACGAGTAGAGAGAGCGATAGGCGGAAACAAAAGTGACAATAAAACGAACAAGACAGAGGAAGACGCCCAGACTGCAGCAGCAGGGAAAACACGGACAAAGGAATCCAACATGACACGGAGGGAAACAGGGAAAACACGGAAAACGGACAAGAAGGGAACGGAACGTTACACTTGCCTTCATTTCTAATTTCTCCTGTTCCCCATTTGATACAAAATCAACACTTCCTCAATGTGGAAGGTATGATTTATTGCAGGGCTGTTGGATTAGACTGCATTCATTTTAACTTTAAAATGTGGAGCCTAAAGGCATCTCAGTGACCACACATGATCACATTACACATTCCAAGATTTGTAGGGCTGGAATGAGGTACAGTGCCCTCCAGAATTATTGGCACCCTTGGTAAAGATGAGCAAAAAAGGCTGTATAAAATAAACAACATGGGTCATGAGCTATATTTTATGCTAAAAAATATGTGAAAACTATATTCTTTTATTCTAATACAACTGCTCAGAGAAATGTTTTTTTTTTTGACAAGGTGTGTATTGTTTTGCTCAAAACGATAGGTGTCACAATTATTGGCACCCCTAATTTTTCCTTTGAATAGAGTTCAAAGAAAACAAATGTGCATCAACATTTTACTTCATGGAAGTTCATTGGCAGCTTCTTGAACTATTTAGTGACCTGAAAATGTTTCCTGCTTTCACATGGTATAAAAGGTGGCAAAACACATAGGAAATCCATTAGTCGGTCATCATCAATTTTTAAAAATTGCATTCAGGTCTGGAGATTCAACTGGCCAGTTGAGCACATCTTAAAAGGTGCTCCAGGGTCTGTAGATGCTAAACAAATCCAAAACAATAAAGATTACCTGCCATTCAGTTTAGGCATGAGGTCTATTTCACCATCAGTTTTAGACCATTGATGCCAATGGTGCCCCCATAGGTGTCAGCGGGCTAAAACTGAGGGTGAAACAGACCCTATGCCTAAACTGAAATATGGTGGGTAATTTTTATTGTTTTGGATTTGTTTAGCATCTATAGGTCCTGGAGCACCTTTTAAGATAGTTTGCATCATGAACACCCATACTTACCAAGACATTTAAAAATAATAATAATTCACCCCCCCCCCCCAAGGAGCTCAGGCTGTGATGAAAATGAGCCCTTCAGCATGACAATGATCCAAAAAATACATCCAAATCTACAAATAAGTGGTTGCTGACCACAAAATCAATGTTCTCAACTGGCCAGTTCAATCTCCAGACCTGAATGCAATTTTTAAAAATTGATGATGACTGACTAATGGCTTTCTATGTGTTTTGCCACCTTTTATAACATGTGAAAGCAGGAAACCTTTGGGGGTCACTAAGTAGTTAAAGAAGCTGCCAATGAACTTCGATAAATTAAAATGTTGATGCACATTTGTTTACTTGAAACTCTATTCAAAGGAATAATTAGGGGTGCCAATAATTGACACCTATCGTTTTGAGAAAAAAAAACTGTTACTTGTTTTTAAAAATAGTTTTCTCTGAGCAGTTATTTTAGAATACATTTTTTTACATATCACATATTTCACATATTTTTTAGCATAAAATATAGCTCATTACCTGTGTTTATTTTATACAGCCTTTTTTGCTCATCTTTACCAAGGGTGCCAATAATTCTGGAGGGCACTGTATAATTAATATCTAGACAACATGATCAATAATTGTCATATTAATTTTAATTTAAAAAACAATGCCTCCATTGTGTGTATGAATAAAAACCCACATCTTGCACAAAACAATTCACAGTACATTTAAAATGTTCTATATTGCAGGGATATCAATAATTGTGATAAATGTGTAATTGGTTCTAGCTCAATATTTGTTGGTCTGAATCATTCCTACTCTCTAAAATGTACTACAATTTCATGATCTATTTCAAGCTTCAGTTGGTTAAAAAAGCAAAATTATTCAAGTTTCAATAGCAAAATGATGTGCTAGACCTGTAGCTACAACCACAATGAGTTCTGAGCAGCATGCTTAAATGTTAAGCAGCTATTTATCACTGACATCCTGATGTCACTAGGACTGCAGACACAAGTTTAAGTTAGTTAAATCTATAGCTACATGAAAATACACAAGGTTTTCTTGTTACTGTGATGTTAGGCCTGTGACAATTATAACATAATCATCTAATCGCAATTATTTGGGATAATCGCAATTATTTTACATAATCGCCATTATCATCTTGAACCACTTTTTCGTTACGTTATGTATGCCTACACAATAGTTTTAGAACAAGCTATTGAAAATAAATCTAGGTGCAGTAGAGCGATAGGTGAAACACTATCACGACTGCTATCTAGACTGTGATTGGCTAGACCTGATACCTGCCTTTTTCTGTAATTTCTTTGTATTTTTCAGTAATAGCCTTTGTATATTTGAGTAACTATTTATGACATCTGCCCTGTGCAATTTCTGTTTACAACGCCTCAAAAGCAAACAGAAATCTAATTTATTTATATGTTAAGTTCAATGTCCGTAAATAAATGGCTCTTATTCTCCATAAGGTGTATGTGTTTAGGCTTATACTATAATAGGCATAAAATGACCAGAAAAGACAATTAAATCATTAATCGCAATTACTTTCATGACAATTAATCGTCAACGAAAATTTCATATTGTTACAGCCCTATGTGATGTAATGGAAAACATTGAATATATTGCATACCGCAATCTTTTTTCATAATGCTGAAATTCTGCACTTGAAGCAACAATGGTAATATTACCAAATTTCAGGTTGATCTTAATAAATGCCATAGTTGCTGTGCCCTGTGTGAACAAAACATATACTTGCCTCTAAAAAATCCATTGCTTCATTTCTATTTTACATTTCATATTAAGTGACACCACTGAATCAAATCACATTTATGGAATGTAATTAATAGTTTTTGACTGGTATTTGCTTTCTGATATGCCACTGATGCATTTTTCAGCAGGCAGCCTTTGGAAATAACTGAGGCAGTCTGGGGTCAAAGGTAACCTCTCTGTTTTTGTCTGCAGGTGGTGCAGTCTGACGAACCAGACATTGACGGCATACCGGTTGGGCTCCTCTTGATCAGTGCCAATTCAACAGATGCCACGTTCTTCTGCCCAGAGAGGATTGCGGTCGTGCTTGAGGGTAACATAGTTATTGAGTTCCCCACATTCGCTGACGCATTTGTCGTGCTTTTTGCACTGATTTATGCGCTGCATTTAAGTTACCCAAAAGCCTTGGCCAATACATTTGACTTTACCCAGAAAGTCTTGATGGGCCTGGAGGATGGTAAGCTGAAGCCCATGGTGTTGAGCCTTAAAAATGACCTTTTGGCAGTGGAGTAATCTCAAGTGTATGGACAAAATAAGACAAGGTTGCTCCTTTACTTGAGATCTGTTTCATGTACACTTGCACTACAGTCATTTTTTGCACAAAGAAATGAAAGGATTCTTTTCTTTTTTGAAAACATGGACCAACAAAGACAAGGTTGCTTCTTTACCTGAGATCTGTTTTATGTACACTTGCACTACAGTCATTTTTTGCAGAGAGAAATGAAAGTTGGAATGGAGTTTTTTCTTTTTTCAAAACATCTTATAGATGTGTTTTTGAAAGAATTATTCTTGTTCAATTTTGAATGTGTTACTGTCACAGACCTGCCTCATCAGCCCCAGAGACTGTTCTTCTCAGTGTGATGGGACATGCTCAAACCTCTGCCACTCTCTTATGTTGGAATTGTATTTAAGATTAGATTTTTTTTACACTATATACATTTGAGAGCCATGTGTAATGACACATGAAACATACTGACAGATAAGAATACATGTTTTCTTTAAATTTAATTTAGATTTAGAGGTGGAAATCTTGAGATATGTACTAGTCAATGTATAAGTAAGAAATGTGCACGTCCTTTCTAGATTGTATTTTTTTTATCGTGCCACTGGTTGTATAAATAGGTTTATACACCTTAATGGTTTCCTAACATGACCATAGGAGCAGTTATAGTAAGATCGCTGATATAAAAGTCTGTTAAAATTGGTACATGCTGTTCATAAATATGAGGTATGAAAAGAACAGACATACAGTAGTGTGCAGTGATGATTATACACTGAACACAATGAAGATAAATCAGAAACCAAGTACTATTCAAGTATTTATTTCATGTAATATTGTATAAACACTTAATATTTAATTATATGATATGTGTACTTATATAAGCAGATAATCATAAGTGAATTGCATTCAAAAGTTAAAATTTTAAATGAAAATGGAAATCTTGTAAGCTCATTGGGAGGGGGGGGGGGGGCATTGTTTTGTTATTTAAATATCTTGGTACGTACTGGTGTTCATGATCACGTCTGGACCAGGACCTGTAGAATTTTTCATATTTAACCCTATGGACTTTGGCCCCCTAGTGGTGGGACGCATGCGCCCCAATTTTTTATAGTGTTCATATTTCTCTTAAATTCTAAATTATAACGTTAATAAACCACGGAACTTTCGACACAGAATTGTTAAAAACAGTCACAGTCTGCGAACACATTCATTTATATGCTTATCAGCTCTCAGGTTACACTACAGAACCGTAAAGCAGCAGGGTGCTAATAGCCCAACCCACTTTTTTTATTTGTTTACAGCCTTCACCTCGCCGCAGTCACAGGCAATAAAATGCATATCAAAAAAAACTCTTGGTACAGTTTCTACACGCTAAAAAATCAAGATCCGATTTAGGAACAATTGTATGTTACTGAAAAGTTGTATAAATGAACATTATGTGTTTTTTCCCCGTGCTCACTTCACTACGCATACAACCGATGTTCTTCCGGTTTTGTTTCAATATATTTTATTTTCTACAAGATCTCTTGATAAACATGTTTAATCAATTAAATTTTATACCTGGTTATGCAGTTATAACTGTTTTCTGAAGAATCTTGAACATTTTTTCGTAATCCATTTATCCATTCTCCAGCAAAATCTCGATTTCCATGGTGCGTACCCATCGCATTTGCGTTTGTACTACGTTACTACCGTTGCGTAAAAACATTACTAGACTGCTTCAGGGTTGATCTAACGTAAACCACGTAGTTTATCTTTTACGGGGTTCCCTGCCCTTTTAAATGATGTAAAATATGTGATATTCTAGCGAATGGGAACGGCGCTGTATCCACGCGTAACGACAGCCCATAGGGCAATCGGCTCTGCGCTCTCGACTGTCGACAGGGTCAGATGCGTCATCTGTGGCCATTTTTACTGAGTTTATCCTGGAAGGGATGGACTGGATTGCTGTACAAGTACGTTTTTAGTATATCCAGATGATATTTAGCAATGTGTAGCTTTTTTGTGAGCTGAAAATACGTCACAGGCCAGTTTTTCTCTGTACGCATACGAGGTTTGCTGTATGGTGTAATGGCGCTGGTCATGTCTTTGCTGCTTCAACTATTGCGATTATTTTATACATTTATACGCGAACGTGGCAATCAACGGTGGAAAGAAGAGTGCTTATTTCACGGTTGCTCAGGTTTTGGAGGTGTTCCACCGCAGTGTCCCAGAGGTGAAGAAGCCTGACGCTGTGGCATGGACCCGTGCCTGGACATGTAAGTGTTTTTAAAAATATATAATACAAATTATTATTATTATTATTATTATTATTATTATTATTATTATTATTATCATCATCATCATAATCATCAACAGTATGGAGCGCTATTATCTAGAGTATTTTTAGTTTGGTGATAAATGGATTCTCGCAGGAGTTCGCTAGTTAGCTTCTATGTTGTCACAGGCTGGTAAGGAGCACCTGCTAAAGGGGTTTGTTTTGTAGCGTTCATTCGCAGTTTCTTTGTGTAGCAAACAACACAAGGGCTAGTTGTTGAATTCACGCATGAAACTACATCCATTCTCAGTACTTTATTTCACGGTTCAGTCAAGACATTACAGTATTATAATAATGTAATTTAGTTTGTGCAAGCTGACAAACTAATTCATAAATCCTAGTTAGCTACGATTGCTAATTATGTTGGAGCTAATATCAGACGAACTATGGATGTAAGATTTTTTAATGTATATACGTATATATATATATATATATATATATATATAATATATGTGTGTGTGTGTGTGTGTGTGTGTGTATATATATATATATATATTTTTTTATAAAAGAAATTTTTTTTTTCCACTTAATTGTAATACTTGCCATATGTCTTTTTGAGATAATTTGTGTTCTCATTTTTTAGTGATTCTACTTAGTAATGTACTTGAATCTGTCTTTTTCAGGGAGTACAGTGAAGACACCCCTCCCCCACCTGACACCTCTGTCGTAGGAGGTGGTAACAGACAGGTTTGCCAAATAAAGTGATGTATAATTCATTACTTTTGCTGTAAAAAGTCAAGTTGAAGGCTTGTTATAGATAAACCTGTTATTCTGTTGGCTTATGGGGCTCAGGTAAATCTAATTTTGAAATACAGTGCCATTTTAAATGTAAAGCAGATTGGTTGGATGACATTAGGGTAAGTAATCCTTTTCGGAGAGGTATTTGGGCACTTTTGGGCACGCTTTGTAAGAGAATACCCTCATACACATAAACACAAAACATGTGTAGGTAAATTTTCTTCACATTTTGTGAAAAACTGTTTTAAAAGAAAAATAAAGTTTTCTGATGATTGACTTGCCTAGATAGAAAGATATGCACGTTTTATATTTGGAGAGGTTTGGATAGCTTTTGGGACACCTGGGCCCCGTTTTGGGAAAAATACCAATGTATAAGGAAAGCCAGTAGAAATCTTTATCAAATTGTATACACAAGTGGACAACATATTAGTGCACTAGTTTAAGCAATTCTGGCTTGCTCCAGTACTTTGAAGTTGAGATATTCAGTGATAAACTATAAAAACACAAGGGGCCCTATCTTACACCCGGTGCAAAGCGGCGCTAACGCAAACGCAAGTGTCTTTGCTATCTTACACCCTGCGCTAGGTCCATAATAACGCCTAACGCTTACACCGTCAAACTAGCATGTTTGACGGCGTAACTCTTGCGCCATCATTAGTGAACTGGGCGTGTTGGTCTTAAGATGAGGAGTGGCCAGGATTCTTTTTGGCGTATTGCTATCTTGAGCCAGCAGAAAGCGCTTGCGCTAGAACCACCACAAACCTGGTCTAAAGTCATGTCGCAGTTGTTTACATGCTATTTTAACGGCGCATATAAGTGCGTCTACATAGGCGTGTGCACAACGCGCATACCCTCCTGTCTGTTACACACAGGGGCGTGCACAGGCATGACTAAAATATCTAGATCACAATGTGAAATATTATTATTGTGTAGGCTATATCAAAAATGCATAATAATAAAAGGTTCCATAGGTCCACATACCTTTCCCTCAGCGAAGGGAAACAACGCCACATTACATTGCTCTCAGCCCACTCCATCAACATCCAGGCGATGTGCGATGGTACGGGACAATGGCTATCCATTAAAAAGGAGCTGATAACACCTATAGCTATCAAGCCTAATGCGCGAATTGTCTTTGCACCTAATTGCACGTGAATTGTCATTCAATGGAAAACTCGCGCACGGCAATAGACGGACATTTAAGTTCTGAAAATGCGCTTCAGATGTCATTACAATACAGCTCTGTTTATCTATGAATACAGCCTGTAAGTAAATAGAATGGTTTGTGACTGAAAAAAGTTCAAAACCTTGTCCAGTGAATATTGCATTTATTGTTTTTCAAATAGCCTAGGCTACAGCGAATTCGCTGTGCATAAGGTTTTTTTCGATAGCCTGTGGTTAAAAAACGGAGATGTCACCATGTTAACTAAATTGTAACCTTAGCTATTCTTCGTCCTTCATATTTTTTTAAATTACAGTGACCAGGTTTCCATACTCTCACCGTTTAAAACCCAGCTGATTTCACCCGTTATTCCTTAACTGAACAAAACGATTTTAAAGAGAACTAAGCGTCTAATTAGAAACTAAAACAAATTTGCAGCACGTTACACAATTAATTCACAATTAATTTTAATGCCATTCTCTGCACGTGAGCTGCATGTTCTCAAGTCGCACGTTTCACGGTCTTCCTGGGAAAGTGGATTGTTTTAAAGGATTACGCTACGAGTAAAACAGGTTGGTCACATTTCCATAAACAGGACATTATTAAACAAGGGGAAATATGCGTGAACTTATGGGTTGCGAACCTGACAGCTTTATTGTAGGCTATTTCGTGTCATCATTAAGGCAAAATAACGGTATGTATGTTATTAATCAATATTAGCCTACTATGCAGGTATCCTAATGAACTTTGGATGAAGCTTGAACTTCGAGAATTCCATGAGAACAGCCTCTTGGAATTGATGTTTGACACTTTCATTGCATAATCAAACGAAATTCGCTGAACAAGCAGGCTAATTTGGCGTTTTCTAAGGTGAGACTGAAGCCATTGATAGCTTATTCTCAGCTGTTGCAGGTCCTTTTGACGAAATTTAACCGCACATATTTTGTAAAATAACAGCCCTGTCTGGAATTACCGGGAACTCATAGGCTAATGGTTAGTCCGAATAATATTGATCATCCTCCATTTAGCCTATTTCTTGATCACACTAAACACGCACGAGCATGTCTGTTTTGCCATCATAAGCAATCCGCCAAGGTGGATAAGCAGGCTTTTAAAGGGAATGGGATATGACATTTTGATTGGTTTATTGAATGTCACGCCCAAGACACACCTATAATTAATGAAGCGACTAGGTTCAGCCCAGTTGCGCCATGCGCCGTGCTTAGCGCCAAAAAAACACGCCGTTAAAATAGCAAAAGTGGACTTGGACACGCCCTAAATGGACTTAGCGCCATGCGCTTAGACTAAGCGCCAAGATCGCCAAGATAGGGCCCAAGGTGTTTTTTACTTTTTTTGTATTCTTATGTGTATTTTGTATAAACTGTATGTGACCACTTTGACATAAATGTATTCTGTTGCAGATTTCAGAATGGTACAAGCCTCTTCTTTCATTCAAATTTTGCACTTAATTGAAACTAGTAAAATCTAGACGAAAATTGGGCCAAATGGGCCAAAGTAAATATGGTTAAAAGAAGCATAGCATTTGCACAATAGTTTTGGCAAACATTAACTTACCCATTGGTACCAAGCTGGAATTGGAGGCCAAATAAGACTTTTGTGTTGTGGTATCAGATTGTTTTGGCTTATTGACTAAATAATTCAAATAGTTAACTGGTAATATTGTGAAATTTCTTAGCCTTTGCAATAAAAATAACTTGTTTTATGTTAAAGGAACATTCTTAGCATGACGTGCACATTGTGTCCCTCAAAAAAAGGTTGGGAACAGGTGGGGATCAAACCACCAACCTACTACACAGCAGTCCAATGCCTTAACCACAAAGCTACTGGAACTTTCACAGTTGGTATGGTAGGTAGACGGCCTGTTAAGCATAGATAGTGTACTTGGTGGATGGCATTCCTGCCATCCCAACATTTGTATTTCGCTAGCGCCACCACACGGATTGATTGGGTTAAAACTGCAGGGCTCAAGTCTTGATCTAACTCAATCAACCCACCAAGTTTCAGAACCTTATATCAAACGGTTTTAGAAGTACTAGCATTTATGTGATAAGCCACGCCGAATGCAAAATTCATTGGCTTCTCATTCGGCCAATTTTTGACATAGGCCTTAGTAAAGGAATGCATTTATGTAGGGATGCAGGTTGAGTCCCTCTAACAGGTTTGGTGCAAATTGGTCTAATTCTGTAGGAGGAGTAGCATTTTAAGTGTTTTACAAAAAATGCTAATTAGCGGAAAATCAAAGATGTCAGACTTCATGGTTTCTTGAGGCACATTTGTTGGGCATGAGCAGCGGGATGTGTACACCAAATTTTGTGACTCTAGATCAAACGGGGAGTATGCAGTGGGCGTGTCAATGATTATTAGCAAATTTTTTTATATTTTCATATATGTGGATCTCTATAGCACCACCACATGGCTCGATTGGGTTGAACCTGTAGAGGTCACGTCCAGTTACTGTTAACAAACCTACGCTTCATAACCAAAGTTTCATAACCTTCAGTTAAATGATTTTGGAATTATTTGCATTTTTGTGATAAGCCACGCCCACTGGAAATTCATTGTCTCGTCATTTGGCCATCTTTTAAAATATCAAAATTCTGTATATAAATTTTATGAATCATCAAAATTTTGTATATAACTTTTTATGAGGCATGGTCAAAGCAGTGTGTGTTTTAAGTGTTTTACAAAAAATGCTAATTAGCGGAAAATCCAATATGGCGGACTTCATGGGTCCTTGAGGAAATTTGTTCGGAATGAGCAAAGGGACCTGTTTCCCAAATTTTGTGACTCGAGGTGAAACGGGGCGTCGGCAGTGGGCGTGTCAATGTCAAGATTTTGTCATGTGCACTACAGCGCCACTAGGTGTTCAATCTGCGTCATAATATAGAGGATCCAAGAGTTTGGCAATCCCAACAAGCCTGCCCAGTATGGTGATTCTAGGCCAAACCAGCTCACAGGAATTTTAGGTGAAAGGGGAGGGAAAAAAAAAAGAAAAGAATCCAAACAAAAACAATAGCGTACCAGCAGCAACGCTGCTCGGTCCCCTAATAAGGCCAGTGGAAAACAATTGGGTTTTAGCCATTTGGGCTCAAACCCTAATAATAAAACCAGTGGAAAACAATAGGGCTTTAGTGTTGTGGAGGTGTAGTTTGTGTGTTGGACTGGTTGATGACATTGGACATCTCGGGACAGCAGGGGCTATTTTTAATCATCACGTTTGGCTGTATTATTTGATATGTTTGTTTATGTGTTGTGGGTCTGCCCCATGGTCTATGTCTTTTTTGTTGTTGCTGGTGGCTACAACCCTATCGGGAAAATAAAAGTTATTCTATTGTATTCTAAACGATAAACAATCGTGACAACAACGTTAGCTACCGTTAGTTGTAGACCCAGCTATAATATGTTATTAGGGAAGCTAGGTAGGCAACAGGTTTGTGGGTAGCTAACGTTAGCTAGCTAGCTAAACGTTTCAGCTTCAGGCAAAGTTATCGTTACAACTTTAGCATTGTCGCTAATGTTAACTAGAAATCACATAGCCTGTTGAGTATAACGTTATAAGCAATTCTCATAACTGAAGAATTAAATTTTCATTTAGGTAAAGTTACAACCATGTAAGAGGATGAAAACAAAGCAGGCTTATTAGCCAACAAGCTATATGCTATGCTGTCATTATGCATCTTTGAGAGGGGTGTAAATCTAACATTAGGTTGACAGCCGTGTCAATTTAATTCAATTTATCCCTAATTTAGCCAAGGTTTTACCCAGATATATATATATAAAAAAACTGTTATATGCAACGTTTACAGAGCTCCCAGTTCAAAAATAGACTTATTCAGCAATTGCCTGGGAAAAATATTAGCAAAAATGAATCAGAGAAATGTTTTCATATGTGGTGACTTTAACGTAGACATTTTAAATCCTAACGATAACAAGTTGATTGAGGACTTTATTAACATAATGTATGCGTGCGGAATGCGACCACTAATCACCCAGCCAAGCAGAATCACTAAACATAGTGCCACACTAATTGACAATATCTATACAAATATACTGGACACTGTAATAACAAGTGGTATTATGATAAATGATATCTCTGATCACCTTCCAGTCTTCGCTATCTGTGACTGGAAACACACTATAGATCAGAAACCAGTACCAAAAAACTTAAAAAGAATTAGAAACGAAAAGAGACTCAAAGATCTTGAACAAGATATGATGAAACAAAAGTGGAATGAGGTATTGACTGAAAGAGACACAAACAAAGCATATGAGGCCTTCTTAAACACAATAAATTCACTATATGACAAACACTGCCCGGTAGTCAAAACTTGGAACAAAGACAATAAAGTCAAAGAAAAAAGACCTTGGTTAACTAAGACCATAGAGAACGCCTGCAGGAAAAAAAACAGCTTATATAAACAGTTTATAAAGGAAAGGAGTGTACAATCATACGCAAAGTACAAACGTTTCAGAAACAGAGTGACATATTTGCTGAGGAAACATAAAAAAGATTATTATGAAAAGTTACTAACAGAAAATAGAAATTACACCAGAAATCTCTGGAAAATAATAAATTCTGTCTCTGGGAGACAGGTCAAGCGGACATTCTCGGATCATTTCAATATAAACAACAGGAGGGAAGAAGATAATAAGGTGATAGTAGATAGTTTCAACAAATACTTTGTTAGTGTTGGTCCGGAGCTAGCCAAGGCCATTCCATCCTCACTCCTGCAGTGGGATCACTTTGATAGGGGCGGTGAGATAAAAAAAGAGTCATTATTTCTAGATCCAGTCACAACAACTGAAATCAAAGCAATACTGAGAGACTGCACAGCTAAGACATCCACTGACGTAGACCAGATAGACATGAAGTTGTTAAAAAGTATATCAAAAGCGATCATACCTCCGCTAACATATATATGTAACTTATCGTTCTGTAATGGCGTGTTTCCAGATAAAATGAAGATAGCAAGAGTTCTTCCTCTGTACAAAAGTGGAGACAAACATGAGTTTTCAAATTATCGTCCTGTTTCAATTTTACCACAGTGCTCAAAAATTACTGAAAAGCTCTTCAATGTCAGATTAGATAAGTTCATTGATAAGCACAAACTGCTATGTGACAGCCAATACGTGTTCAGAAAAAAACATTCAACAGCACTGGCACTAACAGAATCCATAGAATTTATCAAGGACGCGTTAGACCAGAAATTATACACTATAGGCATCTTCATTGACCTGAAAAAAGCTTTTGATACGATAAACCACAGCATATTGATTGAAAAACTGCACAGATATGGAGTTAGAGGAATCGCATTACAATGGATAAAGAGTTACCTATCAAATAGAGTTCAATGTGTTCAGATAGGGGACAACATATCAACATGCCTGGACATCACCTGTGGGGTCACGCAGGGTTCAGTCTTAGGACCAAAATTATTTATACTATATATTAACAACATAGTCAAAGTATCTAACGTCCTAAAACTAATTTTATTCGCGGACGACACAAACATCCTCTGCTCTGGAATTGATCTTAATCAAATGGTCAAATTAGTTAACAACGAAATGTCAAAGCTTCACACGTGGTTTAATATTAATAAATTATCACTAAACCTTTCAGACAAAATTCATATTATTCGGGAAAAGAGGCCTGAAGGAAAACATAAACTTAAAGGTCAATGGTACCAACATTGAACGAGTGAACGAACATAAGATTCTGGGGGTTACGATAGATTGCCTCCTGACATGGAAACCACATGTGAAGCTAGTTCAATGTAAGTTGGCCAAAAGCGTGTCTATTTTGTGGAAAATGCAGAAATTACTCAATCAACATTCACTTAAGACAATTTACTCGGCACTCATAACACCGCACCTTCATTACTGTGTCGAAGTGTGGGGCCACACTTATAAAGACACTACAGAGCCGCTGTTTAAACTCCAAAAAAGGGCACTGAGAGTTGTATATTGTGTCCCATATAGAGATCACACTAATGATTTGTTCACTAAGGCAACGTTTCTAAAGTGGCATGACATAATTAAGTATAATACCTTACAAATATTATTTTTAGCCTCTAAAAGTCTTTTACCAGTAAATATACAGGATTTGTTTTTAAAGAGAGAGAACATACACAACCTGAGAGGAACCATGATTTATAAACAAAAATCTATAAAGTCAACACTCAGAGGTCATTCTGTATCTATTGCGGGGGTTAAGCTTTGGAACAGTTTACATGATGAGATTAAATCGTCTACGAATTTGAAGGTCTTCAAGATTAGGATAAAAAATAAGATGGTAGAAAACTACCAAGTATAAACAAGGGTGGGTTATCAAGAAATGAAAACAATGTCACGATGTGCAAAAAACATTGTAAGCGGTTTACACAGGATCCTGGATCTATAATGCACTGAATTTACAGGGGACACTAGAGCATCATAAAAACGAAGAAACGGGCACAATGATTTGGACAATATCTGAACAATATTCTGGACTGTTTGCTGTTGAAATGAAACAAATTGTTTTGACTAATGTAGGACATGTACATTTAAATCCGACTTATTTGGACTTTAATATTTGGTTTATTTTATTTTAGCTTATTTTTTCTTTCTCGGTCTGTTTTGTTATAAAGAAAATTCAGCTATGCTGTTGTGATACGAAAAAATCTGTTTTAAACAAATGTAAAATGTGAACATTTAAATTTGAGTAGGGAATTGGGGCGGGACTTTTGATAAGCAGGCTGCTTTTTCCCGTATCCCTTTTCGGCAGGTACTGTGTTTGCTCAAGGCATATTACAGTAATTGTGATGAAGTGGGACTATATGCATGCCGAAATAAATAAATAAATAAATAAATAGCCTGGTTACATCCTAGCCAGTTAAAAATACTCACTTTTCAAACACATTTAGCCATATGTGGGAAATTGGGGGTCATATGGGGTTCAAGCCATCCTGTCTCGGGGAGGCCTGTAGAGAGTAACGTTAGGCCGAGAGTGTGAGAGGTGTCAGATCGGATTTGCCGACTGGTCTCTGTCGGACCAGCAGACCTCAGAGTCCGATAGATTGCCATTGGTAAACCGTGCTGCAAAACAGTTTGCTAGCTTACAACCCGACCGCATAATACACCGGGAGCTGGCCAACTCGTCCACTGACCTGCTAGCCTCTTGCTATCTGGACGGTTTTTCACTACATGAGACGGAATTTCACCGACTTTTCAACATGTTCACTGGGGTAGGTTACTGTGATGGTGGGGAAGGGGTCGGAGAACCAAATGCGACAGAATGGGGATCTAAAAGCTACCCACACCAGTGGAGTAACCACAAAGTCTTGAAACAGAAAGGGGAAACAGGAACAGAAAAAGAAAGGTACTCCTATGGGAGATAACACCCGGCGTATAAACCAACAGAAAACTATCCAGAAACGTGGGCGAAAGCTAACTCAAGAAAACAAGTATAAAACTGACAACTAATAGAACGAAAACCTCTAGCTCAATGCAAAATAAACTGAGCCCATATATAAGGAGGGAATAAAAAGGGTAACAAAAGGTACAGCCTCAAATGCGGACTGGGAGAAAACCAAAGCAAGAAACTGCTGAGTAAAGGATTATAGGACAACCTTAGAAAATAATCCTTTAAGGCTGAGCTATATTAAGAGCAACTTATCTTTTCGCAAAAAAAACCGGAAAAGATCTGTTGTCAACACTAAAGAGTTCCTATACCGAAATGACCGGCTAGAGCGTAACCAGTATTTACACAGAAGCACTGGCAGAGTGGTAGTAGGCTGCTTAAATAGAGAAACGCAGCTGAGACTAATTAAAACTAAATGGTTCCTAGAGGAAAAAAATGACAAGAGTGCCTCCAGAGGCCAGGTGTTGCAACTACCGCCAGTGAGATATCAGCAGGCTCCAAACCCATGACAGGACCCCCCCTCTAAGGAGCGCCCCCACGCCTGTGAAAGTCATTAATGGGTCCAAAATATCCCTAGAAGAGACCCAACAGCACTTCTCCGGGCCATAGCCCTCCCAATCAACAAGATACTGTACAGCTCTGCCCACTCGTCTACTAGCCAGAATGTGACGCACTGTATACGTAGCCTGACCCTCAATGAGCCGAGGCGGTGGAGAATCGTCCGCCGAAGCCAATGTGCTTATGAGAATCAGCTTTAAACGGGAGAGGTAAAACGTAGGGTGAACTTCATGGAACGAGGGAGCTGTAGGCGAACCGTGACAGGGTTGATCTTACTGATGATCTTAAAGGGCCCCACAAAACGAGGAGTGAGCTTACGAGATTTGACCCGTAACGGGAGGTCCCGTGTGGAAAGCCACACCCATTGACCCACGCGATAGGAAGGCACAGGACAGCAACGCCTGTTGTCAAGTCTTTTCTGATTAGCAGAGGAGCGCAAAAATTTTTTCTCCCAAGTGGCCCGACACCGTTGAATAAAGAACTCAGCAGACGACACCCCTATGCTTCTTTCCAGTTCCGGGAACAGAGGGAGCTGATAACCGAACTGAACCTTGAATGGAGAGAGACCTGTGGACGCGTTACACAGGGTGTTGTGCACGTACCCCGCCCAAGCGAGGTGTCGACTCCACGTAGTAGGGTTGTATGAGGCCACGGAAAGTGCTCTCCGTGGTCTGATTAGTGCGTTCCATCTGCCCATTAGTCTCGGGATGAAAACCAGAGGAGAGACTGACTGACATGCCCAGAAGAGAGCAGAAGGACCACCAAAACCGGGCAACAAATTGGGGACCACAATCCGACACCACGTCCTGTGGCAGACCATTAATTCTGAATAAATGGTTGACCACCAACCGGGCGGGTTCTGGGGCAGATGGTAGTTTCGGAAGAGGAATAAAAAAATAAATGGCGAGAGCTGTGACCCTTTACTGTGAGCACAGACCGAACAGGCAGAAACAAATTCTCACACATCCTTTTCCATCCCAGGCCACCAAAATCGCCTGGCCAGGAAATCCTTAGTCCTGTGGACGCCAGTATGGCCCGTAAGATGGGAGAAATGCCCTCATCGCAATACCTGGGCACGCAAGGCACAAAAAGGCAATTAGGGGGTCCACCACCCGGATCCTGCTCCAGTCGTTGTGCCCCTCGCACAACGGACTCGATGTTCTACAGAACTGGTTCCAAAATCTGAGCAGCGGGAACAATAGGCTTGGGTGGACTGTCACCATCGGGCTGCTCATAAATCCCAGAAAGTGCATCCGGCTTGGTGTTTTTTGAGCCTGGCCGATAAGTCAACAGAAAGTTGAATCGTGAAATGAAAAGCGACCAGCGGGCTTGCCGCGAATTGCGTTGTTTGGCATTCCTGAATGTATTCTAAATTTTTATAGTCCGTCCAAACTGTAAAGGGATGCTCAGCTCCCTCTAACCAATGTCGCCATTCCTCAAGCACCAATTTAACAGCCAAAAGCTCCTAGTCCCCGACGTCATAACTAGGCCTGTCACGATAATTACTATATCGACTTATCTTACGATAAATGGACATGACGTCGATCATTTTTGCGACCTCGATATTGCCCATTGTGTTTACAGTACATGCGTGTTTGTTTACATAAGAATGTCACCAACATTTTAGCCAACATGATGCCAGAATAAACAGCATAACTTATTGTGCGTGGTCTATCTATTTGAAGCAAATAATCTGTCTACCTGTTTCAGCAGGTTATTTCCAGAAGGTTTCAGCATTTTGATAAATCCAGTTTTGCAGTCATTTATGATCCCGCTGAGTTTCTCTCCTCTGACCACTGCGCCGGGGCTGCACCTCCACACACACGGAATTCAGCGGAGCAGAGGAGACAGCGAAGTAACGTTGGTCGAGTTGATGACAGCGACACTTGTTACGTTACTGTTGTTACTCAGTTGTTGGTTAACTCGGCCTTTTGAGCCACTTTGTTCGAGACGATCTGTGCCTCTCACAGTGGTGCCGGAATGAGTTTAGAAGTGGGGGGACATTCAGTTTTGGATAGCGTGAGCTATATTGGTGAGTTTTTTCACGTCAAATTCCCTTCAATCTCAGCCTAGCCTACTGTTTTTTTATGGTGAAAAATGCATTCCCTCCTCTCATCAGGATACTTTCAGATCTAAATTGTAGAACACTCGCTTTTTTTCTTCTTTTTTTGCGCAGCGTCCTGGCTCCTGCTGATATACTCTGAGAACTGTTTCACTGTAACCATTCAACCAACCAGTCAATATATATTTTAGAATCACATTCGAAAGAAAATCATGAACTAACAGGAATACTGCTGTGTTTCTGGTTATTATACAGCATTAATCACTGAGGAGCCATGTAAACCATTTGCAGCAACACCTCCTCTCAATGTCGGAACGATAATTAACCACTTTTATAGTCTATGAGTTATGATGAGTCATCATAACACACGCACAGAGACACACACACGCACAGACACACACGTCCTCCAGCGGGTGCTCTAGGGCTTAAGAGGTACAATAAAAACTAAAATTAAACTCTGAAAACTAACTGAAACTAAACTGAATTGAAAATTTCGTTTTATTTAATTTTAATAAAACGAAATCAAAGGAAAAAGTAATAAAAAGTAGGCTACACACTACATTACAGACAGAGCTGCTTTGTGAACATGCTCTAGTGATTTTTAACAGCCTTTACAAACAGAAAAAAACAAGGATTGTGTAGATTAAGTAACTGAAGCACTTACATTAGTCTTTTCTTTAATCTGGTCGCTCTCACCTCTGGTGTTAAGAGCTTGTAACGTAACATGTCCTACACTTTGCTGCTGCACCTGTTCCTCCCGGTGTACTCCGGGCTCTTTAAGTCCTCTTCAGATAACAGTAGCGTTAATCAGAGACACTGGATGCTGTTATCGGATCATCCATGAGTGGAAAACATCCCTCCTCACTTTTTCTTCACATCTCACGCCTTCATGATCACTCTTGCCGTCTGAAATCAGAACCGGAGGAGCTGCTGTCAGCCTCCCTCTTCACCTACCGGGCCAACGGCGCGTCTAATAATCCGAAACAACTTTGTCCAATTGTCGTTAGAGGTGGGAAATGAATTTAAAGTCTGAGCGATCTTTTCCTCACGTGAATTCATTTTATCTTGTTCTCTGTCAGTGTCTCCTCTCAGCCTCAGCGCTGCTCCCTCCGCAGCTGCTCCTCTTTGTCTAAACTTTATTCAACCGCGGGAAAACTGACGTGCTTCACAAATAAAATCAAAGTGATCTAACATTGCATCCAATCAAATTTGACTATTTGATTGTATTATAATTTCTTTTGATGGGGGGGTTACAGCAGGTTATGACAGGTGATGACAGATAAACATGATGAATAAATGACAGATGTTTGTTGACAAATGGTTTCCCCCCATGGACTGCAATTTACTCTTGGCCATGAGAAGTAACTATCTGTCGGCCAGTCGCCACGTAACAGAAACCCCCCTAATGTCCCCCCATGCTGCGGGCATGAAAAGTAACTATCTGTCGGCCAGTGGCCACGTAACAGGCACCCCCTAATGTCCCCCCATGGAGTCTCTGTTGCTCAGAGCCACACTCGGAGCGGAGTAAATGGAAAGGAGGGGAGCACTCGTTTTACATATATTTGGCGCCACCTATTGTTGTGAATATATTGACATTTAAAAGTCTAGACTTCTCAGGTGCAATAAATTAACGTCGACGAGGTGACGACTGCGTAATTCTAGCCATAAAGTTTGGAAGAATAAGTCCAAATGGACTCGGACTTGGTTTCAAAGCTTCATTCCACAGCTCCGGTGTGGGAACATTTTGGGTTTAAACCGAATGAGAGAGGAGAGCCCATGAACGTGAATGAGCCGGTATGTCGACTTTGTTTAAAAAAAGTGGCAACTAAAGGTGGCAATACAACTAACCTAAGTGCTCATCTAAAGCATAACCATCCCGTCCAGTTTTCCGAGCTGGGAGCAAAAACCGCAGTGGGGGGGCCTTCACGACAGTTGGCTATCTCGGATGCCTTTGCCCGACAGAGCAAATATAACCGTGACAGCACGAAATGGCGCACGCTCACAGATACCGTAACTCGCTATATAGCCAAAGAGATGCAGCCATTCAACACGGTCGAAAAACCAGCATTTAAAGAAATGCTGCAAACTTTTGACAGGCAGTACGAATTGCCAAAGAAATCGTACATCTCCCAAACTGCCATTCCAGCCATGTACAACAAAGTGAAAGAGGACATTCTGGAGGAGATAAAAGACATCTCCTTTTACTCTGCCACTACAGATATGTGGTCAAGCTCAAATATGACCCCATACATGAGTTTGACTGTACATTACATAACTGCTGACTGGACTCTACAGTCAAAGTGTTTAGAGACCAGATACATACCCCAGAACCATACTGCTGACGTACTTGCAGAAGCCCTTCAGTGTGCTTTAGCAGACTGGGCATTGGATGAGCGCAAAATGGTCTGTATAACTACAGACAATGGTGCTAACATTGTGGCTGCAATACGCAAACTTGGCTGGCCATGGCTCAATTGCTTTGGCCACAACCTCCATTTGGCTGTGTCCCATGGTTTGGACAGTGAAAAGGATCGCACAGCACGTGCTCTGGGACTTTGTAGGAATCTTGTCAACACCTTCAACCTGAGCTGGATAAAGAAGAGAGACCTGAGGAAGGCACAGACTGAAGCCAAACTCCCCCAACACAGTCTAGTACTGGTGAGTGATGGATAAATCATTGATAGTTGAGTTAATATGCAACACAAAATATTTAAAGTGTTAATTTAAAGTTAATTTAAAGGGTTGTTATTTTTAATTCATAACTTACTTTGGGGCCTGTAATGTACATACTTTATTGAGCATGTATCTATGTATGTATGTATGTATTAGATCATTGGTTACATTATAATATAACCATGTACAATTATTTGTGATAAATAATGGAAATTTAAAAAGTAGTATTTGTTGAATAATGTTGATAAAGACTAATGAAAAAGAACAAATGTTATCTTTCCCACAGGATGTTGCCACACGATGGGGTAGCAAGCAAAAAATGATAGAGAGGGTGCTGGAGCAACTCCCAGCCATAAGACGTGTCTTGGTTGAAGATCGAAAACATGGCCACCTCAACCCAACCTGGCAGGATGTTTCTGTGTTGGAATCCATTAATGCAGCAATGAAGCCAGTGGCTGATTTCACGGATGTTCTCTCGGGGGAAAAATACGTCACTGTGTCCTCAGTAAAGCCTGTGTTGGAACTTATTAAAGGTGAACTTTTATCACCAGACCCCAGTGACACTACACTGACAGCAAAGATAAAGGACAACATGTGCAGGGTATTGATGCAGAAATACAGCCCACCTGGAATCCAAGATCTCCTGAGAAAGGCCACCATCTTGGATCCGAGGTATCGTGGTAGCATGGAGGATGCAGAGGTCTTGGATGATGCCAAACATCAGCTCTTGCAAGAGCTACTAAACATGAAAGAGGAAGAAGGAAGTGGAGGAAGTGCCAGTGGTGAGAGCTGCAGTAAAACTGCAGGGGGAAATGATGGATCTGAACCTCCAGCACCCAAGAAGAAGAAGCTGAGTGACCTTCTCCAGAACAGAAGAGCCCAACTCACAAGTTGTCAGACCCAGGCTGGATCGGATTCGGTACCAAAAAGAGTGCAGGCTGATGCAGAGCTGACCAAGTTCCTCCGGGAAGAAACACTTGATACAGCGTCTGATCCCTTGATGTGGTGGCGTGATAATCATAGGAGATTTCCTTTAATAGCCAAGTTAGCACAAAAATACATGTGCATTTGTGCAACAAGCACTAGCTCAGAGAGAATGTTCAGCACAGCAGGCAACATTGTTACCCCAGACAGATCCTGCCTTAAGCCCCACAAGGTAAACATGTTGGTGTTCCTTGCTCGGAATCTGCCTTAAAAGAAATACAGATTTGGCAGCGCAGCAGATATGGCCTGTTGAGGCATCTGTGCCTTTGTGTTATGTCCAGACACTCTAAAAGGAGTCCTAAACTGACTTTCTTATGTCAAACATGATACTTTGTTTTTCTTGTTGTTGTTGTTACTTACATCTAACAGCTAATATGTTGTTACTTTGCACTTTTTGTTAAAAAACAACCCTAACCATTTAGAAACTGGATTGGCAGTATATTGCCTGTTAAGGAATGAATGACTCTCTATACCCCTGTGCCACATGTTTAATAACATGTTAAAGTGCAATTTTTGTTAACAGAGCCAGAGAGTCCATTTTATTTATTGTTTTGGCTATGTGGTTTTATTTTATTTGTTTTATTTATTTAGGATATTTTAATATTTGTTTTCACATTCCAATTCCCGAATGTCTGAATATTCCAAAGAATTAAAAGTTCATTGCTCTTTGAAAGGGTGTACTTGCATTATTATTATTATATTATCAGAATCAGAAAGAACTTTATTGCCAAGTAAGTTTTCACATACAAGGAATTTGTCTTGGTTTTTTGGTGCTTCACAGTACATAAATTAGTAAAAGAGAATAGAATAAAAATAAACATATTTACAAGAGGAAAACAGTATGAGGAATGTATACGGAATCTGCAGGATATTCTTATTTTCCTTAAATAACAGGAGTGCAATTGTGCGGGATTAATGTGCAAAAGTATTAACAATGGAATGTTCAGTTATTCACAGTTAACAATGTAACAATTGAATGTTCAGTTATTCACAGTTATGGAAATAACAGGAGTGCAATTGTGCAGGATTAATGTTCAGTTATTCACAGTTATGGAGTGTAAGTACATAGTCCAGAGGTGCGTTAATATAACGCATATTGACAGACTTTAATGTAATGTGAAGTGTCTATAGGTGGAGGAGGTAGGAAACAGTGTCAGTGGGGGTCCCGGGCCTTGTTAATGAGGCCCACTGCAGATGGGAAGAAACTGTTTTTGTGGCGTGAGGTTTTGGTCCTGATGGACCGCAGCCTCCTCCCAGAGGGAAGTGACTCAAACATTATCATTATATCAGTGGCATAAAATGGTCTTAAAATTACAATAATATCGTTTATCGCAATTATTTCTGGGACAATATATCGTCCAACAAAAATAGTTATCGTGACAGGCCTAGTCATAACTCCTCTTGGCTGGCGAAAGGCCCCGAGATAAAAACCCAGCAGAGGTGAATTTTCTGATCCTGGGGGAAATGCTGAGACAGTATCGCCCCCACTCCGAGCTCAGAGGCATCGACCTCCACCACAAATGGGAGTGAAGGATTGGGAGTGACGAGAATGGGCTCTGAGCTAAACTTCTTCTTTAACTCATTGAAAGCCGCCTCAGCTTTAGGATTCCACTGAAAGCGAGAAGGTGCATTTTCTTGATCAACGCAGTAATAGGTGCGACCACGGAGCTAAAATTTTGTATAAAACGCCTGTAAAAATTAGCGAATCCCAGAAAACGCTGCACCTGCTTAACAGACTCTGGGGTAGGCTAATTCATGACCGCTGAGACCTTCTGGGGGTCCATTTGAATTTTCCCCTCTGCCACTATAAACCCCAGGAAAGAGACAAACTTGGAATGCCTTCGCATACAATTGAGCATCCATAAGACCGTTTAATACCTGTCTGACATGGCCAATGTGCTCAGAAAGATTAGCAGAAAAAATCTAAATGTCCAAATAAACAAATACAAATTTTTCCAACATCTCTCTGAGCACGTCATTCACTAGCGCCTGAAAGACAGAGGGGGTGCTAGTGAGCCCAAACAACATGACCAGGTATTCGTAGTGTCCGCTGTACGTATTAAAAGCTGTCTTCCACTCGTCTCCCTCGCGCATACGCACCAAATTCTAAGCGTTACGGAGGTCGAGTTTGGTAAGAACGGACACGCCCTGGAGACGTTCAAAGGTAGAATTCATGAGTGGCAGCGGGTAATGGTTCTTCACGGTGATGTTGTTCAACCCTCTATAATTGATGCAACCCGCCATCTTTTTTCTCCAAAAAAAAAAACCCAGCACCAGCTGGCAAAGTAGAGGGTCTAATAAAACTGTTAGCCAGTGCCTCTTCAATGTATTCTTTCGTAGCAGCGCTTTCAGGAGCCGACAAGGAATACAGGGAACCCCTAAGAGGTACTGTGCCGGGATGCAAGTTAATAGCACATCGTCAAGGTTGGTGAGGTGGCATAGTGGTGGCTCCTTGTTTACTAAACACCTCAGCGAGGTCAGAGTAATCGACTGGTATGTAAGATCGCAAGGGAAAATCGAGCGCCCCCATCACCGAACTAGAGGCGGAATGTGGCGTGGATCAGAAAACTCCCCTATGGACAAATTGTCACACAGAGAATTCCAGTCAAACAGCGAATCCCAGGCAAAACTCTCTTCACTGTCCCCCGAGGGTGGAGATGACCTAATCTCCTCCTCATCGTCGCTAACCGAACTCCACTCTGATTCAAACCAACAACTGTTGGGAGCGGGCGACGACATCTGTTAACAATGAGAGGCGCACTGATGCCCCCACTGAATGATGGTGCCTTTATTATTGCCCCAATTAATATGTGGTTTATGTTTGACTAATCATGAATGTCCTAAGATGGGGGGGTAGGCCGGTGAGTCAACCAAGAAGAGTCTGATTTGTTCCAAATGACCACCATAAAGAACACGCATGAAGATAAAAGAAGTGGTTTTTTTAACTAGCTCGGTGTCCAACGGACGACCGTCGAGAACCATAATGTAACGGGCCGTGAGAGGAGACAAACAGGTATTTTAAGTTTCTTAGCCTACTTGGAATCCACAAAACAATCAACCGCTCCTGAATCTAAGAAAGCATCAATTTGAACTGACAATTCAACTGGTAAAAGGATATGAAAGACTGATTTATTATGTCTCGCTGGTGTCTTTCATTCCACTAGCGAGACCCCCCTGTTTCCCACAAGCTTCGGGCACTCAGCCTTAGTGTGTCCCCTGTGCCTGCAGTAACGACACCATTCCCTGCGCTGCTTAGGTTCATGCGCATCGTGAAGCGAAGAACTATCGACCTGCATGGGCTCGTCCCTGGTCGGAGAGCAACGGAAGGAGGTGGAAGCTGAAGGCATACCCGGAAGAGAGGGGACGTATGGAGTGGAATGGGTTTTTCTCTCATATCTCTCTCTCTTGTTCCTTTACTCGGCTGTCTATTCGAATGGCGGTCATAACTAAGGCGTCAAACGTGGCAGGCAGTTCGAGCGCTGCCAGTGTGTCCTTTACTGGATCAGAGAGTGCGTTGGTGAACAACATTATGAGCGGACTCTCTGCCCAGCCTGTTTCGCCCGCCAATGCCCGGAACGTGATAGAGAATTCTGCTACACTGCTATTCCCCTAGCCTCAATGCTGCTTCCTTGCCGGTGATGTCGTGATCAAACACCAATGCCATCTCCTTCATGAGACTCTTGGAACTATTCATAACAGGTGATTGTGAACGTATGAGTGGATCTGCCCAGGCAAGAGCTGTACCGGTGAGCATAGATAAAATAAGCGCCACGCGCGAGTCATCGGAAGAGAAGCGCGTCGGTTGTGCTTTAAAAAAAATCAGACATTGTGACAAAAAACCTCTGCACTTCCCCGATTCACCATCATAACATAGGGGGAATTGGAGTTTAGGCTCTCGAATAGTGGCAAGACTAGGTTGGTGAGAAAGGAGCTTAGTGAACCGTAGGGGCTGCCATGCCAGCTAGTTGGCAAAAACTGTCTGCTAGATCACGCAGACTGCTTTCCTGGTGGCGTAACTGTTCATGCATCTCCTCCTGTTTGTTGTACATGGCCACCTGCTGTTCGTGAATGGCTGCTTCTTGAGACTGGAGAACTTGGATACCCCTTTTGTGAGTGGTTAAAGCAGCATGTTGGGCTGCGATAGCGTGTTCGAAACCTGAAAAGTAAACCAACAGAAAACTACCCAGAAAAGTGGGCGAAAGCTAACTCAAGAAAACAAGTATAAAACTAACAATTAATAGAACGAAAACCTCCAGCTCAATGCAAAATAAACTGAGCCATATATAAGGAGGGACTATATAGGGTAACAAAAGGTACAGCTTCAAACTAGGACTGGGAGAAAACTAAAGCAAGAAACCGCTGAGTAAATGATTAAAGGACAACCTTAGAAAATTATCTTTTAAGGCTCAGCTATATTTAGAGCAACTTATCTTTTCGTGGAAAAAAAACGGAAAAGATCTGTTGTCAACACTAAAGAGTTCCTATACCGAAATGACCGGCTAGAGCGTAAACAGAGTTTACACAGAAGCACTGGCAGAGTGGTAGTAGGCTGCTTAAATAGAGAAACGCAGCTGAGACCAATTAAAACTAAATGGTCCCTAAATAAATAAAAAAAGACAAGATTGCCCTCTAGAGGCCAGGTGTCGCAACTACCGCCTGTGAGATATCAGCAGGCTTCAAACCTATGACAGGTTACTAGTGTAATTTACCACTTATCTTGAGATGTGAAGTCAGTCCTTAGAAATATTACACATGTGAAAGCATTTGAAAACCATTTCATTATTATGCACACAATGACTGGCATGCGAACTTCATAACTGTTAGCTAACCCATAGCTACAGGCCAGCTACCGAGCAGCTGTATTCTCCTCGCCAGCTACCCATAGTTCAGTGACAGTGTAGATGGGATTTGAGGTGAAAATGTGAATAGGCCTCCTCATGTTACTGTGACGTAACTAGGATTACCACATGACCATGTTCCAGATGTCATCGGTTTGTTCTTAACCAATCAGAGTCCAGTACGCCTACTCAACACTCATCGATGAGCCTTTCTCTTTTATGTCCAGCCTAGAAACTGTTTTGAACCAGGAAAAATGTAAAATGTGATTGCCTGCTTCTATTGATTACCATATTGTGAGCTTTTGGCATCTTTTGGCTGGGGAGATTTTCACAGCGCTCCATTGGAAATACATGGCAGAGCTCATCGGTAATACTATTTCCAGGCCGTGGCAGCCATCTTGCGGTGGTGCCACTTGCGGAAGAACCCAATTGAATAGAGTTGAATGGAACCACGCGACCACGTTTCCTTTCTAGTTATTACATAATTCTGTGGAATCCACCCATAGCCTAGAGAAGACGAAGAGGAAGAATCAACGTTGCAAACATGTATTAGCCAGCCAGTCAAATTCAGAGGCTTTCTTGTCAATAAACAAGTATTTATTAAACTTGTTTGTTTTATTTATTTATTTTTATTGTAGGCTAGTTTTCACGTTCAGTCCCACTTAAGATAGGGCTGAGGTTTGGGGCAGAACAGGTTAACATGCATTGTGGTAGTTTCTGTATAGTCTTGTATGCTGACTACATTTGTGCAGGTTAGCTAGCTGTCTATCCAAAAAAGTCAGCTAACCAAAATTGTATTTATTTCACGTTACATTCCCCCTGTTCCAATAACAAAAAATTGTGGATCTAGTCTTCAGATTTTTGTCTCAAAGAGCACCAAATTGATACATTTAGCTGTTAAAATGAACAAAACAAAAAAGTAAAACACTTCCGGGGTGGCATGCCCCTGAACCCCCGAGATAGTCCCACCACAGTTTCAGAAAATCCTTTGGGAAACACTGTAAATATATATCCTATTAATTATAATTATATGTAGCCTATTATTTCAGGTTCCCTCACAGGAAAATAAAAGTTATTCTATTCTATATATATATATATATATATATATATATATATATACAGTTAAAATCGGAACTTTACATACACTTAGGTTGAAGTCATTAAAACTAATTTTTAATCACTCCACAGATTTCATGTTAGCAAAGTATAGTGTTGGCAAGTCAGTTAGGACATATACTTTGTGCATGACACAAGTAATTTTTCCAACAATTGTTTACAGACAGATTATTTCACTTTTAATCCACTATATCACAATTCCAGTGGGTGAGAAGTTTACAGACACTAAGTTGACTGTGCCTTTAAACAGCTTGGAAAATTCCAGAAAATGATGTCATGGCTTTAGAAACTTCTGATAGGCTAAGTGACGTTATTTGAGTGAATTGAGTCAAACTCAGTGCCTCTTTGCTTGACATCATGGGGAAATCAAAAGAAATCAGCCAAGACCTATATATATATATACAGATCCTTTCCAAAAAAGTTTTTTTTCCTCCATAATTCCATTCAAAAAGTAAAACTTTCATAGATTATAGATTGATTACACACAAAGTGAAATATTTCTAGCTTTTATTTGTTTCATTTTTCATAATTTTGGTTTACAGCTCCAGAAAACCCCCAAAACAGTATTTCAAGAAATTAGAATAGTGTGTCGAAAATCAGCATTTACTTCAGTTATTTCAGAGAATGAGTGGAGTGGCTTGACTCGAGGAATCCGACAGTTGTAGCCCATGTCCCGGACACGTCTGTACGTGGTGGTTTTTGAAGCACTGACTCCAGCCTCAGTCCACTCCCTCTGCATCTCCGCCAAATTTTGGAATCGTCTTTGCTTGACAATCCGCTGAAGCCTACGGTCATCGCTTTTGCTTGTGCACCTTCTCCTGCCACATTTTTCCCTTCCACTAAACTTTCTATTGATATGCTTGGACACTGCACTCTGTGAACAGCCAGCCTCCTTAGCGATGACCTTTTGTGGCTTACCCATCTTCTGGAGGGTGTCAATGATGGTCTTCTGGCCAATTGTCAAGTCTGCAGTCTTCCCCATACTGAACCAAACTGAGATCAACTTTGCAGGTGTTTTGAGTAAATTAGATGATAGTGTGACACTCAGTCTAAAACATTAATTCTCTGAAATAACTGAAGTAAATGCTGATTTTCGACACACTATTCTAATTTCTTGAAATACTGTTTTGGGGGTTTTCTGGAGCTGTAAGCCAAAATTATGAAAAATGAAACAAATAAAGGCTAGAAATATTTCACTTTGTGTGTAATGAATCTATAATCTATGAAAGTTTCACTTTTTGAATGGAATTATGGAAAAAAAAAACTTTTCCATGATATTCTAATTTTTTGGAAAGGATCTGTATATATATATATACATACACATACTCACCATGCCGAAAATAATTCATTATCAACTCTGACATATAGTTGGAACCGAAATGAACTTGGCACGGCACATGTCGGGCCCTGTGGATTGTAGACATGTAGAAACACGCACGGGAGAGACAGGCGCACGCAATATGGTGTTATGACACCGTATTGTTCGTATGTGAATTTGTTTAAACCACACAACACAAATACGAATTTAAAAAATTGAAATACTTTCGTATAACAGTAGACTCTATGTTCACTTTTTTAATGGGTCGATACGTGCCACGTTCTTTTTCTGTAGGCTAAGTGACTGTGGTAGCCTCCAGACGTCTGTTTCTATTTTGAGGACGTAACTAATTCTAGGGTCTTAAATATCGTTTTACCCGATAAATCACTGCGACGACGTCGTTTCCAATGGGGGAAACACACTGTGTTCTGTATAATGCGTTTCCTTATTGAATGGTTGTGGAAAGTTGTGAATTAATTATGAACCACTTTAAGTGGCTAATTGTAACAGCAGCTTTCGTTTAAGTTTTAATGCAGCCTTCGGCCGCTGGAGGTCACTGTTTTATAGCCTAAAGACAATTTCTTCGGCACGAGAAAGCAAAGAAAAAAGAACTATAGGAGGCGAGCGGCGTGCCCCCCGAAGAACGTCTCTGCTGCTTGGACTGAACAATTTAAAAACTTCTATGCGGAGCTTAGCGAGGAGCACTGGAACTGAGGCAAGAGAACCAATCGATTGTGGTCCGGCTAGGCTTACAACCGAATCCTGGCACCATGGACGACCTAGGTAAGCGTGTTTTGCTATGTCGGTGCGTTTGTATCGTCGAGGATGGGGGACGGGAGAATGGAACTGGCTGTTTACGTGTAGCCGCTTCGCCGGCCTCCGTTTCGAATGATAATCCCATGGCGAGCGGGGCTACCCCCTGTCCAAGCCAGGGAACCAGCGTGCAGGCTCACGAGCCTACCGCTTCAAAGCAAGTGGTGTCCGTATGTTGAGTTGAGGACTGAGCTAGCATGCTAGGACTGAACGATGGTGTTGCACAAGTCGGGCTTTTTTAGGGTCTGTGGTCAGCTCTTATTTTTGTTTGGGGAAACCGTGGTTAACCGACAGAGCTTTGCTCGCTAATCGAACAAACAGCGAGCCCTCACTCACTGGGTAACCTTCCTCAGCTGTGACTGAAATTTAAGTTATCGCCGTGCTGTAGCCTGTAGGCTACTACGGATATGCGTGGCCGTGGGCTAGGGGTTTTCTTGAAGAAACTCTGGACGTGCCCCAGAATGTCCATGATCACCCGTGTGTCGTGTCATTTGCTTAGTGATTTTAAGTTACAACATTGACCGTAAACGATCTAGCTATAGCCTAACTTGGATTGCTTAAAACCGTGGCAATCCTATTCGCGATTATTCAAAATTCTTTAATAACTTTCCAACAAAATGTCAAAAGGTTTAATGTGAGTTAGTGAGCTTTGGTCAGATTTCTACGTCTTTCGCATGTTTGAACCTGTTTGTTGCTCATCGAAAGTAGTTCGCTGGCTGCGGAAATGGTGTATTTGGGAGCGGAATTTGCCGGTGAGATTAAATTATAACGTTACCTATAACGATTTGGGTGTTGGATTTTAGTTTTTTTTTTTTTTTTTTTGGTTTGATAATCCTAAACCAAATCTGTGGCTAGAGTGCTTTAGACTTTGTCGCTTGACCACTGTCGAGGTTTTTTTTTAACCTAAAAAAAAAAGAAAGGGTGTAGTCTAACCTAGCCAGATCGTATACATTTTTAGATTTTTCCGGAGAACATCCGTTACAGGATTGGTAAATAGACTGTCAAACAGCACAATTTAACCTACCAAGGGCAAATAGGCCAATTCTTGCCTGTTTTCACTAGTGACAAACAAAGCTGTTTATCTCAAAAACTGTAAATGCTACAAATATGGTTCATAGTTTTTATAAATCAGAGAACTGCACTATTATGACTCAGCAATCAGAATTCATATATATACATCCACTTTTTGCTACTTAATTGCAACAATTTATGTACAGGAAATGTGGTACCTGCATTGAAATTTCTGAATTTTTACCTGATGAGTTACAAAAGCTAAGGAGGAAATAACTCCCCAATATGTTGCCCATCTCCGCTAAAAATATGCTGTCAATATCTCAAACCATTCAAATTCTACAGAGCTTTCTTCAGGCGAACCATTTCGGTTACCAAAGTTGGCACAATATGATTTATTTTCTAAGTTTTACAATAAAATTAGATAATGTGTCAATATTGGAAATAACAGTTAATTTTTAGATGTGTTTTTGGTGTGTTTCGTATTACACAACGAACTACCCGTGGTTCCCCCAAAAAGCTCTCCAAACCCATGTAGCAGCACAGTGAATTTTGTATTCCACCAGAGCCCCATTAGCCAGAAATGAGTCCAGGGCTGTGTCCGAATCAGAGCTCTATCTACTGCGCCCTGTCTCCTGCGAAGAGTGCACTGGCAGAAGTGTGCTGTTTAATGCGCACTATTTAGCAGGACGCGAAAAATATCCGCTATACTATTTCCAAAGACGTCCCACCACTGTTGCCATGTCCGCGGTTTTACAGCTAAATTGGGATACTTTCAAAGTGCAGTCACGGGTAAAAATGAAAAGTCGCAAAGCACGCACTTATTTTAAAAATTAAAAACATGATGATTTCTATTTAAAATACGTCGGTTTCGGTTAAAAATAGCCTATAATTTGGGCTAGTTTTGAGTCGCCATTTGGCAGGGAAGTCTTACAAAATCTGGCAACCCCGCGCCCCACTCTTGCGCTGCCATGTCACGTGTTGTTTTGTTGTATTTGAAGGAAAACGTCAGCGAAACTGCGGCTAATTTTTTTTTTTTTAAACGAAGCTTCATGTCATATTCACGTGACCAAAATGTTCGTGTACTTCCTGAAAATTGTGCTCCCGAATGGAGCTATGTCTGGTACCGTGTTTCTCGGTTACAACAGCAGAATGGTATCTCATTAGTATGCATAAGCTAGGGCTGTGATAGGCCGAAAACATCACGTGTGAGGGTAGTAGGATATGACGTCACGCGTCCCACTGCTTTTCTTGGCAAGACACGCCCTGCATAGCATTCAAGTGCTAGGATTGGCCAGGCGTCCATGCTCACACCTCGGGGTAAAGACATGGTTCGAAGGGAGCACACAAACCTGAATGTACTACAAAGTCATAACCAAGATATATGTCGAATTCAAAGACCCCCTGGTTTTTGTGAGTTTGTGATTCCCGTACCCCACCCACAACCCCTAAACATAACCTCACAGGAGTTCACATAACTCGGGCTCATGCCCGAACTGTTAAGATAGTGGCATTTCCGCAGGGCCGGCCCAAGCCTCCATGGGGCCCTAAGCAAAATTTGATTTTGGGGCCCTCTATTACTGCCAATAATACTGATTATTGATCATTCACACACCTACTATAAACCTATTCTACTTATTCTACTCTGTCATTACGAATACACTTGTAAAACTAAATGTTGTAGTTAGATTGTAATCCACAGTGATTAATGCCATGGAAGCCAGATTTGCAAACTTGCAGAAAAATCTTTCAATTAATATTTGTGAGATAATTTTTATTCAATTAATGAGAATTATAGAAATTATATATATATATATGGTGACAGTTGTTCGATCACCTTGGCTGATCTTGAGGAGGTGGACTGCCCCTGGGCTGAATCAGTGCCTCCTCCAAAATACTTTAACAGTGCTCCTGGGGAAGTTTCATATAATTTATGAGCATAATAGGGAGTTGATGTAAAAGAAATAACGCTATGTTTATTTACTCACATAAATTACTATGCTCTGCAGCAAACAATTGCAAACAACATACCTCAAACTATACGTTAACTAAGTTAATTCATTAACGTTAATGCAAAAACATATTGCTAGCAAACGCCACCGCGTTTGTAATTAACGTTAATTATTAAACATTTAATGTTACTATCAAACATTGTTATCAAAAACGTTTTTTTTTTATGCCAAAAATCGACCCAGAATAATATACACACTGAGAATCAACTTATTCAAAGTATTATACAAACATACAAAACGTTAACTTGAATAGTAAGCTATCTAACCTACCAGTTAAAAGAGACATTTCTCTCGTTTTGAACTAACGTTAGCAAACTGTTAACTAATTATATGCTAACGTAATTTCAACTATAATTAGGGACTTTCCTAATTTGAGGAAACTTTGCAAAATCTCCTTGACACCAAATGTTATACCAAGACATGCAAACATACCTTTATCTTGATGTTTTTTCTCCTCTTCTTCTTTCTTCCTTTTTCTTTTCTCTGCCCCTGAAGGGTATGTCCTTTTTTGCGACATGATTAGGCCTTTCACCTGCTATCTCCTGGAAGCGCACTGTTAACGTTTCTAGAGCGGAGCTCTGACCTCTGACATCTGACATCTGACATTCTGACCTCTGACATTCTGACCTCTGACATTCTGACCTCTGACATTCTGACCTCTGACATTCTGACCTCTGACATTCTGACCTCTGACATTCTGACCTCTGACATTCTGACCTCTGACATTCTGACCTCTGACATTCTGACCTCTCACATTTGACACTCTGTCAACATAATACATATATATATATATATTTTTTTTTTTGTACAATAACGTACATTTGATAATATATGAATCATCATCACTCACACATGGAAAAAAAATAATTAATTACGTTTTTCTTTTTTTAAGTTAATTGCTCTTGGGGGCCCCCTGGTGGTCACGGGGCCCTAAGCAGCCGCTTAGTTTGCTTATGCCTTGGGCCGGCCCTGCATTTCCGGTACCCTGTTTCTCGGTTACAACAGTAAAGGTGTTGTAGGAAGCCGTGTTGTCGGCCTGTGACATACCTCCCCGAATGTACTCAGCGAAACCCCGGAAGTAAGTGTGTCATCCGGGTGTTTGAAGTATACTGCAATTTGAAAAATTGTCGCGCACTCTACGACTTTCTCGCCCTATCTACTTACCAAGGCTACTCAACAGTGTGGAAGAGTGCTGATTCGGACACAGCCCAGGGCTGTGTTCGGAATCGCTCCCTATTCACTCCCTCCCTATACACTACTTAGGGAATCTACATAGGGCACTAGATAGGGATTCACTGGTGGAAAAGGAGGTGATTTCGGACACTACATAGTCTGAATAGGTTACTTAGCAACGCGCAACGCTTGCGTGACAGTGGTCAGCTTGGTGAGAAAGCATGCAAGAAATGGTAAAAAAAGTTTTCTTTTTTAATTTTGAACAAGGGTTTTGTTGTCTCGTTGTAGGTAGATAGGTAAGTTAGGTAACTAGGTAGCTAGCTAATTAAGTTGCATTTTCCATTAAACAGTAATAATTGTTAAATTATAAAAATAGCTAACACTTTGTAATATATTTAATCTACCGCGTTTATTTATATTTCGATTATAAAGCAGATTAAACTGATTTAATATAGGCTACAAGATGAAACTTGCATTTATATTTGCATTTGTAGACGAGCGCAGGCTCAGCCATCGCCATCTTGACAAAATAAAATATCTCCGGTCATGTAGTGTACATCATTTGTACCCTACATTTTGTGGTGCATTGTGGGGGATATTGAGTGGACTATTTAGTATTGACATTTTGAATTTGACACCCTACAAAATGGCCGATACCCTAAATGGTGCACTATATAGTGAATAGGGAGCGATTCCGAACACAGCCCATGTATATGCAAACGGCAGTGTTGTGCAAGTTCACACTTCACAAGAGCTAGCTCAAAGTTCAGATTAAAATTAACTAGTTCACGTTCATCGTTCACAATTTTGAATTTTGAACTAAGTTCACAGTCCCAAAAAATGAACTAGTTCACGTTCATTTGTTCCGTTTTTTTTTTTTTTTTAAATGAGCTGCTCCGATCTAACAATATTGCACACATTTTTGTGAATTAGATAATCGCCCCAACTCATTCCAAAGTGATTATTACTACTACTGTTAACGGTTAAAAGATGTACTGTAGTCGCTTACTACCCAACTCTCAGCACAAAGTCAACATGACTTGGAGTCCTGAG
The DNA here is from genome assembly GCA_029718625.1 of Synaphobranchus kaupii. NCBI lineage: Eukaryota > Metazoa > Chordata > Actinopteri > Anguilliformes > Synaphobranchidae > Synaphobranchus > Synaphobranchus kaupii. Next base: position 13,142,339 of record CM056386.1, read on the forward strand.
CTGCGGCAATATTCCACGGCTCCAGAGCCATGACACAAACCAAAGTTCTTTAGAGTTTTAACAGAGAGAAAATGCTGTAGCCTACACCATTAATAAGCGGGTTTAGCCTAGCTACTCTGCGTGGATCAACCAGAAACCTTGAGGTATTCTGGTATATCAAATGATATTCCGAGACGCCAACACTTTAATAGCCTACTTTTTATTACGAAATTATTACATGTGACTGTTTGCAACCGAATTGCAGTATAAAACGTAATTAATATGCGATTGTTTTCAGCTAATGACAGCAAGTAGGCTACTTCTTATTAAGTGGTGGCATTTTTATTTTAGTACTATTTTATTTAAGAACCCAACAACAACAGTGAACAGATAAATACAATTTTGTATAATAGAAGAAATAAATAGTCCAATGGTTCAAATACATATTTTATGGTGTCCAAATAAATCTTTACCAAATACTATTTAAAACTAATAAACGAAACAGGCTCCTGTACACAGACACACGCATCAAGATCTGGCTTGTTTGTCGGATTTGGCTGGCTATCTCTCCTATACAGCCATCCATCCACCACATTTTCAGTAATCTACTGGATTCTAGTTTAGTTTAAGCCTGTTTACTCCGCGGTGAAGCATAGGCCACAGACAATCTCCCTCCATCTTACTCGGTTCTGCGCATGCTTTACCATATTTTGCCAACTATAGCCTCCACCCTTCATCTCAGCCTCCACCCTTCTGTGCCATGTGTTGCATGGCCTCCCCCTTCTCCGCTTTCCCTGAGGATTCCACCTCAGTACCTGACGTGTGATGCTGCTACTGTCTCTCCTAAGCGTGTGACCAATCCAGGTCCACTTACGCTTCTTAACCTGAAGAGGGGGTGGAAGCTGATCTGTTTGGGCCCATAACTCTTCGTTGCTTATTCGGTTTGGCCACCATATTCTTAGGATCTTTCTCAGGGATTTGTTGATGAAGGACTGGATCATTTTGTCTGATGTTACTGTTGTTCGCCATGTTTCTGATCCGTAAAGGAGAACTGCCTTGACATTAGTGTTGAAGATTCTTAATTTTGTCTTTGTTGATATCTCTCTCGATTTCCATAGCTTGTTAAGCATAATAAAGGCAGTCCTGGCTTTTCCAATTCTAGCTTTGATGTGTTGCTCTGATCCTCCAGTGGTGCTTACAATGCTTCCTAGGTAGGTAAATGATGTTACTTCCTCCACTTCTCTCCCTTCTAGCCTGATCTTACTGTTGTTGTTTGAATTTAATCTCATCAACTTTGTTTCCTCTTTGTTGATGCGAAGACCCGTCCTAGCTGCCATTACTTCTAAGGTAGATGTCTTTTCTTGCATTTGGTAAAAGTTGTGGGAGAGAAGGGCCAAATCATCTGCAAAGTCAAGGTCGTCAAGCTGGTCCACAAGGGTCCACTGGATACCGTTCCTCTTGCCTTGAGTTGTCTCTTTCATTATCCAGTCGATAGCAAGCAGAAAAAGGAAAGGTGACAACAAGCAACCCTGCCTCACTCCGGTTTGAACATTAAATTTCTCTGTGATGTCTCCCCCATGAAGCACTTGACAGGCCATTCCCTGGTATGTATTTCTGACAATGGATATATACTTTTCTGGGATGCCATAGTGCCCCAATTTCCCATAAAATGCCTCTATCCAAACTGTCAAATGCCTTGTCGAAGTCGATAAAATTTATGTAAAGAGAGCTGTTCCACTCAATCGACTACTCTATAATGATACGCAGTGCCGATCTGATCAGTAAGATCTATTCTGCCTGAATCCGGCTTGTTGGTCTCGCATAAGGTTGTCCACTGCCTTTCTCATCCTTTAGCAGAATTTTGTTAACTTTCCCTGGTGTTGACTGGATTCTAGGATCTGAGAAAAAATAAGATTTATATTTGCATAGACTAATAAAATAGCTATATGCAAATATGACCATTCAGTGTCTATTCTTAGGCCACGTAATATCTAACGTTACAATCAATGACCGACAGCGTTATTTTAGGCTATAGGCCAAACGTTAAACTAAAGCTAGAATATTGGAGATGGGAAAGATAATAAATGAAAACTAGCTTGAAAAGTAAGGGAGAGTGAACAGAAAATATTGAGCATAGGCTATTCAAAATGAGAATCAATCAGGTGATTTGGGTCTGAATAAAATATCAACGCAAGTTTACTAACTTGATTTGCTACCAGCTAGACTCTGCTGTCTGAAACAGCTTCAAATTCCCAGCTCATGCCACTGGGAGAAAGAGATGCGGCTTGGGTTGTTTGAAAGAATCAAACAAAGAAACGGGACTGTATTAACCGGAAGAACCAAAAACTCGCGACTCCGACTCTTCAAACCGAATGGTACGGAAAGAGCCGACTCAGAAAAAAGAGCCGAACTGCCCATCACTACTCGGGTGCACCGAATAGTTTGGTGTTTGGGTGCCGTAAAACACAGTGCGTGAGCGCCGTTAACTCTCGTCATTAACTCTCTTAACTTAACGACGCTCACATTCAAGTTCATTAGTTGCAAACTGATACGTTCAGTTCACTGTTCACCAAAAACATGAGCACGTTCAATGAACGCGCTCTTTTAGCGTGTTCATGGACAACCCTGGCAAATGGGATATAAAATCATGTCCACCAGTTTCCTAGATAAAATAAAAACACCCCTGCATAATAATCAACAACAAACTCATCCCCATGTTATCATGTTATATCTCCCTCATGATATGTCATGCATAAATTGCTAATTTGTTTACCTGCACAGCCTGCTGTACTGCATACAGAACAATTTACCCATGTGGGACAATAACTCTACTGAACACTTCAGATACCATTTCATACCAAAAAAACAACAACTTGGAACAGCTTATCTCAGACACATAGATAGCTAGCTACTGTGTAATTTTGCTGGCTAGCTTGCCATTGTTACAATATAGTAATGTTGGCTATATTCATTTAATTCAGAGGGATTTGTTTTATACATAATAGTGAATTCACACTAGTATACCGATGGCAAAAACATCTTCGGGCTAGGACCTGCTGCATGGAGAAACGCCATCTTGGTACCGTAAATACGCCCGGGTGCCTCTTCCTCTTAGACGGAGTTGTATCTATGTGACTTCCAAAGGCATTGTGTTGAATGAGGGCTTATCTGAAAGATAAGAGTCTTGGCTATTGGCTGGAATAATTGAGTTTTAAAACCCAGTGGAAAGCAAATAATACTCGCAGTGGAGATAGACCTATTGTGCTACCAGTCAAAAAAATACACCCAATTGATGACGGTTTTGCATAAAACTCTGCAAAAAAGCTTAAAGGTAAAATGATTTTTCAAACCAAAGTTTTGTGAAATACAATTAAGCAGAACAGTTTATGAGCACATTGTTTATGGCGTGACATCAAGCTGCAATAAATGTTTGGTAATTAGGTCGGGGTTTCCAACGTTATTCACAAAGTTTTACCTCAACGTTTTGGGCTTAAAAACCACTTTATCAGAAAAAATATACGAGAATCGCAAACTTATCTCCATACAAAAATAATTTTTAATTTAAGTTACCAACATGTTAGACTACACCCTGATGAAGGATACTGCCGAAACATGTTGGTAACTTAAAAAATTGTAAATAATTTTTATATGGAGATAAGTTTGCGATTCTCGTATATTTCTTTCTGATTTACTGGACCGATAATCAGCACCTTTCTTTCTTTTGGGTGTGCGTTCTTAAATATATTATTAAATAGATTCTTAAAACACCCATTCCTTCTGGGAAAGTGGTTATCTTAAGGATATTTAATCAAAATATTGAGGTGAGCAGTTTATTATATATTCTTAAATTAATGAAATATGTAATTTAATAACTTCCGTAATGCCCGCGTTACCGGTAGGGGGCGTTTGGTAGGAAGAGGTTAACATCGACATTCTCCTCCCAGTGCCAAGTCAAACTGGATAGCCTAATATTGTAGGCCTACCCTTTTTTTATTATTATGTATGCTCCCATTTTTACATGTCTCTGTATTCAAATCTTTGACGGTAGGTTTTAGACAGGGGCGTAGGTTTCAGGTTTCATACGTCAAATATTTAATCTTATTGGTTATCACGACACGTTCCACATCTCTTCTGGTCACTTCGCCTGCTTTCCGGCCTCACATCGTCATCCAAAAATGCCTTGGGAAGGGAGGGGCGTACTCTTTTTCGTGACAGCGAGGGCAGCGTATGGAAAGGGGCGTGGTAGCCAGCCATAGTCCAGCCCCTTTTTTTCTGTCACTGGATGCATTTTTTTAAATAACGAAATAGGCGTGGTCTAGCTAAAACTCGGGGCTTGGTTACCCTTTAATCATCATTTCATAGCGGCAGGAAATATTTTTGAGAATTCAAGCCATGCTGCTGTATTAAATGAACAGACTGATTGTAGTAGCCAACCTTTTTCTTGCCTTTCAGAAACTGGAGCTCTCTTCTCTTTTAGGATATTTACAGAAGATGAGATATTAAATGCATTATTTGCTATAAATGTCAAGAAATCCATGGGGGAGGATCAATTAGACCCTAGTATTTTACGACTTGCTGCTCCACTTGATTGTAAATCCGGTAGCAAATATTTTAAATTTTTCACTTATTACTGGGACTATTCCCAAGGTATGGAAATCTTCACATGTTCTGCCACTGTTCAAAGCGGGTGATTCAAGTGAGGTAAATAATTATCGACCAATCTCCAAACTGTCTTTTTTAGCTGCTGGAGTCATTGGTAAATCAGCAACTGTACTTTCTTACCCATAAATAACTTTCTAAACCCGTTTCAATCTGGTATTAGACCCGGCCATAGTACCATCTCAGCAACCACCCTAGTTATAAATAACATTATAAATACAATTGATGAAGGTCAAAAATGTGCAGCCCTATTCATTGACCTATCAAAGGTCGACCACACAATCTTATTAGACAGATTATTCTCCTTTGGTCTAGATGATAATGCCTGCAATTGGTTCTGTGATTACCTGACTAATAGGACTCAGGCTGTGGTAACAGATGAGGTGAGGTCACCCTGCCTGGTGGTCAATAAAGGGGTACCACAGGGGTCTATTCGGGGCCCTTTATTGTTCGCAATTTATATAAACAATATTACCACGAAAATGGAGAACTGTAATGTTCATTTCTATGCTGACGATACAGTACTTTATTCCTCAGCGCCCACCAGCAGACAAGCTTTTTCATACTTGCAGGATGCTTTTGACACTATGCCAAGGGCACTGGCCAGTCTTAAATTAGTCCTGAATGCCAGTAAAACTAAGTTTATGATCTTTTCTATACATAACATTGACCCCACTGATGCACAATTGTCTACTTTGAACAATGTTGAGATTGAATGTGACAATGAATACAAGTATTTAGGTATCTGGTATGATTCGTCCTTTAGGTCACATGTTACAAATTTGGCAAACAAGCTTAAACCCAAAATTGGCTTCCTTTATAGGAATAAGTCTTATCTCTCTATGGGCAACAGAAAAAGGATTGTGCAGGCGACAATATTGTCAGTTATCGACTATGGTGATACACTTTATACGCATGCCTCAGCCTCGGTTTTGAAGCCATTGAACGCCGTTTATCATAGTGCCCTGCGAATTAGTACGGGCGCTGGGTTCCTAACTCATCATTGTACCCTGTATCATACAGTTGGTTGGTTCTCTCTAGATCTACGGAGGAAGCTGCATTATATATTATTTATTTACAATGCTTTACTTGCTTATTTATTTACAAAGCTTTACTTGCTAAACTCCCTGTATCCAGTCTTATCAATTAACTTCTCCAACTATACCACTAGATGTCAGGATTGTATCACCCTAAAAACATCCAGACATAAGACTGAATGAGGAAAAGCTACTTTTAGTGTTTCAGCACCCCTTATATGGAATGAATTCCAAGATGCAACTAAATTATCTTCTCTGGTGTCTTATAAGATTTTTAAAGAGCCTGTGGTTGAAATATGGGGGGGAAAAAGCATTTATAATTGTTCTTAATGTTTGTCTGTGTATGTATGGTATGTACAGTACCAGTCAAAAGTTTGGACACCTACTCATAGAAGGTTTATTTCCGTTATTTTTACTGTTTTCCACATTTTGGAATAGTAAAGATTAGCAAGAATGTGCAAAGCCGTTATCAAGGGTGGCTACTTTGAAGAATCTAAAATATAAGACTTTTTTAAAATTTGTTTAACCCTTTTTTGGTTTTTGCATAATTTAATTTGTGTTCTCATAGTTTTGATGTTTTTACTATTCCAAAATGTGGAAAACAGTAAAAATAATGGAAAAAACCTATGAGTAGGTGTGTCCAAACTTTTGACTGGTACTGTATGTAAGTTTTATGTGTTATACTTTGCTTTTTAACTTTGTATATGCTTTTTAACTTTGTATTGCCGCAGGGCCCCCCTGGAAATTAGATTTCTATGGAGCTCAATAACTGAAAAAAGTATTTGAATTTGAATTTAGTATATTTGAATTTCATAAACTTGAATTTTTTTGTGGTGTATTTCATAAATTTTCATTTAAACAAAGATTGAAATTCAGGTTTTAAAAATTCAGATCCATAAATACAAATCTCTCGGATTAAAATTTCTGAAATTCAGATTTTAAAAATTCAGATTTTATGTTAACTAGGCCAAAGGTGAAGCATCTGGGCATCCCAGGAAAAGTAGCAGCTTTCGGAACTGTCGAACTCTCATTTAGCCAATCACAGAGCTGCTAGACTTCAGCTAGCGGCGGCAAGCGCAGCAAAGCTGGTATTCACGCCGTGGTGCAGATGACGAGCTGTAACGTTAACGAGGTAAGTATATAGTTATATAGCCTACGTTAGTTATATACAGGGTTGATAAACACTCAAAGCGCTGTATTGCTACTAGTGTGATATATTTTGCGTTAGCTAATTGTGGTCCAATTGTAAAATGTTTTCCGTAGGCAGGTACATCCAATCTTGCCGTTCCTTTTCATTTATTTCAAAAAATGTATTTTGCCATATGTAGCCTATGCAATGTCACGTTTAGCCTAAACAAAAATGTCAGTAATAGTATGCTTACCTGTGAAACTATAATGTTTAGCCTATTTTTTCCATGAATAAACATGGCTTTTGTTTGTCCTAAAGAATTGGTGTTGTTATGGATTAAAGCGCTTTATAATAAATTAAAAGGAACGGTAAGATCGGATGTAGCTAGCTGCCTGCGGAAAACATTTTACAATTTGACCACTGTAGCTAACCATTGACAGCAAGCTAACGTAGCCTAAGGCTGGCATAGGTAGAGAACATTAGCTAACGCAAAATAGTCACACGTAGAATACAGCATTTTGAGTGTTTATCAACCCTGTAGGTAACTAACGTATATAGCTATATACTTACCTGGTCCTTGATTGCCTGATGCATATATCTCAAATTGAAAATTGGATTCAATTTGGCCTATTTCAATTTTTATTTTTTCATCCTTGAAATAATAGGGAAATTAACCATTCAAACTCGTTTTTCAAATTTTCTGATTTAGCCTACCGTTTGTCTTTTGAAAGTTGAAAATTGCATTATTGGCGTGGGTGGGTAAACCGGGGTAGTCTCTAATATCAACAATCAATGGACGGACTCAACCATGACCGTAGGGGAGCGATAACAAAGACTTCTTTCTTATTAGTCACTGGCTTAGCCTTTTACCTTGCCGTTTATGGTGCAGGATAAGTGCCTAAAATTAGAATAGGCCCGACTGAGAGGTCCGTGGAGCATGGCTGCATCTCAATATTCTTTCTTCACTCCTCTCGTCCTTTCCTCCACTCCCCCACTACCACTCGTCTCCTACCCGGACGTATGCAAAACTGCCGGAATGTTTCAAGTACAAATAGTTGCCTGTACAGTATAGGCCTACAATATATCTGACTTTGCGGTTTGAGTCGAGATATTAATGAATATGTAACCATTAATATGTAATCAGCAACATTAGATTAAAACACAAAGATCGGTTTCCAGCGCACGGAGGAGAGGAGGTGGTAGGCTAGTGGAGTCAAGGAGGATGCATTTTTCGCATATTGGGAAGCACCCCACATATCTTACTCCGAGCTGGCAAATTATCTAGCGACTGATTAGCTGGCACTGGTAAGAAGCCGTCTATTGATTCGCCAAGGTAACTCATGTGCCTGGCTTAGCAACCCACTGGATTTGCAACTGACTTGGCTGGTCACTGGCATTCCTAGGCTGGTCACTCACGTACAAACACAATAAAAAACAAACACCAACCAACTCACAAAACATTTGTCTAAAAATGGCAAATGTAATCATAGTAAATAAACCATAGGCTATGCAAGTAATTGTGCTGATGTCAGTCAACAGCAACACTAACAGCATCGGTGTTTAGCCCAAATTTATAGGCTACAGCAGTAGAAGAATTGGATAAATCAAACATAAATCTGAAAGCTCATCCAATGACACAATGTCTAAAAGGCTACTGCCTACATTCTCAGCATTGAATGGTAGGATTGTTCCTGTCCAAAAGTTAAATAGTTCTGCCCCATGTTGGATTCCGACCGAGATCATAGGGTATAGCCTAAGCAGGAATTCCACCGGGCTACCTAGATATCATAAAGTTTAATGCTCGATCGGTTTTGCTTCATCATTCAAATCTTTAAACAGATTTTTAACGTGGCAATAAAACCAGTGGACTGCAATTAATCAATTAGGAGCTATGGTTTTTATTTTTAATGGGGTAAAATGACATGTAGGTAGGCTAAATACTTTACTTTGACAAGCCAGTTGTGGATCTCTTATCCACGGTGTCCCCCTAGTGGTAGTCGTCGACATCCAAATTACAGTAGGCCTATTCATATTTCTCTGAAATGATAAATTACAGGTTAAACCCCAAAAGTTCTGTAACCTTCATCTTGGCACAGCCACAGACAATAAAATGCATAAAACCCACCGTTTCTAGGCTACATCAAAAATCATGTTCCCATATGGGAACAATAATAGGCTACCTGATATTATTGAAAAGTTGTAGGCTATAAACAAACTTTCGGTTATAGTTCGCCAATGTCCAATGAAGTTGACATTTCCACAGTGACCACCTATCGTGTGGCTGTAATAGCCTACATTGCTGTGGATGTAAAAACATAGCCTACCTTTTAACGTAGGCCTAATCAAAGGCTATAGAGCCTATAGCCTACACACAATAGGCTACGTATTTTATGCCTAGGCTACATATAGGCTTGTGTGACGATTCTGACAAATTTATTCTGTTGCAAATGTCTGATGGTAGGATAGGCCTCTTCTTCAATTCGAAGTTTAAAACATGGATGTGCTGCAGTAAATCGTTTTTGAGATATGACACTTGGGCTAAATAAGACAAGTAGCCTAGCAAATAGGTGAAAATTGCTTCTGGTGGGCCAAAGTTAATGAGGTTAACTGATTTCCTAAGTCCTTCGCTTGAATTGAACGACTGTTGCCTCGTGGATAGCTGCAGACTCAAACTGCAAATGCAAGAGAGATGATAAATTAGCCTAATTCAGAAATTGTAAATATATTGTAATAAATAAATCAATCCAGTGGGTTGCCATGCTAGGTACGCGAGTGACCAGCCTAGGAATGCCAGTGACCAGCCAGGTCAGTTGCAAAATGCAAATCCAGTCGGTTGCTAAGCCAGGCACATGAGCTACCAGCCTCAGCGAATCAATAGAGGACTTCTCATTTACCACCGCCGGCTTATCAACTGCTAGATCATTTACCAGCTTCGAGTAAGATATGCTCCTCTCAGTAGTCTTATTTTTGCCACTTATCCTGCACCCTGAACGTCAAGGTAAAAGGCTAAGCCAGCGACTAATCAGAAAGAAGTCTTTGTTATCGCTACCCTACGGTCATGGTTGAGTCCGTCCATTGATCATTGATATTAGAAACTACCCCGGTTTCTTTTTATTTCAGGGATAAAAAAATTAAAATTGAAATACTGAATCCAATTGTCAATTTTTCAATTTGAGATGCATCAGGAAATCAAACTTATAAACGTTACACGGACCAGGTAAGTATGTAGCCTAGTTATATACGTTAGTTATATACAGGGTTGATAAACACCCAAAGCGCTGTATTGCTACTAGTGTGTTTTTTGTGTTAGCTAATGTTCTCTACCTACACCAGGCTTACGTTAGCTTGCTGTCAATGGTTAGGTACAGTGGTCGAACTGTAAAATGTTTTCCGCAGGCACGTAGCTACATCCGATCTTCTGTTCCTTTTCATTTAGTATAAAGCGCTTTAATCCATAACAACACCAATTCTTCAGGACGAACAAAAGCCGCGTTTATTCATGGAAAAAATAGGCTAAAACATTATAGTATACAGCATACTATTACTGACATTTTTGTTTAGGCTAAACGTGACGTATTGCATAGGCTACATAGGCTACGGTGAAATTAATATATTTTTTGAAATAAATGAAAAGGAACGGCAAGATTGGATCTACCTGCCTGCGGAAAACATTTTACAATTCGACCACTATTAGCTAACGCAAAATATATCACACAGTAGTAGCAATACAGAGCTTTGAGTGTTTATCAACCCTGTATATAACTAAAGTAGGCTATATAACTATATACTTACCTCGTTAACGTTATGACTCGTCATCTGCACCATGGCGTGAATAACAGCGTTGCTGCACTTGCCGCCACTAGCTGAAGTCTAGCAGCTCTGTGATTGGCTAAATGGGCATTTGACAGTTCCGAAAGCTTCTACTTTTCCTGGGAAGCCCAGATGCTTCACCTTTGGCCTAGTTAACATAAAATCTGAATTTTTAAAATCTGAATTTCAGAAATTTGAATCACAGAGATTTGTATTTATGGATCTGAATTTTTAAAACCTGAATTTCAGAAATTAAGAGATTTGTATTTGGGTCAATGACAAATAAGGTTTTCAAAATGAAAAAAGAAAAATACTGACCAACATGGATTTGAAATACATTCTTAATTCCACAAGAATGTATCCTGTGTATTTATATTTGTTTCATAGCTTTTAAGGTGATATAAATATATTTTTAAACAAGATTTCAGATTTTACCACCCAGAAATGTCAGGTGGCTCATATATGAATTTTGAATAATACACTTTTAACGTATTTACCACGACTGAAAACCTGCAAATATGAATCATTGTAGTGTGTAAAATACACATCACTTGGTAAATTCCACTTTAATTTCTTTATTTATGGCAGTTTTATTCCATTTATAGAAACGGCCGCCACTTTTTGTTTTCAAACACCTTATTTTCCATAGAGAAAAAAAACAAAAATTCTAACCGTAAAAATGATTTGTATACATTATTTAAAGATTCTCAGTTATATTTCTGATTTAATTTTGCAGACTGCAATGGCTACATTTAAATGTACATTTGCTGGTCGCACCACATTGTGCTTCACAAAATAAAACATTACATTACATTATAGGCATTTAGCAGACGCTCTTATCCAGAGCGACTTACACAACTTTTTTTTATCATGTTTTTACATATTATCCATTTATACAGCTGGATATATACTGAAGCAATTCAGGTTAAGTACCTTGCTCAAGGGTACAACGGCAGTGTCCTACCTGGGAATCGAACCTTTCGGTTACAAGGCCAGTTCCTTAACCATTATACTACACTGCTGCCCAAAAAAGAAGGATATGTAAATGCATTTTACTCTGGTTTCATTTGGCTTTTATTTGAAACCTGAGCATTTTATACTGGAACGTACTCATACACTTACATTTCATTCAGGCCAGCAACAGTGGTGTCAATAAGATAACATTTGATCAATGCTTAAAAAATATAACAAACATCAAGTCTCAAGGAACACATTTCAATAATGAGGACTTTAAAACAATACTGCCACAATGACAACATTTGATCAGTGCTTTAAAAATAAAACTGAAACCATAGTGAAATATACAGATATACACAATGAACACAATACCTTGCTTTTCTTTTGGCAAGGTACTCTGCCCTTGCAACTGGATCATTTTTTAAACTATCTCTATGCCGTGCTGTTTTTTCTTTGCTTGATAATGGCATCTAGAAAAATTAATGAAAAAGAATAACTTAAAAGGTACAATATGCAACTTTGAGTATCAATTTTGGTTATATAGTCCTATATTCTTGAAGAGTAGGACTTTTTCACCTTTAAACAACTTGATATCATACAGAAAGATGTATATATTTAAGAAAATGTATTTAATATCTTCAAACACATTAATTAACATCACGTTTTTCAATTGGTTTAACTGTAATTCTAGTCACGCCACCTGACATATTGACTTTTCAAACTCAATTCAAATCGAACAGGAATTAACTTGGACACCTATATACATTTTTGTCCTTGAACTCAAGGTTATACATATCTTTTCAATCAAATACACATTTTCTGAATAAAAACTAATTTTCATAGTTTTCCAGGGGTCATACCACCTGACATGGTAAGTTGAACCAACCTCACCATTACTGAATAATGTCAAATTATGTAATATTTGTGGGAGAATTACTAACCTTGTTACTGCATTACAGGGGTCCTGTGGGGTCTTCTGTGTGATGTCACACCCTGTAGCATTGTTTTCTTGAAGGCACAGTGCATAAAATGATGTTTTTATGTCGGTGGCCCCCCCTGACATTTGGAGAAGTCAATTTCTCGGACAAAGGTTTTTTTAAGTAATAGAATAGTTTTGAAATAGGACTGTTAAACTACTTTCCGTCATTTATAAGGAATCTAACATAAAATCATGCCAAACTATTTGATTAGTAATTTTATTGAGAAAATGAACCTTTTTATTGCAGTTTTGTTCTCTGCATGTATGTTCGGACGGTCACACCACCTGACATTTTGGGACTTTAGAACACCAAAACTCGAAAAATAAATTGGATTTCAATAAAATGAGAAGGTTTCTCATAAAGGAGATATTGTAGTGCAATTTGATATGTAACATGTTTTTTTATTATTGATTGTAGGAACTAATGAATTCGGACACAAAAAAATCACGTCATGTCATTGATCCATTTATGAATCTGAATTTTGAAAGTCTGAATTTCAATCTTTGTTTAAATGCAAATTTATGAAATACACCACAAATAAATTGAAGTTTATGAAATGTCACGCGTATATAATTCAAATATACTAAATTCAAATTCAAATACTTTTGTCAGATATTGAGCTCCATAGATTTCGGTCTCAGTGGGTCCCCCCTGCTAAAGTAAAGGTTAATCAAAAATCGAGCTCAACAATTTAGCAGTGCAATTGCGAGCTATTAAATTACATAACATAGCTAGTTATCTTAGCCAAATAATAATGGCGTTAGTAGCCTAATAAACAAAGCAATACTAAAACATGAATATTATTAAATATTTGTAGTGCTATATGATCCAACTTTATTGCCAGCCATAGCAACCCAGTTCGCTAGCGTTGCACTAGATACATTTACGTTGGATAATCTGGGTACGATTTGCCGGGGGGGATGGCGGGGAATTCCCCGCCTTTGGTTTTCACGTCCCTACCACTGGCTGTTAATTTTTATCCCCAGCGGGGATACGATTAATCCCCACTTCTGGTAACGTTAGTCTATTCTAGTATTGAATTTACTAGACACAGAGAGTTTAAGATAATGTTTAATTTTCTGGCTAAATGACGTTACATAAGAATATAGTTTATGAAACAAATATCTGCCTTTCAGCTAACTAACCTAACAAAATATTATAAACTTTGAGTGTCTGCCTGATCTGTCCTGTAACCTAACGTTATAGCTAACTCCCGACACGCTAACGATGCTAACAACGGTCAATGGCGTTTCCCATTATACATTAGTTAGCAAATGCTACCTCTATAAGTAGGCTACATCCAAAGTTGTTACAGATGTGGTAGTTAAGTACAGGAAAATATCTTACCTGGGAGGTATAGGCTACTACGAAGCAGGATTACTTAGTTAGCTGGATAGCTGCACCCGGAGTAAAACCCGGAACCAATCCAAATCTGGAACACGGACTGAAGTAAAAAGAGCTTTTCCGGGTAGCCTAGCCTATTAGCCTACTCAGTGCAGTTATCCAGTTGCCGTTAGCTAAGTAATCCAAAAGATTCTACTTCGTAGTAGGCCTATACCCCCTGATATGAGATGGGTCGATGAGACGTAGGCTAGGCTAACCTATGAATGACTTCATCAAACCGATCGGTTCTTCTTCATGCTTTGAGCCACAAAACTGATGTATTTGCTTCAAATGGTCCCTTTTTCGATTGTATTCTATAGACATTTAATTTGATTAGTAAAAAATTAAAATAAAAAGTAATCTTGCTTTCAAATTTGAAGAAATGTCATGTTTAAATTTGTAGCTACCATTTAGAGGTCAGGTTAGCTTCTGTTCACTTAATTAATATGCTTATATATTAGGGGTGTCACGATTCTCCAAATCCGCGATTCGATTTGACTTTCGATTTTAAGGTCACGATTTGATTTGATTTTCGATTTTTTTTCAGCACAAATTTTTTTTCCAGCACTATAGTCTAACTAATGGCTATGCCATTGTTAGACTATTGAGTCTTGATTTGTAAAGAAAAATACTTGTTTCTCAATAAGTAACTTTTATTTGAATAATAACAATTATAAATAATAACAAAAATATGAGAATATTTAAACACACCTAAACAGTTAAGAGCTTTATCAAAACTAGACTCTAGAATAAACAGTTGAACATTTACCACGCTATTAACAATTTACACATTGGTTTTATGCCCTGACAACGGTCATTTACATTTTCAAATTCTTCTTTAAAAAGATGAGCGTGTTCACATTCTTTGAACAGTTAAGAGCTTTAACAAACTAATATCTGAAATAATAAACAGTTGAACCACACTATTAACTATTTACACGTTTTTTTTTCATGCCCTGACAACTGTCATTTGGGTTGTCATTTGAGTTGCCTGTGTCAATGTTTTTTTCCCAGTCAAATCTATTTCTTTGTGATGCCTGCGAATGTGTACTGCCATATTTGACGTGTTGCCTGAGGTGGTGTATGGTACTCGCGTGTAGCATAGCCGACAAACTGTCGCACCTTCCAATCAAAAGCTCCACCCCCACCCACCCATCAGTGAAATCGACGCTCGATCTTCACGACTTTGTGACGGAATTTTCCGGTGAACTTGTTCAACTGTCCCAGCGTTGCCAGATAATGATAATTATCGTATTTGTAGCTGCCATAATTTTGTCCTCTGTATGATCAGTGATGCCAAAAAGTGCCAAAATGTAGCCTACGATAATTTTGTCATTTCACAAGTTGCAAAGTTACCCCTGGCTGCTGATTCAGGATCATTTTAGCTTTTTACTGTATAATGGTTAAGGTTTAAATTGGGGTTGGGAAATCTGATCCTAGATCTGCATGTGAGAGCAACTTCACCCCCGGAGGTGTGTATTATGAAGGCGCACCCAATCAAAGTCGTTTAATTGAGCACAATCAGTTGCCTGCTTCTATGCGTGAAATATTTCCCCCTTGTGTGCTGCATTCATTCTCTGAAAAGGTAAGTTATATGGTGTAAAAACATATTTTATAAACTTATTGCTTAGACCAAAGATGCTAGACTTGGGCAAGCACATATTTACACGTATAGCCTAACGTTACTGTCTCTTTGATTGTATGAGAATTTTCTTTAGATTAAAAAAAAAAAAATAATTTAAGATCCTTGTACGATTTTATATTTCCCATATGGCAACGCACCGTCCAAAACGTAGCCTATATATTTTTTAAGGTCTATATTAGCTAAGTTATTGACAACTTGGCTATGAGTTACTGATATAATTTGAGATTTAATTATCGGTTTATTACACCAAATACAGTCTGTAACAGCCACTGATTTTTGTTTTGTACATAGTTGAGTGGTTGCTGGAGAGAATGGGAGATAATGGCTTACACTGAAGAAGAGTTTGAGTCCGTACAAAGGTTTTAGATATGAGTAGGCCTGTCACGATAACTATTTTTGTTGGACGATATATTGTCCCAGAAATAATTGCGATAAACGATATTATTGTAATTTTAAGACCATTTTATGCCACTGATATAATGATAATGTTTGAGTCACTTCCCTCTGGGAGGAGGCTGCGGTCCATCAGGACCAAAACCTCACGCCACAAAAACAGTTTCTTCCCATCTGCAGTGGGCCTCATTAACAAGGCCCGGGACCCCCACTGACACTGTTTCCTACCTCCTCCACCTATAGACACTTCACATTACATTAAAGTCTGTCAATATGCGTTATATTAACGCACCTCTGGACTATGTACTTACACTCCATAACTGTGAATAACTGAACATTAATCCTGCACAATTGCACTCCTGTTATTTCCATAACTGTGAATAACTGAACATTCAATTGTTACATTGTTAACTGTGAATAACTGAACATTCCATTGTTAATACTTTTGCACATTAATCCCGCACAATTGCACTGTTATTTAAGGAAAATAAGAATATCCTGCAGATTCCGTATACATTCCTCATACTGTTTTCCTCTTGTAAATATGTTTATTTTTATTCTATTCTCTTTTACTAATTTATGTACTGTGAAGCACCAAAAAACCAAGACAAATTCCTTGTATGTGAAAACTTACTTGGCAATAAAGTTCTTTCTGATTCTGATAATATAATAATAATAATGCAAGTACACCCTTTCAAAGAGCAATGAACTTTTAATTATTTGGAATATTCAGACATTCGGGAATTGGAATGTGAAAACAAATATTAAAATATCCTAAATAAATAAAACAAATAAAATAAAACCACATAGCCAAAACAATAAATAAAATGGACTCTCTGGCTCTGTTAACAAAAATTGCACTTTAACATGTTATTAAACATGTGGCACAGGGGTATAGAGAGTCATTCATTCCTTAACAGGCAATATACTGCCAATCCAGTTTCTAAATGGTTAGGGTTGTTTTTTAACAAAAAGTGCAAAGTAACAACATATTAGCTGTTAGATGTAAGTAACAACAACAACAACAAGAAAAACAAAGTATCATGTTTGACATAAGAAAGTCAGTTTAGGACTCCTTTTAGAGTGTCTGGACATAACACAAAGGCACAGATGCCTCAACAGGCCATATCTGCTGCGCTGCCAAATCTGTATTTCTTTTAAGGCAGATTCCGAGCAAGGAACACCAACATGTTTACCTTGTGGGGCTTAAGGCAGGATCTGTCTGGGGTAACAATGTTGCCTGCTGTGCTGAACATTCTCTCTGAGCTAGTGCTTGTTGCACAAATGCACATGTATTTTTGTGCTAACTTGGCTATTAAAGGAAATGTCCTATGATTATCACGCCACCACATCAAGGGATCAGACGCTGTATCAAGTGCTTCTTCCCGGAGGAACTTGGTCAGCTCTGCATCAGCCTGCACTCTTTTTGGTACCGAATCCGATCCAGCCTGGGTCTGACAACTTGTGAGTTGGGCTCTTCTGTTCTGGAGAAGGTCACTCAGCTTCTTCTTCTTGGGTGCTGGAGGTTCAGATCCATCATTTCCCCCTGCAGTTTTACTGCAGCTCTCACCACTGGCACTTCCTCCACTTCCTTCTTCCTCTTTCATGTTTAGTAGCTCTTGCAAGAGCTGATGTTTGGCATCATCCAAGACCTCTGCATCCTCCATGCTACCACGATACCTCGGATCCAAGATGGTGGCCTTTCTCAGGAGATCTTGGATTCCAGGTGGGCTGTATTTCTGCATCAATACCCTGCACATGTTGTCCTTTATCTTTGCTGTCAGTGTAGTGTCACTGGGGTCTGGTGATAAAAGTTCACCTTTAATAAGTTCCAACACAGGCTTTACTGAGGACACAGTGACGTATTTTTCCCCCGAGAGAACATCCGTGAAATCAGCCACTGGCTTCATTGCTGCATTAATGGATTCCAACACAGAAACATCCTGCCAGGTTGGGTTGAGGTGGCCATGTTTTCGATCTTCAACCAAGACACGTCTTATGGCTGGGAGTTGCTCCAGCACCCTCTCTATCATTTTTTGCTTGCTACCACATCGTGTGGCAACATCCTGTGGGAAAGATAACATTTGTTCTTTTTCATTAGTCTTTATCAACATTATTCAACAAATACTACTTTTTAAATTTCCATTATTTATCACAAATAATTAGGGCTGTCAGTTAAACGCGTTATTAACGGCGTTAACGCAAACCCTCTTTAACGCCGTCATTTTTTTTCTCGCGAGATTAACGCTGTGTAGTTTTTTTTTCACATGCCATTGCAACAACTAGTGACGTTAGAGAACTACAACACCACACCGGATCTAGCTAGACCGGAAACAAAACAATAGCCACGCTGTTTGGGAGCAGCCGGGTAGTAGGCTAGCCTAGACACGTTACTGTTTGAGTGAAGGCGGGCGAAAACGAAAACGAACGAAAAAATGGATGGTAAAAACAAGATTTTGAACGGAAAGTTCTCATTTAAACAGTTGCCAAATGGTTCGCTTGATAAGACAAAAGTCATATGTGTCTTTTGTGGGTGTGAATTAAGTTACCATCGAAGCACATCAAGTCTTAAATACCACCTGATGGCCAAGCATTCGGCTGATGCCAACTCCCCGCCCCCTCGCCATAGCCAGGCAACAATGTATGATTTTCGACAGAAACAAATGGATACCACAACTAAGAACAAGCTTATTGCAGCCATAGCTAAATGGGTGGCTACTGCGTGTAGGCCTATTAACGTTGTGGAGGACGAGGGTCTAGCTGATATCATTCGCATCGCATCCAACGACCGGACCTACGAATTGCCTTCGAGAGCCACCATTACAAGCCACATTCAGAAGTTGCACGAAACGGAGAAGGTTAAGGTACAACAGGAATTGGAGAGGACAAAAGCAGTCGCCCTCACTGGTGATTACTGGACGTCCCTCAGTAATCAGAACTACCTCGGGGTCACAGCCCATTTATTTGATCCAGAGTGGAAACTTCAGTCATATGCTTTGACAGTTATGAAGACAGAAGAGAGGCACTTCGCTAACGCTGTTGCAGAGCACTTTATGAAAGTAGCTGGTGAGTGGGACATCTAACACAAAGTTGTCTCACTGACAACGGATAGTGCACGCAATATGATTGCAGCGGCCAGGCAGCTCCCCTTTGAGCACATGCCGTGCATTGCACACAGTGTGCACCGAGCCGTCACGGTTTCTCTAACCAACAGCCCGTTTGATAGCGCATTGGCAAAATGCAGAAGAGTTGTGGGACATTTTAAGCATAGCCCAGCGAATCAAGCGGAGCTCGAGCAGCAACAAGTCGCGCATCATCAGAAGAAAGAGTCACTCGCACAAGAAGTTTCGACGAGATGGAATAGTACCCTGGAAATGATCAAGCGTGTTCAGCGGAATACTGTACCTCTGAGAGATGCACTGGCCCTGCACACAACCAACGTCGCCATGCCAACAGCTGCTGAGCTGGAGAAACTAAAGAAGCTCGAGGCTGTGCTGGAGCATTGCAGGTAATTAATTGTGTATCCGTGACGTGTGTATATCTGTTTGTTTAATAATCAAAGTAGGTCTGTGTCAGAACAGTAATGTTAATGATTGGGGGTGTGTGCATGCGGGAAGGCTATGCGTGTGTGAAATATTGGTGTGTGTGTGTGTGTGTGTGAGAGAGAGAGAGAGAGAGAGAGAGAGAGAGAGAGAGAGAGAGCTTGTTTGTGTGTGTGAGTGTGTGAGTGAGTGACTGAGTGAGTGAACTTTTTGTGAATTACATTAGGCCTTACTAGTTCCTCGCTGAAGTGCTTCTCTGTATTATTGCAGGTATGTGTCTGAACTTCTAGGAGGAGAGAAGTTTGTGTCTTGCTCAGCAGTGCTGCCAGCACTGTGTCATCTGTCACGAGTGATGGAGGTCACTGAGGACGACCCAGCCTACATGATAAAGTTCAAAGAAACCTTTGCAGCCGACATGGAGGGTCGCAAAGAGAAGACCAATATCGCATGGCTGAAAGTTGCTTCAGCACTTGACCCAAGGTCAGATTGCCATGCTTCATTCTTTCTTACACTGTTCCTCATTCTCAGAATTGTTTTTCTGTCAGTGTGTTTGTTTTGTCAGGTTGCTTGCTTCTTTACTTTGTATTTTTGAATTTAGCACTGTAGAGCTAGGGGTATTGTCGCAATTTTGTTATACCTGTCCTGCACCTGTACTTGTGTTAAAGTTGCATTTCTTTTCATTTCAAGGTTTAAGGACCTCAAGTGTCTGAATAAAGCTGACAGGGCTGAGGTGTGGGGTTTGATCCGTGCCTTGCTCCAGGAGATGGAGAGGGAGAGGCCTGCACAGCCGGACCAAGTCGAGCCTGAGCCTCCTACAAAGAAGCCAACTCTCATGCTTGCACATGAGTCTTCATCTGATGAAGAGGAGGACAGTGTTGAGCAATGTTTGGAGCGCTACAAGGCTGAGCCTCTTGCTGGCATGGATCACTGTCCCCAGGAATGGTGGTCCACGCATGAAGGAGCACACAGCGAAATGGCCCGCCTTGCACGCAAGTACCTAGCAGCACCAGCAACATCAGTTCCTTCAGAGAGGTTGTTTTCTGTGTCTGGCCATGTTGTGCAAAAGAAGCGAGCTTCACTCTTGTCTGAAAATGTCAACAGACTTGTCTGTTTGAGTAGCTGGCTGAAAGCAAAGAAGTTGTAGGCTTACCTTTTATGGTAATGTAACTGTTACTGTTCATTAATTCTAAAATAAGAGGCCTGACTGCTATGTTCACAGCAAACCTTATTAAGCCATGGTTTAACTAAGCCATGGTTTAACTGCACTATAGGCTGTGTCCTAGAACCTGTACTTTCTAATTTCATTTTGTATCGCCGAGTCCTCGTTTACCTGAAATGTGCACTTTATAATTTTATTTTGTACTGCCCTGTTTGCTAATGTTGTTTTCAATAAAAGAAAACATTTGCATAAAGCAAGTCAATCCACTTTTCCATGTTGATAAGAGCATTGAAATAATAATAATAATGGGACAAAAAAAAATCAAGCGACATTTAGAATAGATAAATTATGCGATTAAGGGTGATTAATTATGAGTTAACTATGACATAAATGCGATTAATCGCGATTAAATATTTTAATCGTTTGACATCACTACAAATAATTGTACATGGTTATATTATAATGTAACCAATGATCTAATACATACATACATACATACATAGATACATGCTCAATAAAGTATGTACATTACAGGCCCCAAAGTAAGTTATGAATTAAAAATAACAACCCTTTAAATTAACTTTAAATTAACACTTTAAATATTTTGTGTTGCATATTAACTCAACTATCAATGATTTATCCATCACTCACCAGTACTAGACTGTGTTGGGGGAGTTTGGCTTCAGTCTGTGCCTTCCTCAGGTCTCTCTTCTTTATCCAGCTCAGGTTGAAGGTGTTGACAAGATTCCTACAAAGTCCCAGAGCACGTGCTGTGCGATCCTTTTCACTGTCCAAACCATGGGACACAGCCAAATGGAGGTTGTGGCCAAAGCAATTGAGCCATGGCCAGCCAAGTTTGCGTATTGCAGCCACAATGTTAGCACCATTGTCTGTAGTTATACAGACCATTTTGCGCTCATCCAATGCCCAGTCTGCTAAAGCACACTGAAGGGCTTCTGCAAGTACGTCAGCAGTATGGTTCTGGGGTATGTATCTGGTCTCTAAACACTTTGACTGTAGAGTCCAGTCAGCAGTTATGTAATGTACAGTCAAACTCATGTATGGGGTCATATTTGAGCTTGACCACATATCTGTAGTGGCAGAGTAAAAGGAGATGTCTTATCTCCTCCAGAATGTCCTCTTTCACTTTGTTGTACATGGCTGGAATGGCAGTTTGGGAGATGTACGATTTCTTTGGCAATTCGTACTGCCTGTCAAAGGTTTGCAGCATTTCTTTAAATGCTGGTTTTTCGACCGTGTTGAATGGCTGCATCTCTTTGGCTATATAGCGAGTTACGGTATCTGTGAGCGTGCGCCATTTCGTGCTGTCACGGTTATATTTGCTCTGTCGGGCAAAGGCATCCGAGATAGCCAACTGTCGTGAAGGCCCCCCCACTGCGGTTTTTGCTCCCAGCTCGGAAAACTGGACGGGATGGTTATGCTTTAGATGAGCACTTAGGTTAGTTGTATTGCCACCTTTAGTTGCCACTTTTTTTAAACAAAGTCGACATACCGGCTCATTCACGTTCATGGGCTCTCCTCTCTCATTCGGTTTAAACCCAAAATGTTCCCACACCGGAGCTGTGGAATGAAGCTTTGAAACCAAGTCCGAGTCCATTTGGACTTATTCTTCCAAACTTTATGGCTAGAATTACGCAGTCGTCACCTCGTCGACGTTAATTTATTGCACCTGAGAAGTCTTATATTGACTTTTAAATGTCAATATATTCACAACAATAGGTGGCGCCAAATATATGTAAAACGAGTGCTCCCCTCCTTTCCATTTACTCCGCTCCGAGTGTGGCTCTGAGCAACAGAGACTCCATGGGGGGACATTAGGGGGTGCCTGTTACGTGGCCACTGGCCGACAGATAGTTACTTTTCATGCCCGCAGCATGGGGGGACATTAGGGGGGTTTCTGTTACGTGGCGACTGGCCGACAGATAGTTACTTCTCATGGTCAAGAGTAAATTGCAGTCCATGGGGGGAAACCATTTGTCAACAAACATCTGTCATTTATTCATCATGTTTATCTGTCATCACCTGTCATAACCTGCTGTAACCCCCCCATCAAAAGAAATTATAATACAATCAAATAGTCAAATTTGATTGGATGCAATGTTAGATCACTTTGATTTTATTTGTGAAGCACGTCAGTTTTCCCGCGGTTGAATAAAGTTTAGACAAAGAGGAGCAGCTGCGGAGGGAGCAGCGCTGAGGCTGAGAGGAGACACTGACAGAGAACAAGATAAAATGAATTCACGTGAGGAAAAGATCGCTCAGACTTTAAATTCATTTCCCACCTCTAACGACAATTGGACAAAGTTGTTTCGGATTATTAGACGCGCCGTTGGCCCGGTAGGTGAAGACGGAGGCTGACAGCAGCTCCTCCGGTTCTGATTTCAGACGGCAAGAGTGATCATGAAGGCGTGAGATGTGAAGAAAAAGTGAGGAGGGATGTTTTCCACTCATGGATGATCCGATAACAGCATCCAGTGTCTCTGATTAACGTTACTGTTATCTGAAGAGGACTTAGAGCCCGGAGTACACCGGGAGGAACAGGTGCAGCAGCAAAGTGTAGGACATGTTACGTTACAAGCTCTTAACACCAGAGGTGAGAGCGACCAGATTAAAGAAAAGACTAATGTAAGTGCTTCAGTTACTTAATCTACACAATCCTTGTTTTTTTCTGTTTGTAAAGGCTGTTAAAAATCACTAGAGCAGGTTCACAAAGCAGCTCTGTCTGTAATGTAGTGTGTAGCCTACTTTTTATTACTTTTTCCTTTGATTTCGTTTTATTAAAATTAAATAAAACGAAATTTTCAATTCAGTTTAGTTTCAGTTAGTTTTCAGAGTTTAATTTTAGTTTTTATTGTACCTCTTAAGCCCTAGAGCACCCGCTGGAGGACGTGTGTGTCTGTGCGTGTGTGTGTCTCTGTGCGTGTGTTATGATGACTCATCATAACTCATAGACTATAAAAGTGGTTAATTATCGTTCCGACATTGAGAGGAGGTGTTGCTGCAAATGGTTTAC
This sequence comes from Synaphobranchus kaupii, assembly GCA_029718625.1. Classification (NCBI taxonomy): domain Eukaryota; kingdom Metazoa; phylum Chordata; class Actinopteri; order Anguilliformes; family Synaphobranchidae; genus Synaphobranchus; species Synaphobranchus kaupii. Next base: position 13,166,046 of record CM056386.1, read on the forward strand.
ATGGCTCCTCAGTGATTAATGCTGTATAATAACCAGAAACACAGCAGTATTCCTGTTAGTTCATGATTTTCTTTCGAATGTGATTCTAAAATATATATTGACTGGTTGGTTGAATGGTTACAGTGAAACAGTTCTCAGAGTATATCAGCAGGAGCCAGGACGCTGCGCAAAAAAAGAAGAAAAAAAGCGAGTGTTCTACAATTTAGATCTGAAAGTATCCTGATGAGAGGAGGGAATGCATTTTTCACCATAAAAAAACAGTAGGCTAGGCTGAGATTGAAGGGAATTTGACGTGAAAAAACTCACCAATATAGCTCACGCTATCCAAAACTGAATGTCCCCCCACTTCTAAACTCATTCCGGCACCACTGTGAGAGGCACAGATCGTCTCGAACAAAGTGGCTCAAAAGGCCGAGTTAACCAACAACTGAGTAACAACAGTAACGTAACAAGTGTCGCTGTCATCAACTCGACCAACGTTACTTCGCTGTCTCCTCTGCTCCGCTGAATTCCGTGTGTGTGGAGGTGCGTGGTCAGAGGAGAGAAACTCAGCGGGATCATAAATGACTGCAAAACTGGATTTATCAAAATGCTGAAACCTTCTGGAAATAACCTGCTGAAACAGGTAGACAGATTATTTGCTTCAAATAGATAGACCACGCACAATAAGTTATGCTGTTTATTCTGGCATCATGTTGGCTAAAATGTTGGTGACATTCTTATGTAAACAAACACGCATGTACTGTAAACACAATGGGCAATATCGAGGTCGCAAAAATGATCGACGTCATGTCCATTTATCGTAAGATAAGTCGATATAGTAATTATCGTGACAGGCCTAGATATGAGCCTGTGTAACAACATTAAAGCCATTCGGCAAATTCTTCCAACCTGCACCGATTGCCCAACGCAGCCTTTGGAAGTTCACCCTCCCACCTCCGGTCATCTTGGTCCCCCCAATATTTGTATTCCCAGATTCAATCGTTCGCTATCTGGAGCTGAAGATCCCCTTGTCTGATATAACGTTGCCCGCATTTTTGTAAGTCGTTACGAACTATTCGAAGACGAATGAAAGCGAATGGTATAAGGTGAGCAAATATAGCCTACGGTTAACACATTATGAAATTATATTATGAAAATGCTATGTGACATTGGCTTGCTAGCTGACCATACAGCAGGTGGAAGAGGTTCCTCTCTAAGCTAGTTTATGTAACATTACTCATGATGCTGCAAGTAGTCAACTAGCAAGTTAATGTTACATAGCTTTTTCATAATATAATTTCATAATGTGTTAACAGTATATTTGCTCACCTTATATCACTTGCTTGGCTTCAATGTTGTTTATAACACGTTCTGTGATAACACCAGACTCAAAAAAGTCTTCGGTGTAAGCCATCATCTCTCCCATTCTCTCCTCCATCAACCACTCAACTGTACAAAACAACATCGTCAATGGCTGTTCCAGACTGTATTTGGTGTGACGTTAATAAAAGATAATTTCGTCCAGAACGGTAACTCATCGCCAAGTTGTCCATAACATCGGACATCTAAGAAAGGTGGGGGCGTTGGCCTAATCTTTAATTCGGGTCTGAACCTTTCACCAGACCCTAATAATAAACTGTCATCCTGTGAGATGCTCACGATGCGCCCTCTCATTCCAGTTAGCGTGGGCCTTAACCACTCTAGTTTCCTGCTTTTTTATCATCGTTTATCGCCCTCCCGGGCCCTATTCATCTTTTTTAGAAGAATTTTCTAATTTCCTCTCTCACCTTGTAACTCGTACGGATAATATCCTAATTATTGGTGATTTCAATATTCATCTCAATTGTAAAACGAATCCACTTAGCAAAGCTTTTATGTCCCTAATTGACACATTTGGCTTTGCTCAGCTGGTTCACGAACAGACCCATTCAAATGGCAATACTCTTGATCTGGTCCTTGTTCGTGGTATTAATATTTCAGATTTAGTAGTTTTGCCATACCCACCGGCGTTACCAGATCATTATCTTATTAAGTTTCAAATTGTTCTACCCTGTCAGCATTCAATTCCAATCGAAACCTACAGCACCCGCCGTATCGATACTTCTACAATTACAAAACTTGCGGATCTCCTACCTAAAACTATCGCCTCTCTTCCAGAACGAATCGGCTCCCTCGACGAGTTCACGGATAACTTTAATTCCATTCTACTTGACTCGCTTAACTCTGTTGCGCCCCTACTCACTAAGACCCGCCGTCTAAAGAAACCGTCGCCCTGGTTTACTGATGATACTCGCGCACAAAAAAAACAGGCGTGTAGAAAGCTGGAACGCAAATGGCGATCGTCCAAACTCAAGGTTTTTCGACTAGCATGGAGCGATAGCTTAATTAAGTACAAGCATATGCTCTCCCTTGCTAGGGCCTCCTACTTCTCAGATCTCATTAACACTAATAAAGATAATCCGAAGTTTCTTTTTGACACGGTTGCAAAACTTACTTGCAAACCCTCCCCTATAATGGGCCCTCCTTTTACTGCAAATGATTTTCTTAATTTCTTTGATCACAAAATTGGCTGTATTAAAGATGAGATTGGCAATTCTCTACCTACTGGGGGCGTTGATCCCCCTCCTATTTGTGCAATGGGTGCATTGGAGACCACCGCTGTTCTCTCTAAATTTGAGGCTGTCTCCTTGGACACCATCTCTAGTTTAGTGCTTTCCTCTAAATCTACAACCACCCTTTCTGACCCTCTTCCCGCTAAATTAGTTAAGGAACGTCTCCCAATATTAGCCCCCTCCCTACTCAACATTATTAACACCTCTCTCCTCTGGCGTTGTGCCCTCCTCCTTTAAATCAGCCGTAATTAAACCTCTACTCAAAAAACCTAACCTTGATTCTGATGTCCCTAATAACTTTTGACCAATCTCTAATCTCCCCTTCCTCTCTAAAGTCTTGGAAAGAATAGTCTTCACCCAACTAACCGATTACCTCTCGTGTAATAGTCTTCTTGAACCCTTTAAATCTGGTTTTAGGTCTCTCGACAGCACTGATACCGCTCTCACAAAAGTGGTAAATGACCTACTCCTCACCTCAGATTCCGGCTCCTCTTCTGTTCTTATCCTACTCGACGTGAGCGCGGCGTTTGATACTGTCGATCATAATATTCTTTTAAATCGCCTAGTGAGCTACGTTGGCATTCGTGACTGCGCTTTCCTGGCTAACTTCCTACCTATCTGATAGAACGCATTGTGTGTCACATAGAAGTACTGTGTCTGAATACTCTAGGGTAGGCTCTGGCGTGCCGCAGGGCTCTGTGTTGGGGCCTTTGCTCTTCTCTATCTACATGCTACCTCTTGGCAAAATTTTCCGCAGCCACGGTATTAAATTTCACTGTTACGCCGATGATACTCAAGTTTACATTCCAATTAGACCTGATGACCGTTCACAACTTACAAACCTGGAATTATGCCTAGTCACTGTCACAAATTGGATGTCTCAAAACTTCTTGCGACTAAACACCAACAAAACTGAGATGCTAGTTGTTGGCCCAAAAACCCAACTACCTCTTGTTGCAGACCTTACTCTGAACCTTGGTGATTGTGTAATTACCCAGAGTTCTATAGTTAAAAACCTTGGCGTTACTTAAGACTCAGCCCTCTCATTTGACGCACACAGGAAGGAAATCACTAAGATATCATTCTTCCATCTTCGCAATATTTCGAAAATCCGCTCCCTGCTAAATACGGCGGATGCTGAAACCTTAATACACGCTTTTGTTTCATCAAGACTCGACTATTGCAATGCCGTACTCTCTGGCCTACCCAACTGCAGTATTAAAAAATGACAACTCGTGCAAAATGCTGCCGCCTGAATACTAACCAGAACCAGAAAATTTGATCACATCACTCCAATCCTAATCTCCCTTCACTGGCTCCCAATTCAAGCCAGATCTGACTTTAAGGTGCTTCTATTAACTTATAAATCATTACATGGGCTTGCACCATCATATCTATCTCACCTCATCATCCCTTCTATTCCCCCTCGTGCCCTCCGATCGCTTGATGCTGGCTACCTTACTCTTCCTAAAATCAAAAAAAATCAGCAGGCAGTAGAGCGTTCTCCTACCGAGCTCCCTATCTCTGGAACAGCTACCTCCTACAGTCAGGGAAGCTAATTCTGTTGCAGTTTTCAAATCTAGACTCAAAACTAGGGGTGCAACGGATCACAAAACTCACGGTTCGGATCGTATCACGGTTTTGAGTCACGGATCGGATCATTTTTCGGATCAGCAAAAAAAAAAAAAGGGAGACAAGTATATCTTTGCTTTCCGTTTATTCTGTAAAACACTTAAAGCAAGGAACTTTTGCCCATGGTCTTAAATGAAAACAACATTCAATTCTATTTCTCGTTACTAGTTCTATTTTGTCCGTAGTTATGCAAAAACCTCTCGTTGGTAGTTCTGAAAACAATTGATTCTATATGGAAGCAAATAGTTCCTTCTCAACTTTATACCATAAAATTGGCACCAATTTTGGTTATTTTTGTCATTAGTTAGATTATTTAAGAAAATTGCATGAAACCGCAACTCAATTTACCCATCTCTCTCCGTCTTGCGTTTTAAAAATGCTTTGGTCACGCAGCGTATTTTAAACAGCCCAGGCTAAGGAAATTGCATTTCACGATCTGCATCATGAGATGGGAACATCTGAAAAAAATAGCCTACTGTAGATACAGAGTTTGTTACTGTTAGATGTAACGTGTCATATCTAAGACATTTCGCTGGATAAAATGTTTTTTTTTAATATACAGATTAATGTGCTTTGTGAAGTAACTTGTTCGCATTCGCAACCAGCGTTGCTCACGTCAGCGTTACCTTACATTAGGTAAAGCCCTACTATGTTACGTTCATATTTCCAAACTGAATAAATACTGCACCTCTAACCACAAAACGTCTTTGCTAGATTAAAGTTGTTGTAACTAAGATATTTGGCGAAGACAAACTTTTCAAATCAGTGGATTTAGCGTTATTTGCCGGCTTTATTAATCAGCTGTTGGTGTTGCTATGGATACCATTCATATAAGGGTCGACTCTAATGGCGCTGGCAGCAGATAACGTAGACGGCGTATTAATTTAGAACGGTGATTAAAATGTTGCCAGCGCTACTTCATTGCCGGGCGGTTTAACGAAATAAATGCCCACCCTCCAGCCAATCAGAATCGAGTATTTATCCAAGCCATGGTATAATACTTTTAAAAGTACCAGCGGCAGTAAAACTGTAATTCACTATGATGGTTAAATTTTGCAATTAATCCGCGGTTCACATGCGTGCCGAACCGTGGGGGGCGATCCGTACGGATCACGGATCAACTACGTTCCGTTACACCACTACTCAAAACCTACTTATTCTGACAATCATATGACCTTAGCACCACTGGCTTGGGTTCGATAGTCTTTCTCTTACCAATCTGATGTCTGTATGAGTGTGTCTGTGCCAAACATGTCTGGGTTTTGTGCTGTTTCTGCACTGCTCTGTGTGTGTGTTTGTGAGGCTGTAGAATAGCTAGATTGTTTGTCTTGCTAAACCCTGCTTTTGTCTACCTTGCCTTGCCTATCTTTTTCTGTGTTCATCTTGTGATTTAATTAATTTTTTTATTATTTGTTTTTATTTTCATTTTTATTTTTATTTTTTAATTCTTTACAACCGATTGTAATGTTTATTGTCTCTCCATGATTCTTTTAACTCTGTTTTATTGCTGTAAAGTGTAAAATGACACCCTGGTGTGATTTTGCACTTTAAATAAACTTTGATTGATTGATTAATGTTACATAGACCGTAAAAAATGAAAGTGCAGATTCACCGGAAAAGTCACGAAGATCGAGCGTCGATTTCACTGAGGGGTGGGTGGGGGTGGGGGTGGAGCCTTTGATTGGCAGGTGCAAGTCAGGCTTTAAAGTAAATGCACACATCTCAAAGTGAAAAGGCAACTGTCAAATTAAATGAAAGCATGGCATCAAACGGGAAACTGGGAAGCATCAAATGACAAACGGCTGATTTCATGTGGTGGTTTGTTAATTCATGTGTTGAGTTTTCACTATACGATAGAGCTGCAACTATCGTATATTTTCTTAGCGATTAGTCTATCAATTACTTTTTCAATTAATAGAATAATCAAGAAGCACGGTTTTTTCTCAAAACATAATTTATTGATATAACAATGACAGATCTGAACAAAAATGTCATATAATTTCAGCAAAGAATTAATAATAAAATATATAAAAATTTATTATTTACTTAATTATATGTAGATTTTTAACAAACAAAAAACCAATCACCCATCCCACCCTCAATTTCTTCCCCTCTCTCTACCCTCCCTCCACTTTACCCCTCCTCCTTTCCCATCTCTTGGGGGAGGGATAGCAGAGGCTCAGGACACTTCTGCCATTTTCAGATAGAATGTCGAAAATGGCGGCAAAACGTTTAGCTGTGAGATGAGTGCTTTGGAGAGATTATAAAAAAAAAAGAAGAATTATAATATATATTTTTTATTACCAACTAATCGATAGGGGGGGGGGGGGGGGGTAAATTTAATCGATGATTTTTTTGTCGATTAAATCGATTAGTTTGATTAACTGTTGCAGCCCTACTATACGATGTGGTCTTTTGTTAATTCACTTGTTGAGGTTTCACTATACGGTGTGGTCTTTTATTAAATCACGGGTTGAATTTTAACTATACGATGTGGTTCTTTGTTATTTCATGTGTTGAGATTTAAATGTATGATGTGGTATTTTGTCAGTTGATATGGTCTTTTGTTAATTAATGTGTTGAGTTTTCACTATAAGATGTGGTAGTTTGATATTTGATTGTGGCACAAAATAGCTTCCATGCTGTAAATCATCTTGTCCTTTCAAGTGTTCAATTCAAAAAATGTTAAATGAAATGTTAAAGATATAAACAAGATAAATGTATTTTCTATTTCTAGTACATTTTTGTTTGTTTTATTCAAATTGTATATTTGATTTTTTAGATATACCTTGCTACAGCCAGCTGTGTGATCTGGGTAGTTTTGGGAACTTGCAAATACAGTAACATTACTCCAGCATACAAATATCGTATTGTCATTTAATGTTAGATGTCATGTCACGCAAGTAACCTAGTGTTACTGTAGCTACATTGACGAACTTACCTGCCCAGTTTTTTGTTGTTAACATTGCTCTGGCAATTGCTGCAGGCAGAGCAAGAGCAAGACTGCAAACATAATGCAGACAAATCAATTTTCTGGTCATAATTTGCCTTTTCAAAATTGTTTAGCTTATGGGGGAGTATAACCTAGGGTGACCAGAATTTCAAAATCCCAAACCGGGACACATTGTTCTCACACGCCTTCATGCTTATGCACGCACCCACTTTGATTCCATTGCCTACATTTATACTGTAATCTACATTGAAGCAAAAAAGATTTTTAACTTGGCAATCCAAAAAAATGTATTAGAGTATTATTAACACATCTGAGCAGATTGCTGTTTCTCAGAAGCTCTTCGTGGAATTCTGCGCAGGTGTGATCAATGTTAACTTTTATGGTGAGCAGTGCTTTAGAGTTGCCAGTCCCATGCGGTTTCTTTCCTTCGTCCAGGCATTGTTCATTATAGAGAATATCCGTTCCACGTTGGTGTTCGTGCAGACTCATGGCAAACTGACAGATGTTTTGGAACGGAATTCCATTTTGCAATCTCGTTCCCAGAAGGCATGTAGCCTAATTGTGAAGACAATTGAGACAGCTCTGGGGAGGAGATTGGTGTGGTTGCTGCTGTTTGTTGATTGGATTTCAGGCTAATCACAGCCATAGATACACAGACAGAATGTATAGGGACATAAAGCAGTCAATGGATATTTTCTACTACCATCCAAAACACAACATATGTTGAAAACCGGGACATTTGGGTATTTTGCAGATATTTGTCAGGACGAGGGACACCATGGCTTGAAACCGGGATGTCTGGTCACCTTAAAGAGATACTGAAGAGCCTTTTCTAAGGCCTTTTTTACCACTTCAATTTGAACTGGAACTCATGAGTCGGTATGGTCATATGACGATGATGCCACGTAGTCATATTATGAATATTCATACGGTCAAGGAGTGAAAAGGTGTGTGTTGCTGAACTGACTCAGCCCCCTTCCTGCACTCTCCGTCCTCACTACTAAACAAACAACAAAATGGTGAGCGACAAGAGTGACAGCAGTACTGCAGGGAGTTTTGAGGTAGAGGAAGAGGATTCCTTCGTGGTGGAAGACTCCTCGCGAAGATGTTGCTTGGGCAATACAGCCGTATTCATTCGAGCCACTGGCAGCAGCAGCCGCCTCCCCGGTTGTATTGGTTGAGCAATGTCTTCACGAGGAGAGGACCGGGGATGTAACTGAATTGTAAAGCTAACGTTACCTAGCTAGCTTATTAGCTTGTTTGTCTGCCTAAAGTAACGTTACTATTGAATACATTCAAATACACAGCAAAACCCAGTCATACAGTAATGTTAGAACATTGAACATAGCTCCACTTGGTCCGGAGAGAATTGTTATCATTTATTAGCTAACATTATTCATAAATGATAGCTAACATAAGCCCATCTCAAAGCCAGTTTAGTTTTAAGTAAGTAATGTTTATTTGATATAGCACCTCTCATAGACAAAAGTCACAAAGTGCTTCACAGGAATTAAAATACACGAAAACATCCAAGTTGTGGTAGCAGTCTGGTGTGACGTGCGTGTTCCACACTCTGGCTTTCTTCGGCAAGTCTGCGTGCTCTACACCAATAGCTTAAAGCCACTGGCTAAGTAGCACTGGGTCTCTCGGCAGATTATGAAAGCTAACAGAGCCGGTGGCGTTGCACCGAGGAACGATACATCTCTGACTCCTTGGCATAATGCAGGCAAGTTAGCTAAAGATACCAAATAGTAAGACGTTATTGATGAATAACTATGTAGCTCGATATAAGTTGTAATGTTAGCAGTAATACAAAGCAATTCGCATTTGAACTTGAACTAGCAAGTTAGCAGTACAAGGGTCTCAGTCTCAAAGAGGAAAAAAACAAACTTTGGTCTCTGCTTTTATACCACGTGCCCAGCCGAGACCACCCCTAGGACCACCTCAACTCCACCCATTTTTATGTTAAGGATCTTGTGACATCACAAATCCCCGGATACCAGAGTATTGGTAAGCCTACACAAAAAGTCCAAAAAACCACTGATTTGGCTGGTCACTAGCATTCCGAGGCTGGTCACGTAGCCTACCTAGCCTGGCAACCCACTGGATTGGTGATTTAAAAAATAAAATGATGATAATAATAAATATACATTTTTACTAGGGCTGGGCGATATACACTACTCACAAAAAGTTAGGGATATTTGGCTTTCGGGTGAAATTTATGGAAAATGTAAGTTCACGCTACAGTGATATTATACGTATCATGAAAGTAGGGCATTTAAGTAGAAGCATGCAATGGTGATTTCCTCATCGCAAACAATTTATTGAAACAAAAGCCAACAACAGTGGTGGGTATACCACAACAAAAATGTCAATGTCTCAATAACTTGTCATGTGCCCTTGAGCATCAATTACAGCTTGACAACGACGTCTCATGCTGTTCACAAGTCGACTTATTGTCTGCTGAGGCATGGCATCCCACTCTTCTTGAAGGGCGGCCCTCAGGTCATTGAGGTTCTGGGGTACAGAGTTACGAGCCTCTACACGGTGAGTCAGCTGATCCCATAGGTTTTCTATGGGATTCAGGTCTGGAGAAAGTGCAGGCCACTCCATTTGAGGTACCCCAGTCTCCAGCAGCCTTTCCCTAATGATGCGACCTCGATGAGCTGGAGCATTGTCATCCATGAAGATGAAATTAGGCCTGTGTTGTTCATGCAGGGGCACAATGACTGGATTAATGATGTTATTCAGGTAGTATGGGCTTGTCACTGTACCATTCACAAAGTGTAGGGCAGTTCTGTATTGACTAGACACACCTGCCCACACTGTAACACCGCCACCACCAAAGGGTCGTCTGGTGACAACAGTGGCTGATGCATAGCGCTCTCCTTGACGTCTCCAACATCGTTGGCGGCCATCATTTCTGCTCAACGTGAATCGACTTTCATCAGAGAACAGCACTGAGGCCCACTGGTCCCTCGTCCAGCGTAAATGCTCCCTGGCCCATGCAAGACGATGACGCCTGTGCCTGGTGGTGTGGTCAGGTACCCTTGCAGGTCGTCTAGCACGCAGACCACGCTGATGTAAACGGTTTCGAATGGTCTGACGTGACACTTGGGTGCCTCTCACCTCCCTTAAATGTGCCTGGAGTTGAGTGGCATTCATCATCCGGTTCCGCAGGGCACTGTTCACAATGAAGCGGTCATCAGTGTGGGATGTGGCCAAAGGACGTCCACTTCTATGCCTTTCTGTGACTCTTCCAGTCTCTCTGTATCTCTGTTGCAACCTGCTGATGACACTCTGTGACACTCTAAGCTCAGTGGCCACTTCCCTCTGAGAACATCCTGTTTGAAGCCTCGCAATGGCGAGGTACTGTTGATCAATTGTTAGGTGTCGTCTTGGTCTCATGATGTCAAAATGTGAACAGCATGATGAAGAGGACTGTTTAAATACCAATTCTAATTGAACCAGGAAATTTATTGGTCGATTCATGGATCAAACACCTGTTGTGAATTTTGCCGTTCAGCTCCTTGTTAGAGAACAGCAAGTTGTGCAAAAAGTACTGAAACATTGAATAGTTGGACATGTGCATTCAAAAGTTTAGAGAAGGTCAAATTAATTTCACCTGTAAAGGTTATAGTGCATTTTAGGTTCATCCTGAAATTTCACCCGAAAGCCGAATATCCCTAACTTTTTGTGAGTAGTGTATAACATCGATAATTATTTTTGCCACCGTGTGGGGCACCTTTCTTTTCGTCTTTTTTTCTTTAAGTATACCCAATATACGGCAGTAAACATCCAAACTTCAGAGGCCGCGTGAAATGCTTCCGGAAAAAAAACCACTGCTGATATCTATTGAGTGTTGATAAGACGGCCAACCAGCAGCAAGGTTGTACAGCTTTCACGTGATCATGTGATGTGTTTTTGTCAATCGCATGAAAGGTGCAATGCCTTTCTGTGATTGTCCGTCTTATCAGCACACAGTAGACGGTGATGACATTTTTTTTTTCCCGGAAGAATTTCACATGGGTTTTGAAGTTTAGATTACTACCGCATCAGGTATAATTAAAGAAAAAAAGACGAAAAGAAAGGCAATACCCCACATGCTGGCAAAGGCCGTTATTGCAATCGATAATTATCGTTGCGATATATTGCCCAGCCCTAATTTTTACCATTTCTGAACTTCCCTGCTAACAAAATGAGGTCCCCGGGACGTCCCCTGACCATCTCGAAATGTCATCAGGTTGTCGCCTTGACGTATTTTTGTAGGGTATTCTAAACGTTTTGTAGACGTCGCAGAGAATGTTCCCGGGATGTTCTAGTAGCGTCCCCCAGACATTCAGTACATGTCGTTATATTCTAACCAGTAACGGACATTGCAGGATCATCCCTGAAATGTCCCATGAATGTTATGAGCACAACTTCGTATCATAACCAGATAGGAACGTTGCTTGAACGTCCCCAAAAAATTCTAATTAAATGTCATATTGTTACCAAACAGTGACCTTTCTAGGACTTTAATAACGTCCTAGTAATGTTTTTAGGACGTCCTTAATAGGAACATCACGTCATAACTTTGTGGGGACTAAAAGCTGGGTTATCATCTCTCATTTGCAGTTTGAGTCTGCAGTATCCACAAGACAACAGTCGTTCAATTCAAGCAAATTACTTTTAGACAGTAGTAGAAGTATTTCATAAATCTGAAACCTCATCGAAGCCATTCCCAGCAATGTTGAATAGGATTATCCCTGTCCGAAAGTGAGAGTTCTGCCCCATGTGGGATTCAGACTGAGATTGCTGGATTTGTCAACAGGAACTTTACCACTGGGCTACCTAGAAAATTAGCCTATTCTGTGGAATAGGCCAATCATACAAAACCCAATTCCAAAAAAGTTGGGACAGTGTATAAAATGTAAATAAAAACAGAAAGCAATGATTTGCAAATCCTTTTTGACCTGTATTCAATTGAAAACAGTACAAAGACAAGATATTTAATGTTTTAACTAATCAACTTTATTGTTTTTTGTAAATATACGCTCATTAAAAATTTGCCTGCAACACAAAAAAAGCAAAAGAAAGTTAGGACAGGGGCATGTTTACCACTGTTACATAACACTCTTTTTGGAACTGAGGACACTAATTGTTGTAATTTTGAAAGTGGAATCTTTTCCCATTCTTGCTTGATATAAGACTTCAGCTGCTCAACAATCTGGGGTCTCCGTTGTCGTATTTTGCCTTCATAATGCGCCACACGTTTTAAATGGGAGACAGGTCTGGACTGCAGGCAGGCCAGTCTAGCACCCGCACTCTCTGACTACAAAGACACTCTGTTGTAACACGTGTTTTCGGTTATGAGACCCAGCCAAGTTTCTCTCCAGTAACGTTAACGCGACTTTTGCGGCTGAACTTTGAAGGGGTTTTTCTCAGAAACATGGTTTGATTGCATTCCAAATATAATGGGACATTCTCGCTTGATATTTGGATTAGAAGGATCATTTTGGTATCATTAGAAAGCTTACATCCTCTTTAAGCCCAACATGTTACATATTTAGTGCGGATTCTTCGCAAACTTTGCTACATGGCCCCAGGTCCGGTAAATATGTTATACTAGCTACGTAGCTATTTTTAATTATCTGATACGCTTCCTGAGCATTTCACAGTAGCCTACCAAATTCGATCAACCATGGATGCAGAATGCCAGTGTGATCCAATCCATGTGCCTGTAAGGGGGAGGTGGGGTGATGGTGTGTGTTTATTATAGTTATTCGGATGGCAGGTATGCCATCCGCCAAGTTACGGCTTGGTGGGGCATGCCCCATACCTATACAGCACTGAGAGTTTGGCACTTTTCAGGGTTTCCTACAGAAGTAACCACAATGACCATAGACTCTGAGCCCTTAAAAACATTAATTTCTGTATGTTCTGACCATGTAATCACACAGCATTCAGATACAACTTCACACATCCACACAATAAAGCCCCAAACTTGGGTTATTTTGCCGTTTTTCTCCTTCTCCTTCCTCTTCCGCTTCTTCTTCCCATTCTCCTGCCAAACTGCCTGCCTCCGTCGCGATGTTATCCAATGGGGAGAATTATTCTTTGAGGGTATGGTCCGTATACCTGCTCATCAAGCTTATCGCCCAATAAAAACGCTTCATACTAATGGTTTTTAATGTTAATACAACTAATGGCTTCATGCTTTCCAAGAAGTTACTGTGGCCTAATGGATAGAGGCGCCGTCTCTCACACAGAGGACTGTGGATTCGAGCCCAGCAGGGCACATGTTTATTTTCCACAAAAACAATGTGCACCTGTTAAGTACTTTTCATTTCTCAGACTGTTATTATTTTCACATTAACACATTAACGTATTTTTATTGCAAAAGCAAAAGAGGTTTCCAATATTAACTGTTCAATGTTTCACTGACACTTGACGCTCGCTCTTGTCTGGTTTGGGGAGGGTGTTAAACTCTGCTCTTGCGGTCATGACTGACTGACTGTGGAACCGAACCTCAACGTACCCTTGCCTCGGCCAACATTTCTTTATTCATTAATTTCTTCACTTCAGCTCTGTTCACTTTATCCTTTTCACACATAACATAATGTCACCATAAAATTAACTACTAGGAAAATTAAGAATTTACGATAATAGCCTACATTAAGAATTGATGATAGCCTCATTTAAGCTGCAATCCTTCAAGAGATCGCATTTATAAACCGCCAATTCCCGAAACATATCTCATTCATGGTTAGTCATTTAAAAAGAAAAACAACAATAGCCTCCGAATGTGGCTCTAGTCTACGCTACTCTGCAGATAATGTAGCTTACTACAAACACTTAATTATAATAATAATAATAATAATAAGAAGAATAATCTCTTGTATGTACTTTCTTAGTAGTATCTATTGTTTTCTTTCTGGCTAAGATTCCTGGGAAATATGCGTTGTCCAATTAAGCTTGTTAGCCAACCTTACTGTTGCCAGAGAAGCATCAGTCTGCTTCTAGTCAGGAAGCAGATACAAGCTAGGCTACTACGAAGCGAATCAACATGCCTTATAGCCTACATTCATTGCACTACAGAAAACTAAACTAAACCTAGCTGTCCGGTACCAAAACATTTCCCGCAGGTAACGTTCTACACTACCGGAAAAAAAATGCGAAGGAATTTCTGCGAATGAACTCGCTCGCTAGCTCGTAGCCCACACATGGAAGGTTGGAGTTATGCATCCGGCAATCCAGTGTTGAATAGCCTAACGTTAAATGTATTTCATTTTCTATAGAATACTAATAGCCCTATTTTAAAACTGTATTTCCATATTTTACTGATGCAAACTATTTAAGCTGTATGTCTTTCAGCTAGAATGTGTTTGCGTCTAGCCCATTGTGCATGCATGTCTCCATGTAGACATGGTTCATTAATTTACATGCTTCTTCATGATCCATAGCTCAGGTGGTGCTGTTCATTGTATTTCATTACACATTAAATACTGCTCATCTACAAACTCTTTTAATGTAATTGTGTGCTGTCTGTAATAGGATAACTGTTCTCATTCTTGTCGATAGAGGGCGTTATAGTTATGCGAATGTCTGCATGCATTTCTTTGGAATGCATGTCTCTCTCCGTGTTTATCTTCATGCATTATTCATCATTAGTTAGCTATAAAAAATAAGTGATATCAGATCAAAAACGTCTATGATGTAAAAAAAAAAGCCAAGTTACTCATGCATAGCCTACATCGCACTGTCTAAGTCCTTAATTCCAACTTGCAAAAATTAGGCCTGCCTTTAAAAGTCTTGATATCAAAATGTGGCCAAGTTACAACTAACAATATTGCCTATCGTAGCTCACACTAAATAAACTAGCTCTATTCCAAAGCAATGCTATCCAAACTTTCCTAAATTATTTAATGCAACTTGGCCCTGTGTTTCTTCATCTTGCCATCTCAAGAGAATGTGGTCAATGAAACTATGTTCCACATCAAACTGCAAAATGAAAATAATTTATAGTGGAAATACTCTGATTCAGATGTGGTGCACTTAGAAATTAAACAGACAAATTACTACACTATAGGGCATGTTTGAACAATTGTCTGCATCCACTGCTTTGGGTCTATGAAAAGCACAGAATGAATAAAATGTATTATTATGTATTTATTGATTTATTTATTTGGATTTCTATCAAAACCTGTGTGGTCCTACAGAGCATAGATATCCTTGTGTTCACAAAATTCTGTTTGCAAATATCATAAATACTATTATGTTAAGAAAATTGGTACTATTACTTATTTGCCACCATCTGACCCACAAACATGTTTGGATATGTTTGTAAAAATGCTATATGTACGCTATTTTCTAGGTAAAAATATTACTCATTTTTATCTGCATTTATTTATTCATCACCCCTTTCTCTATTGTACACTATGTTTCTTGATATAAATGTGTTTGTGAATTGTAACGAATTCTGTGGCAGCAGTTAACATTTTAAAACCTGTACATTTTCTAAAGTAAACTTGCCAACAAAGTACAACCATATCCTTTCTGGAGTGTAATTATTCATCAACTGTTAAAAACATTCATTGAAATCATATGTTGTTCCATGAGGCACAATCTCTTCATATGCAAAGATGAAGAAACACAATCCCTTTAACACGATGGACTGTAGATGGTGAAATCCATAAATTCCTTGCAATCGTGAGTTGAGAAACGTTGTTCTTGAACTGTTGGACTATTCGCTCACGCAGTTGGTGAACCTCGACCCATCCTTGTTCATAAATGCCCGAGCCTTCGTGGATCCTGCTTTTATGCCCAGTCGTGATAGCTTCACCTGTTTACTTGTTTACTTGTGGAAGGTGTCTTTTGAACATTCCACAATCTTCTCAGTCTTATTTTGCCCCTGTCCCAACTTTTTTTTGGGGAAAAAAAAATCAATAAAGTTGGTAAGGTAAAACATTAAATATCTTTGTACTGTTTTCAATTAAATGTATGTGAAAGAGAATTTACAAATCACTGCTTTCTGCTTTTATTTGCATTTTACATACTGTCCCAACTTTTTTGGAATTGAGGTTTGTAAATTAATGTTTGATCGGTTTTGCTCATTCAAACCTTAACAGATTTTCAACGTGGCAATTAAATCAGTGGACTGTTATTCATTAGAAGCTAGGGTTTTTAGTTTTAATGGGGTAAAATGACGTAAAATTTTTTATTTGACAAGCCGGTCCAGTGGGTTTCCAGGCTAGGTACATGAGTAATTGGCTAGTGACCAGCCAATTCGGTTATGAATCCAGTGGGTAGCTATGCTAGACATGTTACCAATGTAGGGACAACAGGAACTACAATTCCATACAGTCCACAAGAGGCTCCTCCTCCACGTTGGAAGTGACGTAGGACGTTATGCCAGTTGTGATTTCCGTCCGCACTGTAATGTGATCCCCTATGTGTATGGTATGGTTCATGCGCCACCATTAGCTAGCTCCAGCGAAACCTAGTTTCAAACCTCCCTCCATTTTAGTTTCTTTGTTCTCTCTGAGCACGTGTCCGAGGCAACCCCCCACACGCAGGGGAACATGGAAACCCCCACGTGCGCCCAACGCACACGCACATAGTTTGTTGTACATTATAGTAGTGAATCGTGCTTTCCTCTGTTTGGTACTTTGTGTTCAATAAACTATTACATTTTCCAAGATTGTCTGTATTAATGTTGCTCTTGTGTTGAACTGAGTCAGCCAATGCTAATCGCAGGGATTCCCCAAAATGCCTTCACCTTTTAGCTGAATCATTTATATTAATTCGGTATCGACTGAGTACATAATATTGTGATTTTGCTAAGATAATTATTAATGTTTTTATTGGTAATTAACTTAATTATTAATTCAAGTAACCCATTTTTACTTAGTATATTCTCTTTTGAGAATACTATATAAAATTTTATGAGACTGATTTAAAAACCATGCCACCAGTTGTATAAGGATGGTAGTGGCGCACTCCAGGACATAAGTTTCGTGTATAGATTTAAATTAATATTCCCTACACCAGCCTAGGAATGCTAGTGACCGGCCAAGTCAGTTGCAAATCCATTGGCTAGCTAAGCACATGAGTTACCAGCCTCGGCGAATCAATAGCCAGCTTTTCATTCACCACCACCGGCCTCTCATTTACATTTGTTTTAATGATACTTCATAAAAAAATGATAATTTAAAAAAAAACATATAGGCCTACAGCATGAATCGCAAGCAGGGGCGTGGCCAGGTGGCACCGGACCCCCCTGGGAAATGGATTGGCCACCCCTAAAATTTGTGGTGTTGCCAGACCTATTTTAGGAAGCTTTAGCTCCCCTAAAATTTACTGTACCAGCCCAAAATAATTTTTAAGCCACTAGTTTTATTCATTACGTTTTTTCAGATTGATTTGACAAAATGTGCCATCGAGACTACAGAACCATAAAGCACACGGAGAAATCCGGCGCTAGGACACTGGGGAGGCTGCCACTATTTGTTAGAGCGCAGTGTGGTGTCATATGTTGACCAACCAGAGCTTGTTGATTACAATGAGTAAAACAACTACTATAACTTGATTGATTCTTATTCTTATTCTTATATTGTATTCTTATTCTTATATGTATTATGGGTATAACTGGGTTGAAAATATGACTGTAAACCCCTTAGTTTGGTAGAAAAAGGCAGTAGTTTCTCCATGATAGCCTGCTATGGGGAACCATATTAATTGCTGAAACTCCTGGCTCCTCTCACCTCTCCAGTTCCCATAATGTAGCCTAACTGGTTCAGTTTTAGGCTTATATGAGGTAAGCTACCCCATTAGTTGTTCGACTGAAATGCCTAACGTTAAACGGAATTTTAAAAGAACCATGTCTGATGGTTAAATAAGCGTTGCATCTGCAATGTGGAGTAGTCTAGGTTTTATGTCCGCAGTTGGCTACTGCAATGGATAATATAGAGTAGACAGATAATAGTTTGCAGATAGCTGGGTAGGCTACGTCGGTAACTTATTTGACTCATAGCTAAAGTTAGGATATTTTGATAAATAAACAAAAGTGCAAGGTTTTTTTTCTAATGATCGGGAGAAGCTTACGGGAGAGCGTAAATACTGAGATTTTAGTCTCTCTCTGGGCCTTGGTAACTCTGAGGGAAATTCCCCTACAACATTATTCCCTGCTCATTAAGAGTGATCACAAGTTAAAATTTAATCAATGTGTAGGCTACATGAACATTTAGATGTAGGCTATGGAATCTGGTTTTTCATTGCAATAAAACACAAATCACTGGTTAAATTTAATCTACGGGCCAGGCCTAAATTAATTCCGTTGCCATTGATGCAATTTGCTATTTAGCTGTCAAACTAGAATGCATAGATGTGTTTGACATCACAATGTGTAAACCATTGCCGAGGCCCATACATTTTAGTCAATAGACCATTGCTAGTCTGAAAACTCATGGGAACCATTTTGTGGCTGTTTTTTATAAAACATTTCTCCTGGGGGAGCTTGCCCCCAGACCCCCCTACTAGAGACTTAGTCCCCCTAAACAAATGTGAAGCCCTTGCTTTATATCATGCAAAAATGGTTTGCGTTTATTTTACACACTTTGTTTTACACAAATTTTGTTGTATTATGGGCCCCCCATATGTGTTCTTGGCCACCCCCTTCTAAAAATCCTGCACACGCCCCTCCGCACAAGGTAATAGATTAATTTGCAAGGTTGCTGCGGCTACCCACATGCACTAACCATGGCCGATGGACTTCTTTGCAACCGACCCCACCCTCACCCCGCCCCACAGACTATGATTGGACAGTTGATTACATTTCATTTTGGCACTTAAAAGGGGGAGCACTTCGATAAATGCAATGACAGACCGCTCAGTATACACAATGACGAGGATTGCTTTGAATTGTCACGTTCTGTGCGGCACCCTATGCTCACAGAGCTAAAAGCAATGGGCACGTTTACATTTAAATTTTGGCACGAAAACCGCGCTCTGGTGTTGAAAAGTAATACACCCCGGATTGTATTTCAGTGTGAGTGCTTTTAGAGAACATGCAATGAAATGCAATACAATATGGATTTTTAATGTTCATGTTTATTTTGCATTTGAGTGAGCAGGGCTTTTCACTGCATTTTTAGCATACGATCGGGCTGTTGCTGGGTTTATCTTGTTGCTATGACGCATGAGTACATATAGTTGCAGGCGAGACTGGGTGGGGGTTTGCTTGTTAAATGGACTTGCTACGGGACAATATTGACATTTAGAAACTGAGTTGTCACAAATCGTGTACTAATAACGATAAAACATGGAGTTTCTTGTTTCCACCCATAGTTTGGTTGCAGGAGCAATGAATGTATGAGTTGAATAAAAAATACGGTTATGGTTATTGAGAACGTAAAAACTGGTGTTTTTAGAGGGTGTGAAAATACAGTGAGTTCCGATGTTATTCACTCAGCTGTAAAAATAAATAAATAAATAAATCCATGTCAGTCTTCGCACAGTGCCATTATTCTCAGCCCTTTAAGAACATAGGCTACAGAATAATTTTTATTTAAATAGCCTAGGCCTACCACTCAGACAGAATTAGAGACAGAAGCACTTATTTTATTTTACTGACATGGAATATAAGCAATAATTTT
Organism: Synaphobranchus kaupii; assembly: GCA_029718625.1. NCBI lineage: Eukaryota > Metazoa > Chordata > Actinopteri > Anguilliformes > Synaphobranchidae > Synaphobranchus > Synaphobranchus kaupii. Next base: position 13,185,860 of record CM056386.1, read on the forward strand.
GGTTTCTCACAGCCTTGTCTAAGAAATGTATTGTCCTCCCTGCTGTTAAGTTAGTTAACATCGGGCTGGCTATGGCTCCTCGTAACGTTTAGGCTACCTCGTTTCCTTTCTAGTTCTTATCATTTAGCCTACAGCAGAGGTTCCCAACCTTTTACAACTCGCAGCCCACACGATCGACCACAAAAGCTTCCGCGGCCCACAACAGGACCTCAGCGGGGGGGCTGGGCTAATGAATTTTGACGCAACAAACAATAAAAAACACTAATGTTACAGAAAAAAAAACATTCAAGGATCCCGGGCTAATAGGCGGCAGTGTAGCACAGTGGTCGGGCTGTAGCACAGCAACAGCCCGATCGTGGGCGGCAGTGTAGCACAGTGGTTAAGGAACTGGGCTTGTAACCGAAAGGTTGCAGGTTCGATTCCCAGGTACGACACTGCCGTTGTACCCTTGAGCAAGGTACTTCACCTGCATTGCTTCAGTATATATCCAGCTGCATAAATGGATACTATGTATAAAATGCAAAATGCTGTGTAAGTCGCTCTGGATAAGAGCGTCTGCTAAAATGCCTGTAATGTAATGTAATGTAATGTAATAGGGCGCTACTATATAATTGAAATGCACGTTACTAAATGTTTAACCAGTAGCAACGCAATCACTGCTGTTAATTGAGCATGGACACAGTTAATTCACGAGCCAAATCAAATGCATACACAACCAATGCTGATGTTATGTGCGATTAATAAAATGTGTCGTTACATCTAATTGACAAATTCAACCTTTAGTTATAGAAACGATAGTGTGGGATATGCGGACAGAAACATGATAGTGATGTTATTTGATTGAAAATTACTGGAGGGCCAGGCTAATGTTACTCAGAATGTTTTCATAAACAGTTGTAAAACATAGCTAGATAAAACTAGATCCCAGAACCATAATTTACAATTACATAAAAAGCTTGTTCGGAATGGCTAGTTGTAAAGGAATGTATTTTGTGCATTCTAGCTAGCTATCGTTATTAAAAGCCAAGCTAGGTTTTGCGAATAACGTTAAATGCATTCATGTTTAAACAGTTGGCCTACAAACTAACCTGGCCACTCGACAATGACACTTACGCTTCCATGCCGCATTTCTTTATTCAAGTCGTTTTAAGTCTTCAACACGTCGTACGCTACATTGCGGGGGTTTTCAGACATTGCATGTAGCGTCAGCGCATATGTTTAAAATGTGCGATCATCGCTAGGTGGCATAATGGGATAAGAATTCCGCATTTCGCATTCAGTCGACTAGGCCTGGCGGTCGTCTGCGTTTGCATCAAAATGTGTGGGGTTAATTATTCAAGTATACAGAGTAAAATATGCAGTTGCATACCAAACATCAATTATTTGAATAAACAGTCGCAATGAAAATAGAAGGTGCCAGGGGTTTACTTCACAATTGAATCAGAATCAACACAGCTAAAATGGTGTTAACATCGATCAAAATTCTCCAGCCACTCTAGAGACCGATCAGAGTTCTCCCTAAATCTGATGTCTTATCTGATGTCTTATTTTTTGCAAAAATAATTAAAATACGGCCTGCTGCGGTGGTACAACGGTAAGAGCGCCGACTTTCAGTCTTTCAGCTCCGAGAATCAGGGTTCGCGCCCCGGTCCTCCCAGATCCGAGCATGGCCGGCGCCCTGTGGGAGCCTCCGGGTGGCGGGAGGGGCGCATAGCAGCCCTGGGCGAGCTGGAATCACGGTCAGGAGCCTTAGGAGTCGCCGCGCCCTGAAGAGGACGTGGCGCCCTCCCGTCCTCCCGCCGGCTGACGGGGTTGTGTAGCAGTGATTCTCTAGCGGTTGCTACTCGGGGGGAATTGAATTAGAATAGGGGTTCAATTGGCTACCAAATTGGGAGAAATACAATATTAAGAAAAATTATAAAAATATGTGATTATTAAATTATTTAATTTTGGGTAATAGCCTATTTTTTTTAAACTTTTTTTCAGTTAAAAAAAAATGCCCCCCCCCCCCCCCCCTGCAGTACCACCAGGGGGCTGCGGCCCACAGGTTGAAAAGATCTAGGAAACATTGCTAACTGCCTGACGACCAAAATCAATGACTAAGACACCACTCTGTCTGGACGACTTAGTTGGGTTTGGTTTGAACAATAGGGTTCAGTGGTTTGAACCAGACCCTGTAACGTCCCTTTCTTCGAGGCCCCACCTTGATGTGCAGGTTTGATGTTCAGTTTGAGTTTTGGCAGTATTTGCGTTACCACGCGGAAATGATAAGCATGACCGAACCCACCATTGAGGTATTTTTTCCGAGTTGTATATAATAAAAGTCGTGAAATAATTGCCTAAAAATAACTACTTTGATGCTGCAAAGATATTGTACTATGCCAAGATAACCGACGTTCTCATCTGACCACCGGCGTCATTGCTTTACTGTGGGTGGAGTGAATGATCTTGTCGTTACTACAAAATCTTTACTCAACACGGTGGTTCTTTGATTGTCAACAAACTGGGCAGGCAGCTGAATCTGCTGACGCAGAGCAGTGACGCAGAGAAGGCTATGCCAAAGCCCACCCCCCTTCTCCACAAATTCTCATTACATTACATTACATTACTGTCATTTGGCAGACGCTTTTATCCAAAGTGACGGGTGATAAACGCTTGGGATAAATGCAAATTTGATGATATTGGCAAGGATAGGCTACACTTATGTATGCGGAAAAAACAACGCTTTCACGGATTCAAACAACACTACGATATTGAGAAAAGTATTTTTTGACCAAATCCAATTTGTCTCGTTAAGACTGACATCAGCGATCTCCTAAACTTTTTAACATCATCTGACAGTTAAAATTAGATACTGACACAGCCGACCAAATCTTATCCTCGCAGATTAATTTAATTGTTATATAATTTCGGACTACCACAATAAAGCCCTTAATTTGGTTTATATTCATTGTTCATTGGTTTTTAATAAAAATGAGGATTTCGATTAATTTATCCAAGATTTGTTGTTTGCTTTTTAACTTGTTTATACGAGCGTGTGTGCAGTTGCAGTAGCTAGGCCTATTTTTCATGCAACTACATAAACGCATACACACACTAGGTGGATTTCCATCGTATTGAATTAGCTACACACCTAAAATTTCATGAACTTCATATTATGACAGCTATCGGTGTAAGTAACGTTATGTAAACACACAGAAATGAACAATGTCTGCTTGAAATTAATTCACGCTATGGGTATAGTGCTAACTGTCCAATTATCATTCAAGGAAATTGTGATGCCACAAATTATGTTCATAAACATATATGGACATGTAGGCTACATGTTTTATTCAATAAAATAACAGCAAATACAAACTAATTAAGATAAAATCAAACGGATGGCAAAGCACCTCAGCAAGTGCATTTTCCGCTATGTTGTTAGTGTATAATGGAATTTGCCAATACAGGTGTTAATGCAAAGTTCATGGTAGGCTACAAGGTTAGAAACATAATTGAACTTAAAGGGTAACAAAGCACTAAAACCACTTATTTTAGATGATAACTGATACATTCGGGTTTTTCTAAGTATTACTCATTGATCCTGGTCCAAATCTTGACAAATTACTGCAGTCCGCGCAAAAAACCATAAAAAGCTCAAAGGTGTTTCTAGTGGTAACACGTTAGGTACTGCACGTTCAATCTGTGATTGGCCAGAAAAGTCTTTGCCAACGTATTTCTACCTCGGTGACGAAATAGAATCCTGTACAGCTACGCCCACCGATAGTTCCGTTGCTACACCCTGAAGTTTTGGAGCGAGGGCGGCCTATGCAACAGCTATAAACGCGAATCTCAGGGCAGCGGTTCATGTGCGTGGAGACAGGAGATGGAGAGAACGAGCGAGTGATATAGCGAGCTTATTGTAGTATAACTACCTTCAAATAATGGCAACACGACGGATATAAAATGAAGGATTCTTTATATAGAAAAACGGTGGTCGCATTACAATCAGAACCGATGTGCTAACTACTTTCACATGGCATCTTTTCTCTCCAACAGGTGGACGGCTGGCTAACTAACTCACTAACACAGTCACATTATTTTCTTTTACTTTTCAGACGCAAAGCATTCTGGTAGTTGTGGTTTCTTAATAGTTTCTTAGCCAATACAACATAAATGCATCTCCAATATATCAAATGTAATACAAATCAAATACAGTGTATCCTTTTAACACTCTTGTAACTGTAAATAATAAACGTCTCAATGAATTTCATTAAACATTAATCATGTCATTAATCATGTAACCTATTAAGTCACAACAGAGCTTACAGTTGAGCTTTTTAGAATATTCTAGTTATAGTAGCCTATTTTTTAGATAGCTTGATAGTCCCTTACTTTTTGATTTTTGTTTTTCAGTCTAGTTTAGCAAGTAGCTAGCTAGTTTAAAAACAAACAAAAAAAAATGCATAGGCTACTTTATTTTAAAAAATTAGGCTATATAGTATAAAGCATATGAAAACTGCGTATCTGACAGGGATGTGGGCGTTGCATGCAAGGTGTGGATATTTCCTATATTTTTATGTTAAAACAAAACTAAATTTTATGTTCTGGCAAGGTAAGTAAATTATCAGTTGTTTACTATGTTCACACTGTGCCCTTGCTGGCCTGTTTATGTCCAATATTTTTGTAAACAAATTATTACTCTCGCTGCACGACACCGTTCAGTGTGAGCTGCAGTGTGAGCTGTGGACTAGAGCAGTTATTTACATTTTGTTGGTTAATGAAGTCACTTTTAAAAAATATTGTTGAAATTATGCTTTAGGGTATATTATATGTGGCATTTCCTGCAGAAAGGGGGGATTTGGGTCAAATAGTTGAGCCAGGAGTTGTAGTAGCCTATAGCCTATGCATGCTACACGTTTATCTTTGCAATGTACGTCCCTACAACAGACATTCTCTCTTGGGCCTCGTAGCTACTAGGGGTGTAAATTGCCAGAGACCTGCCGATTCGATACATATTGCGATACTTGGGTGGCAATTCGATACGTATTGCGATTCTGCAAGTATTGTGATACGATATTACAATATGTATTGGCATTTTCTTTAGGCTACTCTTTAAATCACTAGGCCTATTGCTTTGAAATGTTAATTGATGCAAAGTTGTGTCTGCAGACATTTGCTCTGTAACATAACATTTGAAGTTACTTTAATTTCAGTAACTTAACAAAAATCCTGAGTCAGAAAATCACAGTCACAATAAGTGTACAATACAAACCCTCACACATTTACAACAGCAGCAAGTGTAACAAATGTACTAATGCACATGAACTATAACTGATTACAGAACCAAATGCTTCAAATAGCCTACAATCAGATTATTGGCAAATAAGTATTGTCATTAACTATATTGTCACCAGGAGACAATAATTCTCATTTTCAACAAAAAATAGCTGAATCCTGAGTGCGTAATGGCCCATAGATAAGAAGTGGGACACCCTTGCATGACATTCGGTTGCTGTGGTTACATACACACGCATCGCCATGTTTCCTGTCGCTGCTATATGTCATTTTTTTATTTATAAACCCTCTGACAAAAATCGCGTGCATTAGTCGTCTGTGGAACTTCGGTGACATCGGGTGTGTTGTCTGTGGGACATCCCTCGAATAACCAGAATTAAAGTTTATAAGTCGCCTCCGTAGGCTACGTTGTTTAGATCACTTTTTAAGCGGTGCAGCCGCTTCTATACGTGATGTTTGTCCGTGTGTCCGCCGTCCGTTCGTAGCATGAGATTTAAACCAATCAGGAGTCGCCTATGCGTCACATGCCCGGCAATACAATAGTAGCTTGAGAAAAGCATGCCCAGCTTCAGATAGCTCTATCTCAAAAAATATACATGTCATAGCTTAGATATTCACACCGTAGGAATTCTGGGAACCACATGAACATTTTGATACATATTATGTCTGTGTACCTTAAAAACTGTAGTTGTCATCACAAGTTAGAAAATGGGTTTGAAATAGAAATTACGAACTGCCGCTAGAGTGGAGTTTTGAACATTCCACCTGTTAGCAAGGTGAGTCGCCGTAGCAACCCCCCGAAGCAAAATCAATACAAAATCTACCACATTTTCTATTGCGTTTTTTAATATGATTGCTCATAAACCTGCACCACTTCACCACCTGGGTGTGATTTTGAATTGTTAATTAGCGTGAGGTAGAATACGTAGTTTTACATTTAACAGTTGAGCTATGGTTTTGGTCAAGAAAGGCCACCATCTAATGTGGATGTCCACTGAACGTTTACAGGAGAGCCAAGAATGACGAACCCATTTCGTTTTATATAATTTGCTCGTCTGTGCAACGTAGTGTCTTTTTTATGAATGAATCTCAACCACCAAACTATATAGAAAACTCAACACGTCATATTTTGAACTTTAGCAGATCAGATCGGTAAACTCCTCTTTTTCCCTAAGATCTGTAAGCCTACGTCTGTCGAGCTGAAGTTCAATATGGCATGTTGAGATTAAAATGAATAAAACAAACGCTGGAGGACATTTGCTTTTGTAACATTATAACCATTTAATTGTATCTTCATAGCTAGCTAGAACAGCAGAGCTGTTTGGGAATACCAAGTGCCGATTTAAGGGTTATAATTGTATGTTAACTGTAGGCTACTGCAGGTCCCGTATTTGTTATTTGATATAATTAGCTAATGTTACCAGCCAGCCTGAGAAGCCTTTCTGCTGCCGAGTAGGCTACATATTTTATCAGGCTGCAGCCCATAAAGCACCGATGCTTAGCTATATCCTAATAAAAAACCACTTGACTTATTTATTGAGCGTCATACATAAATATATAGCTATTTTATATTTTTAACGTGTAAGAGTTAGTGAAAATGCATGATTTAACTGGTTTTCACTTTACACTTGAAGTTCCTATGCTCAATTGTGCAGCAGCAGTAGCTTGTTCTTGCGCACAGAATACAGCTCTGATTGGCCAGAGTGTCTAAAGTCACGATAACGCAAAGAACTATGGGAAATATGCTTCAGCGAATTTTGGTTTGATGCGGACGTGAAGGACACATCAAGGGCTCAAAGTGCGCAGTCAAGCACTCGCGCACCTGTAAAATAAGAAATGGGACAAAGACCAAGACCCTGGAGGTTCTCGTGGGCACCCGCTTTTAAAGTGTTCAAGTGTGAGTATTGGGACTGGGCCGAAGATACAGCGGCGACTTGTATAACGTTACCTGGAAACTGGAAGTTACGAATCGATTGTTCCAGGAAGAATCGATTCGTGAATCGTTTGTGAGGAGAATTGCGATGCGTAACTGAAGCGATTTTTTCTTACACACTGGGGTTTTATTTTAGAGGTTTTCGCTACCTTGACCTGCAGTACACAAAGTACATATTAGCCTACTTGCTGGCATTCTGTGGTTTTATAATTCTCCGCGATGCACGTTTCCTTGACAACCGATTTGATGTTTTGCGTTCCTTGGTATCCATATCGATAAAATAAACAACATGGATCATTTGCCGCGATCAAGTGGTGTAAATGCGCCTCCTCTTTCCAAATTGAACCACGATCGGCAATCACAATATAGAGATAAAATGATATAATAATCCTAAAATAAACACCACCAATGGAACTGTAGGCTATGTTATTTTTGACGCAAGCAAAATGATTCTAAAGGTTGGTTTCGACAACCGATCCTGTACACACTGATGGCTAAAACGATAAAATGAGTAGCCTACATGGCGTGGGTAACTATTTGGACCGCGTGTGATTTTCTGTTTGCTGGCCGCATCATTATAAGCTCAAACGGGGGCTTGGCAGCAGCATGAGCTAGCGTGTTTTGTGTGTATGATTGAGAGGTAGCGAGAGAGAGAGAGAAACAAAGCAGCCGCTGTGAGTGCTGTCCAGAGTAGAAATGAGCTTTTGGGGCGTGGTTTGATACCTGGAGCTCAGCCCCTATATTACCACCATGCCCAGATTTAGGCATTTTTAGAATTTCAAAAGGTGACTGGGTCTAGCGAAACCAGCGTGTTTTGTTACCCTTTAATATGACCGGCCCAGCTACTATAGGGGAAGTTACTATAGGCCTACCATTTTATTAAACAATTTAGCTTAGCTATTAAGGGAATTGTGCAGTAAATACCGCAGCTTCACATCGCTGTCCTGGATTTGAAAAGGTGTAGCCTATCCCTGATATCGAACGTGAACGGCCTACAGCACAAACTGGCATTTTGACTAAAACAAATGTACCAACACTGAACAAAGTTAATGTGATCACTCTGGTCAAGGTGTCAGTTTCTGAACCAATCAGGATTTTGAATTATATTATTGGGATGGCAGGTATGCCATCCGCCAAGTTACGGCTTGGCGGGGCATGCCCCTTACCTATACAGCACCGAGAGTTTGGCACTTTTCAGGGTTTCCTACAGAAGTAACCACAATGACCATAGACACACAGCCCTTAAAAACATGAACTTCTGTATGTTCTGACCTCATGTAACCACACAGCATTCAGATACAACTTCACACAATAAAGCCCCAAACTTGGGTTATTTTGCCGGTTTTTCTCCTTCCTCTTCCGCTTCTTCTTCTTATTCTTCTTCTTCTTCTTCCCATTTTCCTGCCAAACTGCCTGCCTCCGTCGCGATGTTATCCAATGGGGAGAATTATTATTTGAGGGTATGGTCCGTATACCTGCTCATCAAGCTTATCGTCCCATAAAAACGCTTCATACTAATGTTTTTTAATATTAATGTAGCTAATGGCTTCATGCTTTCCAAGAAGTTACTGTGGCTTAGTGGTTAAGACTGCAGCTTCTCACACAGTGGATAGTGGGTTCGAGCCCAGCAGGGCACGTGTATTTTACACAAAAACAATGCAACTGTTAAGTACTTTTCATTTATTAGACTGTTATTATTTTCACATTGACACATTAACGTATTTTTATTGCAATGGCAAAAGAGGTTTACAATATTAACTGTTCAATGTTTCACTTGTATTATATCACACCCACGCCAAACCGGACGCTCGCTTTTGTCTGGTTTGGGGAGGGTGTTACGCTCTGCTCTTGCGGTCATGACTGACTGACTGTGGAAACCCCTTGCCTCGGCCAACATTTATTTATTAATTAATTTCTTCACTTCAGCTCTGTTCACTTTATCCTTTTCGCACATAACACAAGGTCACCATAAAATTAACTATGAGGAAAATTAAGAATTTACGATAATAGCCTACATTAAAAATTGAGGATAGCCTCTTTTAAACTGCAAGCCTTTAAGCGATCGGATTTATAAACCGCCACTTCGCCAAACATATCTGATTCATGGTTAGTCACTTTAAAAGAAAAAAAAAAAACAATAGCTTCCGAATGTGACTCTAGCCTAGTCTACGCTACTCTGCAGATAATATAGCTGCAAACACTTTTAATTTAACTACTGGAAAAAAAGGCAAAAGACGCTTCCAATATTTACTGTTCAATGTTTCACTTGTAGCCTATTTCACTTATACTACAGTGAAATGGTGAAAGTCAGACCGACACTGACAAATAGCATATGTCATGCGATTATACCCCTTTGGTCTTCTGGTTAGCGTCAAGCCTTAGTATTGCGAAAGACATGGGTTCGTAGGCTACCTTGCCCTGTTGATATTAAAGTGTAATTTCATTTTGGACTCAGTGTGCACACGTTCTGGTTTTCTCATGCAAGAATGTTTTTTTATTGCAAAGGCAAAGACACGTTTACAATATTAACTGTTCACTTGTAGCCTGTTAAACAATTCAGTCACTGGACACCACGACAGTAATGCAATAGGCTAGCTAACGTTATGGGAACAGGCATCCCATGGCCATTTGTCAAGCAAAGAAAAAAAGTTTAAACGCAGAATATCATCCGGTTAACATCGCGTTCTTGCAGTAATGTAAAAATGCCATTGCCTACATGTTTTAATCTCACACAAATGCCGACAAAAATATTTGTCTGTATGGAGTGTGCTGTCAATTCCGCCGCGGTCTTGTCTGACTCACTGTGGAATCAGAACGTTCAACGCTCGCCTCGGCCAACATTTCTTTATTATGTCTTCATTCATTTCTTCACTTCAGCTCTGTTCAGTTTATCCTTTTCACACATAACACAATGTCACCATAAAATTAACTACTAGGAAAATTAAGAATTTACAATAATGGGCTACATTAAGAATTGACGATAGCCTACTATAAACTGCAATCCGTTAAGACATCGGATTTATAAACCTCCAATTCCCTAAACATATATGATTCATGGTTAGTCACTTTAAAAAAATTACTATAGCTTCCGAACATTGCTCTAGTCTACGGTACTCTGCAGACAATGTATCTTACTGCAAACATTTTTAATTATTATAATCAGAAGAATAATCTCTGGTAGGCTACTTTCTTAGTTTCTTGCTAGCTAAGATTCCTGGGAAATATGCGTTGTCCAATTAAGCTTGTTAGCCAACGTTAGTTTTGCCAGAGAAACGTCAGTCAGCTGCTTGTCAGGAAGCAGGTACAAGCTAAAAAGGTAGCCAACAAGCTTTTTTTACCTTCGAAAAAAAAACTGCGAAGGTATTATGCTGTGCTTATGAAGTTCGGCAACTCGTAGCCCAGACATGGAAGCTTGAAGTTACGCATTCAACAAGCCAGTGTTGAATAGCCTAACGTTATTTCTATAGAAAAGTAATATGCCTATTTTACAACTGTATTTCCATATTTTAGGCTGTATGTATTTCTTTCAGCTACAATGTGTTTGCGTCTAGCCTATTGTACATGCATGTCTCCATATAGATTTGGTTAATTAATTTACATGCTTCTTCATGATCCATAGTTCAGGTGGTGCTGTTCATTGTATTCCATTAGACATTAAATACAGCTCATCTACAAACTCTTTTAATGTAATTGTGGGAGAAATGTTATCATTCTCGTCAGTAGAGGGCGTTATGGTTATGCGAATGTCTGCATGCATTTATTTGGACTGCATGTAGGCTACTATTCTGTATGCATGTCTCTCGATGTCATTATTTCATGCATTGTTCATCATTAGTTAGCTACCAAAAATGTGATATCTGAACAAAAACGTCTCCGACGTAAAAAAAAGCCAAGTTACTCACGCATAGCCTACAGAGCACTGTCTATAATCCTTAATTCCAACTTGCAAAAACTAGGCCTGCCTATAAAAGTAGCTCACACTAAATGAACTAGCTCTATTCCAAAGCAATGCTATCCAAACTTTTAAATTATTTAATGCAACTTGGCCCTGTGTTTCTTCATCTTACCATCTCAACAGAATGTGGTCAATGAAACTGTTTCACATCAAACTGCAAAATGAGAATAATTTATAGTGGAAATACTGATTTATTTATCTGTGTGGTCCTACAGAGCATAGATATCCTTGTTCCCAAAATTCTGTTTGCAAATATAACTATTATGTTAAGAAAATTAATACTATTTCTTATTTTCCATCATCTGACCCACAAACATGTCTGGATACGTTAGTAAAAATGCTATATGTACGCTATTTTACAAATATTACTTATTTTTATCTACATTTATTTATTCATCCCCCCTTTCTCTATTGTACATGATGTCTCTATTGTACATGATATGTTGTTCCATGAGGCACAATCTCTTCATATGCTAAAATGAAGAAACACAGGGCCAAGTTGCATTAAATAATTTAAGAAAGTTTGGATAGCATTGCTTTGGAATAGAGCTAGTTCATTTAGTGTGAGCTACGATAGGCAATATTGCTAGTTGTAACTTGGCCACATTTTGATATCGATACTTTTATAGGCAGGCCTAGTTTTTGCAAGTTGGAATTAAGGACTTATAGACAGCGCTCTGTAGGCTATGCGTGAGTAACTTGGCTTTTTTTACATCTGAGACGTTTTTGTTCAGATAACATTTACAAGAACCAGACCATACACACGTTGTAATAAAGAGAAACTATTCCGAGGCACTCGTCTTTTGAAGTACTTAAGTTTTAAAAATACCTTTTACTAATATCGCGGCATGCCCATATAGCCTACATGAAGGTAGCCTACGCGTTTCAGCTTAGCCTATAGGTTTTATTATCATGTAAGGGATGTTGGCAGAACAAATTATTTAATTTAATTTTTTGGGGCACTCCTGCTGCTCATTTTTATAATATTGGCGAATTGTCTAGCAGGGATGATTTTGTTTGTGGTCGTCACCATGGAGACACATTTGCATTATGCTCGGAAATGTCCGTTGGATCTGCAGCCACGGAGTTTACCATCGCTCTTCACCGGAGTTGAAGATGTCGGGACTGCGGCAGTCTTCAGAAGGCCACCAGGGAAGGACAAGATAATGCGGGGTATGGATGTTGATAACGGATAGTTTTGCAACCGGTTAGCCGACATCATTATTCGGTTAATTAACGGTTAGAAATGCTGAAACGTTCTAAATTTATGACCCACAGAATACCCAACCCAAAACCCCCGAATTAAAAATGCATGCATACACAGAATGGACGTTTCTCAGAATGGTATTTATTGCTTTCAAAATGTAACATTCAACATAACAAATAATAAGTTGTAATATACATTGTATAGCCTACAAATAGCAGCCTACGTTGTAGTCCTAATTATTTTTAAATGGACATCGGCACATGCTAACCTATGCTATAGTCGGATCTCTTGAGGGGGGAAAAATCTAATTAGGCTATGACGTGAACTAGGCTAAACTAAATCAAATTTAGTCTACTTATTAGCTAGCCTTTTTTGTTCAGGAAGATTAACATGTTGACATGTTCTGGTGTTAATCTGTGCGTATGCTAGTCTGTTTATGGTAAGGTTCGCCGCGGAGAACACCTGCTCCTGGAGCACGGATGTCCCCAGCACACGCAGATAGCGTCTGGTTAAAGCTGGGGACACATTACACGACTTTTCCCATCGTAAGCGACAATGACAATAATGAGTAGCCTACCACACATTTAACAAATGTCATATGCAGATTATCAGTCTCTTGTGTCGCACACACATAACGGCGGCTGTTTTTCAGGAGCACAAATCTAAAACACAGAGAATTTACGCAGACGGATGCAGTTCTCTCGCATGAACGTGATTTCTCGTGGTAGACCTGCACTCACGAGAATGTCTTTTTCCCCCCGATATTTTGAAACCAAAACAAACATGGAGCCCATACAGCTTGCAACTTTGTCAGTATTGTTGTGGTAACTTGCAGAGTTGACATTATACAGACAGACATGCTCATGTGTCTGCCACAATAAAAATGTTTTTTGGAATACTACAAATTAGGAGCGATCCTAATTTGTAGTATTCCAAAAAACATTTTTATTCGGCTCCGCCATCCGCACGTTGGATTTGATGTGTACTTCCGTATTTTTCCACCTCTGCCTTCCTCTGTCGCAAACTCACTTTTAATTGGCTATTGAAAATTCCCGTAGCGATTTCAGTCTTTGGCCAGCGCCAACCACGGGATTATGCAAAGACTAACCCCGATAAAATCAAGCGTGTCTGATAAAATCGTGGCGTTCCCGACTGGGATCGTAGGAGACAAGACTACAGTATTTCAGTCCCACACACAACGATTACAGGTGCGACTTTACAGCGCAACCAGCCTGTATTAGCCAGGACTGCCCTGGACTACCACAGACTCTACCCGACCTCATATCGTTGCGAAATTGGGCTAAAAAATAGTGTAATGTGTCCCCAGGCAGTCTGGGGAATCGGAATCTGTTTTGCTTGTCTGTTTGGACGCACGAGTGCCTGTATCTTAAAGGATTCAACATTTTGCTTGTGCTGCTACTGTATTTGAGCACCTTTTTGCACAATTTACACTGGAATTTGTCGTCCCTCTTTGTAAAAATTATTCCAACCGAGCTACGGTTTGCGTTTCATTTTGATGTGGATACTGGCTATAACGTTAGCAACAGTAGAGCAGCTCTCTCGCTCAATCGCCCGCCACCTGTTCTGATCTGCTAGCAACCTACTGGAGAAATAGGACAGTCGGTTGACAGCCCCCCATGTTTAAAATAATGACATGTCCCCCATTATTTAACCCAATAACATCAACGACAAAATGCGGATTTTTTAAAAATAAATATGCAAATTAACCGATAAGCCGTTAAGCATATTCGGATATTTTTATTTTTACGGCTATCTGGCTAACCGGCTAACCGTTGACATCCCTAATGCGGGGTAGGAGTGAGGTGGCGACTGGGAAGGCTGAGCTCCGTTTCGACAGTGGACAGAGACCGCGACACTGCGTGTAGCCTATGGAGGAGTCGTGGAGGCGCCGAGGCGGACTTTGTGTGTTGGACTGGTTGATGACACTGGACATCTCAGGACAGCGGGGGCTGTTTTAGTCATGATGTTTGGCTGTATATATACAGTCAAGCCGGAAAGTCTGCACACCCCTTTCACCTTCTCCACGTTTTATTACGTTACAGGCTTATACTACAATAGACTGAGTTCATTTTTTGCCTCAAACATCTACACACAATAGCCAATAATGATGAAGTGAAAACAGGTTTTTAGAAAATATACAATTTTATTTTACTGACAAAAATAGGTTATTTAGGAGTTACATATCTGTACACACCCTTAGCCTAATACTTGGTTGCTGCACCTTTGGCAGCGATTACAGCTTCAAGGCGTCTTGGCAAAGAAGCTACGAGCTTGGCACACTTGTTTCTGGACATTTTTGCCCATTCCTCTTGGCATATCCTTGCAAGCTCCATCAGGTTGGATGGGGAGCGTCGGTACACAGCCATTTTCAGCTCTTTCCACAGATGTTCAATTGGATTCAGGTCTGGGCTGTGGCCGGGCCACTCAAGGACATGCGCAGACTTTCTCCGAAGCCACTCCTTTGTTCTCTTGGCTGTGTGCTTCGGGTCGTTGTCATGTTGGAGGGTAACCCTTCTTACTGTACTTAGCTGCATTCATCTTTCCCTCTATCAGAACTAGTCGCCCTGTTCCCGCTGCTGAAAAACATCCCCACATCATGATGCTGCCACCGCCATGCTTCACTGTAGGGATGGTATTAGCCAGGTGATGAGCGGTGCCTGGTTTCCTCCAGACGTGACGCTTGGTATTCAGGCCAAAAAGTTCAATTTTGGTTTCATCAGACCAGAGAATCTTGATTCTCATGGTTTGAGAGTTCTCTAGGTGCCTTTTGGCAAACTCCAAGCGGGCTGTAATGTACCTTTTACTAAGGAGGGGCTTCCGTCTGGCCACTCTACCATAAAGGCCTGATTGGTGGAGTGCTGCCTGGATGGTTGATCTTCTGAAAGGTTCTCCCATCTCCACATGGATACGCTGGAGCTCTGTCAGAGTGACCCTCGGGTTCCTGCTCACCTCGTTGGCCAAGGCCCGTCTTCCCCGATTGCTCAGTTTGGCCGGGCGGCCAGGTCTAGGAAGATTCTTGGTGGTTCCAAACTTCCATTTACGAATGATGGTGGCCACTGTGCTCTTTGGGACCTATAAAGCTGCAGAGATTTTTCCGTACCCTTCTCCAGATCTATGCCTTGACACAATCCTGTTTCTGAGGTCTGCAGATAATTCCTTTGACCCCATGGCTTGGAGTTTGCTCTGACATGCACTGTCAACTGTGGGACCTTATATAGGCAGGTGTTGGCAATCCCCAATCATGTCCAATCAATTTAATTTATCACAGGTGGACTCCAATTAAGTTGGTATCTCAAGCAGTATCAGTGGAAACAAAATGCACCTCAGCTCACTTTTGGGTGTCATATCAAAGGGTGTGCACACTTGTGTACATATGATATTTTACATTTTGATTTTTAATAAATTAGCACAAATGTCTAAAAACCTGTTTTCACTGTCATTATGGGCTATTTTGTGTAGAATTTTGAGATAAAAAATTAACTCAATCTATTGTAGAATATGTCTGTAACGTAATAAAACGTGGAGAAGGTGAAAGGGGTGTGCAGACTCCGGCTTGGCTGTATATTGGCATTTTATATGTTTGTTTGTGTGTTGTGGGTCTGCCCCACTTGTCTGTCTTTTTTGTTGTTGCTGGTGGCTATAACTGAAGTTCCCTATTGGGAAAGTTATTCAATTCTATTCTATGGCCCAGACATGAAAGGGACCAGTGTATATATAGTTTTACTCATGATCGTTTCGGTGTAAATGGGGAACAGACAGAAGGGATTGGGTATAGTTTATATACAGTAGTTGAACTCATAGCAGTTTGTCACCCAACCGTGCTCTCAGAATAACCAGAGGAAGAAATGTATCTCTTCCTAGCAACCTTCCTCCATGAGTCTGTTTTTAGCAGGACAGCCTGGGGAAATAGTAGATGTGGAAAGTCCAGGGGTCAGAAAGCAAAAGTCCTGCCATGTGTTTCTTCTACCCAAGGTCTCAGCCAGCTGATTTCACTAATAAGTTCTACCACCTGGCTGAAGGATTGTGCTAATTAGCAAATCCAGGTGATTGAACAAAATACTGGGGAGGAGTTTTACTTTCTGAACCTGGATTTTACACCTCTGGGGAATAACGCTGTCTGTAATACAGAGTCAGTGATGCCTGCCTAAAGCCCTATTCCAGCTGGATTTGTGTTACAGTGGGTTGTGCTGTAATGAGGTTTTCGAGATGTATTGTCTGGTCTATTTGTACCGATTTAACAATTTCTGTAATTCCTCCATAATTACCCCCAAATAGGCATATCACGTATCAACAAAGCTAATTTAAATAAATATAAGCCTTATATACCGAACATAACTTAAGTAACATTAATAAAATCAGTTTGACGTTACTTTTTGCAGCTTCAGTTTGTCTCTTCTTGCGCTTTTCAGCTCCCGATGGATAAATCCGCTTGGACGCCATGTATCTATGTTCCAACAGTTAATGCAGTTTCTAAACTTTACAGTCACACACAAACTCGCATTGCTCGTGATAAATGTATTTCAGTTCGATTCCCTGAACGTACAGGCCCCAAGAGCACTGAACATAACACTGTCACTCAACAGCTAACAGTTCACCTTATTTTCCGGAGGCCCAGTGCTGCGGAGGGTAGGCCTGCTGCAGCTAGCGGTGGTGGCGGGGACAGCGGCTCTTCTTCCTCCCGATCTTCTTCGCAATAGCGAATTTGCTCAATGTCCCGGATGTCGTTGTCCTACTCTTCGACTTTGCCGCGGACAGCAGGGTTAACTTTTTTTCTCTGACCCTGGTGTTTCCGAGGTCACTGGTCGTTTGGGGAAGAGATATGTCAATTTTCAGCTCGAATTACCGTTAAATAGATGCGCTCAAAATCAACTAGCCAAGTTAAAGACCTGACTCATTCTCGCCAGTCCCGAGATCAAGGAGTAGAATTAATTATCAGGCGACTTTGTTTGAGAAAATGTTGTCTATTTATTCATCGTATAGTCAAAGGGCCTTTGCCATTGCCTCATATCAGCCATATACAGTATATCCTAGCTCCGTCTAGCTGCAGGAGAGTGACAAGTGACATCTATTGGTCAACTGGTGAATAACATCATGGGCGCTAATTTCCCGCGCCCTAATGGGAGTCTATGGTGCTGGCTAAAGCTAAGTTAATGATTCAGTCCAAGATCAATATCTGGGCATGAGCCCAGGGGTTTTGTACTTTATTGCACAGTTTTATGCAAAACCATCGTCAATTGGGTGTATTTCTTTGACACAATAGGCCTATCTAGTGGGAAAAACTCGCATCGACCCACTAGCCATCGCAACACGCCCTATGGAGCCAGGTGAATGGTTTAAATGCGGCATAATGGGTAAGCTCATAATGGTGGAGCTCAAAGTTCTAGCTTGCATCTCGCGAACACACCAAACGTTGTAGTTGTACAGAGAGTGCAATCGAGAGTCGTGCAATCATGAAATGGCGCATCAACCAGACTAAATTTGAGAGAGATGGGTTGCAGAAAAGAATAGAAAACACTTGCCAATCGGGCAACCACTGAGTAAAGCCCACCTGCCCGAATGGGTTTTTTTATTTTTTTTATTAAATTTTTTTTTAAACCTGCCCCGGGCAATTGTGATTGTGACTATTGTGATTGTGAAGTGTGTGTAACTTTATTATGATGAAAAATGTTCTGTGTGCTGCCTGCTATTCTTCTAAAAGCCATCACAATTGACAATTTCAACCACTGCTTTAAAAAAGAAAAGAAAAAAATGTATACACTGTCCCCCCCCAATAAATACAAATTAATTAAGCCCTCAAGCATGTCTGTTACACCATCATATAAGCAATCCACCAAGGTGGAAAAGCAGGCTTTTAAAGGGAATGGGATATGAAATTTTGATTGGTTTATTGCATCCTATGCCCAAGACCCACCGATAATGAAGAGACTAAGTTCAGCTCACTTGCACCTTGCGCTGTCAGTGTTTCCCCTAGGGTGGAGTTGTAGCAGCGGAGATGAAGCACTTATATACATAATATATATATACGTGTGTATATATATATACGTATATATATATATATACACACACAAAAAGTTAGGGATATTCGGCTTTCGGGTGAAATTTCAGGATGAACCTAAAATGCACTATAACCTTTACAGGTGAAATTAATTTGACCTTCTCTAAACTTTTGAATGCACATGTCCAACTATTCAATGTTTCAGTACTTTTTGCACAACTTGCTGTTCTCTAACAAGGAGCTGAACGGCAAAATTCACAACAGGTGTTTGATCCATGAATCGACCAATAAATTTCCTGGTTCAATTAGAATTGGTATTTAAACAGTCCTCTTCATCATGCTGTTCACATTTTGACATCATGAGACCAAGACGACACCTAACAATTGATCAACAGTACCTCGCCATTGCGAGGCTTCAAACAGGATGTTCTCAGAGGGAAGTGGCCACTGAGCTTAGAGTGTCACAGAGTGTCATCAGCAGGTTGCAACAGAGATACAGAGAGACTGGAAGAGTCACAGAAAGGCATAGAAGTGGACGTCCTTTGGCCACATCCCACACTGATGACCGCTTCATTGTGAACAGTGCCCTGCGGAACCGGATGATGAATGCCACTCAACTCCAGGCACATTTAAGGGAGGTGAGAGGCACCCAAGTGTCACGTCAGACCATTCGAAACCGTTTACATCAGCGTGGTCTGCGTGCTAGACGACCTGCAAGGGTACCTGACCACACCACCAGGCACAGGCGTCATCGTCTTGCATGGGCCAGAGAGCATTTACGCTGGACGAGGGACCAGTGGGCCTCAGTGCTGTTCTCTGATGAAAGTCGATTCACGTTGAGCAGAAATGATGGCCGCCAACGATGTTGGAGACGTCAAGGAGAGCGCTATGCATCAGCCACTGTTGTCACCAGACGACCCTTTGGTGGTGGCGGTGTTACAGTGTGGGCAGGTGTGTCTAGTCAA
Source organism: Synaphobranchus kaupii (assembly GCA_029718625.1). NCBI lineage: Eukaryota > Metazoa > Chordata > Actinopteri > Anguilliformes > Synaphobranchidae > Synaphobranchus > Synaphobranchus kaupii. The sequence continues at coordinate 13,205,213 of CM056386.1, forward strand.
TACAGAACTGCCCTACACTTTGTGAATGGTACAGTGACAAGCCCATACTACCTGAATAACATCATTAATCCAGTCATTGTGTCCCTGCATGAACAACACAGGCCTAATTTCATCTTCATGGACGACAATGCTCCAGCTCATCGAGGTCGCATCATTAGGGAAAGGCTGCTGGAGACTGGGGTACCTCAAATGGAGTGGCCTGCACTTTCTCCAGACCTGAATCCCATAGAAAACCTATGGGATCAGCTGACTCACCGTGTAGAGGCTCGTAACTCTGTACCCCAGAACCTCAATGACCTGAGGGCCGCCCTTCAAGAAGAGTGGGATGCCATGCCTCAGCAGACAATAAGTCGACTTGTGAACAGCATGAGACGTCGTTGTCAAGCTGTAATTGATGCTCAAGGGCACATGACAAGTTATTGAGACATTGACATTTTTGTTGTGGTATACCCACCACTGTTGTTGGCTTTTGTTTCAATAAATTGTTTGAGATGAGGAAATCACCATTGCATGCTTCTACTTAAATGACCTACTTTCATGATACGTATAATATCACTGTAGCGTGAACTTACATTTTCCATAAATTTCACCCGAAAGCCAAATATCCCTAACTTTTTGTGAGTAGTGTATATATATATATAAAATAAAATAAAAAATTCCTATAAAAAAATTTTTGTACGCTCACAAAGCGCGCCCTGCCGGGAGGTTTCTATGTGTCTGCTGGCACCAGAAGGTACAGAAGTACATACAGTACAAGGACAACTACAGGCAGGGGCGTAGGTTTCATTTGAACATTGTGGGGGGGACCACAAACAGTAAATGTTCTTTGTTATGATAATGGAGGGGGACACTAATTATATAGCATCCAACAGTAGTGAACCATGACTATTGGACCGAGGCCCTCAACCATTCCCGTGAGCAAAGCAATACGAAGCATCGGGGGGGTCTGGGGGTCCTCCCCCAGAAAAATTTGAGCCTTTTAAAACTAATTTCCTGCATTTCTACACAACCTCACCCAGGGCATTTTCTAAAATAAAATGTTTTATTTATGAACATTTTGGAGAAGTATTTTTTAATTTTTTATTTTTATTTTTTTCAAAGCACTAGGCGAGATTTGAGATGCTTTCATATAAATCTAAAGCCATGGTAGGCTAATCATTACATTAGTGGATAAGATAAGTTTATAACATTTTAAACTCTGGTTCTCAAACTCGGTCCTGGGGGCCCCCTTGTGTATGCTGGTTTCCGTTCCAACCACAATGGCAATCCCAAAATTTTAACAAGCTGTGTTTTTCATGTTTAGAGGGATTATTTACCCTCTTAAGACAAATGATGTCAGAAATAGTTATGCATACCATGAAGACTATGCCATGTTCACATTGTGCTTACCGTGCTATCTTTCAAACAATAATACAAGGTAACATTTTTTTAAACTGATCAATTTAAAGACTGAGGTGAATCAATAGGCTCCTAATTCAGTAGTTGAACACTTGTGTTTTAAGTTCCTTAATTTTTTCCTTAAACTTAACACAATGCAGGTTTGGCTCATTATCATTTGCTTTGTCTTTTGAATTGTTCATTATTTACCAAGTCTCTAGTTTTAGTTGCCAATGTGTCCACAATTTCACCAATTAGGAGCCTATTGATTCACATCAGTCTTTGATTTGTTTAATTTGATCAGTTAAAACATTTTTACCTCTCTTTTTGTAATTGTTTGCAATATAGCACAATGTGAATATTTGACTTTTATTATTCATGACATGCATAGTATTTCTAACATAATGTGGCTTCAGAAGGGAAATAATCCCTCTAAACATGAAAAACACCTAATTAAGAAAAATGAAAATTCTGGGATTGCAATTGTGATTGGAACGAAAACCAGCATATGCAGGGGGCCCCAGGACCAAGTTTAAGAACCACTGCCTTTAGTGGTAGTCGTCGACATCCCAATTATGGTATTCACATTTCTCTGAACTTCTAAATTAGGCTAATTACACTGTTTTACAGTGTCGCCGCTTGCAAATACATCAGCCTCTCATGTTGCCCTGCAGGGAAATAAACATTTTAAGGAACCAAATAGCCTACATTTAAGAAGCTACAACTGTTTTCTGATGAACCCTGAAGAAATTCTCTATTCAATTGTCCAGCAACGTCGACATTTCCACAGTGCTACCTAACGTTATCGCACTCGCGGCTGTAATACATTGCTTGTTGTTATGAAAGAACATGTACTATTTTTACGTATATATAAGGCGTAGACTGTAGAAAAATGAGTAGTTAGCTAGGTTAGGAACAGCGCCTACAGTAGCCTAGCCTACCTGAATGGGGAAACTTCTGGGCCGGCGGTTCGTTTATTCACTGTGGGGATTTTGATTTGATTTTCAGTTGAGAGGACCGTTTCTGGTGAAACGTAGCAAAGGCCGCCTATACAACAACCAAACAAACCATCTGCTCTACCCCCCATAACGAGCGTCTCGATTTCGTACTCCGTGAAGTTTCTCGTCTTTTAAAAAAAAAAAAAAAAATTATTTTTTTCGGTCTGACTTCTCCATTACAACCAACCTGATTATAACATATTCATAATGTTACACAAAACTCTGGCAAAAACACTGGGTTATGGGAATTGAAGTCCATAGTATTATCGGCTTGAGCAATCACCTCTAATTGTTGACTACATATCCCATTTGTGCTTTCATAAACTCAAACTTGTCGTGGCCATGAGATAAACCATTGCTACTGTTTGAAGTAGCGAGGGGGTGGGTCGATAATTCATACTATGTTTACGGGCGTTAAATATCTTTCCGCATAAATTTAAGTAATTGCACCTTTGTTGGTGCACCTTTATTGACTAAGCTTTACATAGGAGAGGGATCAATTATGGTTGGGGGGGACAATTCGACTCTCTCCAAACATTGGCGGAGACACATCCTCCGTGTCCCCCCATAATCCTACACCCATGACTACAGGGCTGCGTTCAGATCCGAATTTAATTATTTCTTCTTGTCGTTCCCTTCCCTTGATTCAAGGGAATTCACATTGAAGCAAGGGAAGGGAATGACAGGAAGAAAGCATTAATTTTGGATCTGAACGCAGTCCAGCACTTCAACATGTTGTACATCTATGGCCTTCTCTCGCCAGAACAGCTGCATTTGCTAGCTAGCACTGTCCATTAACATGAAGCAAGTTGTGTCAACGTTACACAACTTGCTTCACGTAAGCCTATATCATTAGCTAGACTGCTAAATGACTATGACCCATATCACCCACTGGGTGACCGTTTACGTCCACTGGGTGTTGGCTAGCGGCTAGCTAGCTGTCATTCTTCACTATCCTTTTTTCCAGAATTAACTTGCATCACCACACTGTTGTATTGTCAAACATTGTTAATTTACTTAAATGTAATGACATTTTCAATGATAAAATAACTTACATTTATGACGTTTATTTAAGGGAATCCAAAGAATATGTAATATCTCTGAGGGAATCTGTCAAAGTTGTCTGAGATTCACAGCTTTCGCGCATCACGGTGGCCCTCGAGACACGACCTATAGAATACTCTCGCGCATAGTAAGGCCCGCCTCCAGAAAGAAGAGATAAACAATCGGTGCATGTGGAATACTTTTAACGAAATGTATGGAGATGGTTCTTGCAAATGTTGTTTATTTCACAGATATGTGTTTACTTGCGTATTCCTATCAAATGATTGCGTTTGCTGTAACGTTACTGTGCGATACTCACGTGAAGTCGCAGGACTGTTTTCCCTTCGGCAAATGATGATCCTGTATCCGTGATCAACATTGCTTGCTTGTTGACATCTACCCGGTGTTTGTTGTTATAATCGTTGTGCTGACATTATCATATAGGCCTACACTTAGGTAAGCGCAAAGTTTCTCATTTATATGCTTTACTCACAAGTGTGTGAATTGACCTGGATATGAAGCGTCCGTAGCGCAAAATAATATAGTTTCTAAAGAGATAAAACGGAGCATTTGACGGCCATATACGACGTTGCTGAAACTTAGCTTTGCTTAGAAAGTTTGGACACAATCGCATTTCAAATGAGTTTATGACAGCAACTTTTCCATGAAAGCGCTTTACGTTTAAAACATTGTTACGTTACTCTAAAACGTTTACAAGGCCGTTTACTCCAGCATTTTGAAGGGGAGAGTGTGGATTGTTTTGTTGACAAAAAGGTTTTTTTTTTTGTTTTTTTAAAAATCAGCAGCGGCATAACGCTGCTACTAGGTGCATATAAGGGAAACACTGGCTGTACTTAGTGCTCAAATAACAAGCTAACTAGCAAAAGGACTGGGACACACTCTCAATGCACTTGTGCCATGCATTTTAGACCAAGCGCTAAGATCGTCAAGATGGAGCCCATTTCAAATCCAATGTTCTGGAGTACAGAGCCAAAACAACAAAAATTATGTCACTGCCCGAATACTTTCCATTCCCACTGTATCTCTACGGGATCCTTTGGAATGGAGACGCCTTTTTCCAAACCCAAGGAGTTGATTGGTCAAAGGGCGGTGCTTTTATATGTTTCAATCTGAACATAACCTGCCCCGGAGCAGGTTAGCCGAGCAGAGTAAGTTGCCATGGCAATATACCCCGATTTAAAGTGAGTCGGCTTCCTGATACAGAAAACCCAGGGTTGAAGCTTAATTTAGCTCGCTATCCCCTTAATCTCTCTTCGTAGTACACCCCTCTCTTGTAGTCTTGTGGGGTGCATCCCAATACTCGAAAAATGCATCCTCCTTTCTTCCACTACCACCTCCTCTCCTCCACGCCCCGGAAACCGATCTTTGTGTCCTCATGTAATGTTGCTGATTACATATTAATTGCATATTAATCGTTATATTAATCATTAATTAATGTCTTAACACAAACCGCAATGTGAGGTATATTGTATACTGTACATGCGTGGAAGATGTGGAGAGTGGTGGATAATTTATACACGTCACACGTTCCGAGAAAAGGCTTCCGTAAAGGCTACACTTGTGTTTCCTCACTGAAGCATCCTCCAGGAGCTTCCTCGTTCCTTGCTCCTTGGAGGAGCATTTAGCGGTTTGGATTGTCCTTAAAGATGGCGGACCTTGATTGATTTCCAGGTCAGATGAGGACCGAGGAGACGAGGACAGATAAAATAAGCGATTGGAATGAACCCTTGGTCTGCATGTTTAACACAAAATGATCCAGGCCACTTTTCAATGTACTGGCTATGCATCCAATTAATTCTCAACCAATAGAACGATGAGGTCAATGAACTTTTCAATTTGTGCTCTTGCTGGTTCTGGTTGGAAGTTCGGTAAAGGGGAAGTTCGGTATTTAGCATGTTAAGCCCTGTTGTGAGGTTATTTACGATCATACAGTCAAGCCGGAAAGTCTGCACACTCCTTTCACCTTCTCCACATTTTATTACGTTACAGACTTATACTACAATAGATTGAGTTCATTTTTTGCCTCAAACATCTACACACATTAGCCAATAATGACAAAGTGAAAACAGGTTTTTAGAAAATATGCAATTTTATTTTACTGACAAAAATAGGTTATTTAGGGGTTGCATATCTGTAGCCTAATACTTGGTTGCTGCACCTTTGGCAGCGATTACAGCTTCAAGACGTCTTGGGAAAGAAGCTACGAGCTTGGCACACTTGTTTCTGGACATTTTTGCCCATTTCTCTTGGAATGTCCTTGCAAGCGCCGTCAGGTTGGATGGGGAGCGTCGTTACACAGCCATTTTCAGCTCTTTCCACAGATGTTCAATTGGATTCAGTTCTGGGCTCTGGCTGGGCCACTCAAGGACATGCACAGACTTTCTCCGAAGCCACTCCTTTGTTCTCTTGGCTGTGTGCTTCGGGTCGTTGTCATGTTGGAAGGTAAACCTTCGCCCCAGTCTGAGGTCCAGAGCGCTCTGGAGCAGGTTTTCTTCAAGGATCTCGGTGTACTTAGCTGCATTCATCTTTCCCTCTATCAGGACTAGTCGCCCCGTTCCCGCTGCTGAAAAACATCCCCACATCATGAGGCTGCCACCGCCATGCTTCACTGTAGGGATGGTATTAGCCAGGTGATGAGCGGTGCCTGGTTTCCTCCAGACGTGACGCTTGGTATTCAGGCCAAAAAGTTCAATTTTGGTTTCATCAGACCAGAGAATCTTGATTCTCATGGTTTGAGAGTCCTCTAGGTGCCTTTTGGCAAACTCCAAGCGGGCTGTGATGTGCCTTTTACTAAGGAGGGGCTTCCGTCTGGCCACTCTACCATAAAGGCCTGATTGGTGGAGTGCTGCCTGGATGGTTGATCTTCTGAAAGGTTCTCCCATCTCCACAAGGATACGCTGGAGCTCTGTCAGAGTGACCCTCGGGTTCCTGCTCACCTCGCTGGCCAAGGCCCGTCTTCCCCGATTGCTCAGTTTGGCCGGGCGGCCAGGTCTAGGAAGATTCTTGGTGGTTCCAAACTTCTTCCATTTACGAATGATGGTGGCCACTGTGCTCTTTGGGACCTGTAAAGCTGCAGAGATTTTTCCGTACCCTTCTCCAGATCTATGCCTTGACACAATCCTGTTTCTGAGGTCTGCAGATAATTCCTTTGACCCCATGGCTTGGAGTTTGCTCTGACATGCACTGTCAACTGTGGGACCTTATATAGGCAGGTGTTGGCAATCCCCAATCATGTCCAATCAATTTAATTTATCACAGGTGGACTCCAATTAAGTTGTTGAAACATCTCAAGCAGTATCAGTGGAAACAAAATGCACCTCAGCTCACTTTTGGGTGTCATATCAAAGGGTGTGCACACTTGTGTACATATGATATTTTACATTTAGATTTTTAATAAATTAGCACAAATGTCTAAACCTGTTTTCACTTTGTCATTATGGGCTATTTTGTTATAATTTTGAGACAAAAAATTAACTATTGTAGAATGTCTGTAACGTAATGTCTGTATGTCTGTAACGTAATAAAACGTGGAGAAGGTGCAGACTTTATACAGCGGTCCATATCAACATTTTGACAAACTGTGCAGTCTTGAGATATATTGCTTTTTGCTCATGTCACAGCTAACTTACACAATGGATCTGGATGGGCATATAGAAAATCCTTCTAAAAACACCATAAATTCTCGTTTTCAAAGACGGGAGACTCACCGAGTGGTCACTGGTGTCCGTTGATGTTCTGACACAAAAATCGTCGCAAAGTATGCTTCGTATCAGGTTTTATTTATCATTTTATTAAATCCATTGACTTGTATAGACACCAAAGGAGGTTTAGATAGACACATCCGCAGCCGGAAACCGGAAATACTTCTGAATTGTTTTGGAAAGCTTGTAGCTTTCTGTTGCTCACTAGCGGTATTGTGCGCTCGCAGTGAAGGAATCAGTTGCATAAACATACACTAATTTATCAAAATGGATCCTTTTGAAGAGTTCGTACTAGCTGCAAAGCAATCTTGACCTGGTGACCCGGAAGCGGCTCTTCTACGGTAGCCTTCAAACTCAGCCAAGACCTCCCAAAATTTCAAGCGGAAGTTTACAAAGGTATGGCTGTACGGCGACAAAGTAGTTATATAAATCTTTAAACGGTTATTTAAAACATGTTTTAAACATAAACGTAAATTACAAGAAGACACCAGTGACCACTCGGTGAGTTTCCCGTCTTTGAAAACGAGAGTTTATGGTGTTTTTTGAAGGATTTTCTATATGCCCATCCAGATACATTGTGTATGTTAGCTGTGACATGAGCAAAAAGCAATATATCTATAAGACTGCACAGTTTGTCAAAATGTTAATATGGACCGTTGCATATGATCGTAACCTTATAACAGGGCTTAACATGCTAAATACTGAACTTCTCCTTTAATAAAAGATAGTTGAAATGGCTTCGTCTTGTGGTCAAAATGTGGTAGTACTATGTGATATGCAAGGATATGAGATGGCTAACTTCAAACACTAATTAAACTTCGTGGGGGATTTAACTGTCACCATTTTCAGTGTGCATATTTATAAATACATGAAGAAACAATAATCCAAGCCACAGCTTCTCATGTGCTGTCCCACTTAGAGAACTTACATTCTATGCTGTCTATAAGGATGGGATTGTAGTAGGGTTTGGCGGGGGGGGGGGGTCCTTGGGTGGATCTTGACAATTTAGATGGATTCCACATGTCTGAAACATTATCAGGGATGATTTTGGTGTTTGATATTCAGAACTATATTAAATCAATATGGCATGAAAAGGTTCTATCTGCATGTAATCAGTTGGCAACATTTCAATGATCTTTCAACAAATTAATGCTTCAGGGATGCTAATCTTATTCCTTTCTTACTCCTAAAGCAGTTCTCAGAACGATCTGTGTTGGTGGGTGTCATGCTCGTTCACCTTAGAGATGGAATTACCCGTAACCCTGTCTGTGATGAGCGGAGTGCTGTAGTTGTGGATCGTGGGGAGGAAAGGGAGTGGTTTAATGAGCAGTATCTTGTTGTGTGTTGTGCACCCCTTCCACAGTACTCCCTCTGTGGTTATGGCATTTACTGCGCATAAGGCTTTTCTTCGCTTTATCTCTGTCTCTCTCTTGCCTGCGGTCTCGCATACAGGCAGGACACGCTACAGACACTGTGAGTACAATCTCTGAACTCGCCACAGGATCAGATCCCAACAATAAAGTAAAACCATAGCTCCAGGCTAAACAAACCACCTATCCTCTTTCTCCTCCCCCCTCATCTCTTTATTATTACGAGATGTGACGGCAGAGTTTTAAAGGGGACATGAAGCACTCGGTAAAGTGGCTCTGGCTCTTACCTTTCGATTTTACTTAAGGGCAAATGCATATTTGTCTGACTTCATTAAAAGTGACAACAACAAGTGAGAAGAAGAAAATAAACCAGAAAATCACTGACGCGTTTGTTCGAGCTCCCAAGATGACAACGCCGGGGAACGAATCCATGTCGAATTCTGCTTTAGTGAGTGAGATAACTAAGACTTGCGGCTTTGATGGATGAAAAACTGGCCCAATTTACCGATAAGATTGCGTCCTGGATGGAGAGAACTTCTGACAGGGCCGTCACGGTAGTACAGTGGTAAAAGCGCCGACTTTCAGTGCAAAAAAGAAAAACTTCTGACAGAATTAAGGAAGCTGAGGAACGTATTTCCATTCTGTGGCTATTCTTGGGGGGAAAAAAGTGGTAAACTTGGAGAAATCACTTAAAAATGCGAATGATCACATTGAGGATTTACAACACCGAAGTCGTCGCGACCATTTAAAAATCTTTAATCTCAAAGAGGGGGCCGAAGGTTCCTCCAACACGGTTTGTGGAATCCTGGTTACCAACTTTGCTTGGCCTGGAAACTATGAGGGGAATTATTAAAATGGATGGCTGCTGATGATGGTAAAACTCCATAACTATACTGATAAAGGGAAGATTTTGTCAGCCGTAAAAGCGAAATCACCGCTTACATATAAGGGTGAAAAGATTTAGATTTATCAGGATATCAACCCTAATGTTCAGCTGAAAAGACGCGCTTTTAATGAGATATGTGCTCGTTTGATTCAAACATTCGAACATTCGTTTGTTCATGCGCTTCCCTGCCACGTTGTGCTTGACATTCAAAGGGGTGAATTGCTTGTTTGATTCTCCTGAAGAAGCTCGAGCTTTCTCGGACACTATTGCATAAATAGGATGTCGTTTTTGTCGAGATTTGTATTGTTCTCTCCTAGAGGATCATTGATATTCTCTTCTCCCCCTTCTTTTGCTGATGTTCAACAATAGCTTATTTACAATTTTTTTCCCCTTTCCCTAATATGTAAAGACTCTATCATGGATTATAATGTTTTCTCCTAGGATCATCTTCATATTTGAGGGAAGAAAGAAGGGGGGAGAAAAGAAAAATAAATAAAATAAAATAAAACTTGTTATAGCAAACTGAGCGTAAACCTTACCGCACCATGCCTGAGGAAGGTAGGCCTTGCTTTGTAAACATTTCGAAATTAAAGAACAAAAAGTATCATTATGCTGGTTCTTTGGAGATTTATGCAAACAGGGCTATATAGCCCTTCCTATCGGCTTATATTAAATGTTAAACAATAAATGTGAATCTGTTTTCCGTTTGGGATAGATAAATTATTTTGAATACTTAGTTAACAAGTCTATAGTTGGTGATATGGGGGTGCTCTGTACGGCATTTATTATTATTTACTTTAGTTAATTTAGGGTTTAGTGGAGAACATTGCCGTCAGTTGGGTGGTTTTATTTTAACCTTTCTTTTGGCACGGGACTCCTTAGCCCCACAATCCTGTTAAAAATATTAGGACGGGTTTTGTATTTCTGCTGGGGGCGGAAGGGTATGTTTTCGGTGGTGTGGGTGAGTTTGCTTGTATGTTTGTTTGTTTGTGGGCAGGATTACGTAAAAACTACCAGACCAATTTGTGTGTAGTATAGTATGTATGTGTAGTTATGGGCCAAGGACGAACCCATAAAATTTTGGAGCGGATTTGATCAGTGGTTTTCAAAATAAATATAAATATATACGCGTTTACAATGTTTTGCAATGGGGGCGCCGCCATGTTTAGTGATTTTGACCACTAGATGGTGTCAGGCAGTGAGGCAGTGAAACGTGGGCAGCAACTGAAGCCCACTAATAGTTTTTCTATTTTTGTGTAATAATTTTGGCCTTTTCGTTTAGTAAATAGAAGATATGCCTTACATTGCCCATTCTTCTAGTCCTCAACTTTAAACTTTAAAGTTTAAAACCCCGGAGCATAAATAGTTTGCTCTTTCAGAAAAACTACATCTAGTCTGCTCGATACAACAGGAACAGCTCTACGTTCGACATTCGAGGTACTTGGAAAATATAAGGTAATAATAACCATATTATTTCTGAAAATCGTATTACGCTACATGTTTCTGTTCACGTGAAGTGGTCCCTTTCTCTGTGTTATTGGTAGCCTAGCCGATTTGGGTAGTTGATGTAACTGACTATTCGGGGGAGTATTCCAGAAAGCGGGTTTAGTGAAAATTTTGAGTTTGCTAACCCTGAGATTAATTCAATTCAATCTCAGGGTTAGCAAACTCGAGATTCCAGTAAACCCGTTTTCTGACATGCCTCCCGATGTGATTGACCAGCGGAGTTCCGGTTAACGGATAGGCTATAGAAGTTCTTTCACCTATCTAACTAGCATTCTATCTGCCTATTCAAGCCATCATCAATTAACTGATAAAGCTTAAAAGGCTAGCTAGTCAGGCAACCTCGCTAGCTAGAAGTAGCGAACTTGGGTGTACTGGCTTAGGAAGGTGACCAAAATAGTAACGTTATTACAACGGCGTTAGCTTCTAGGCTAGCTAGCCACACACCTTGTAGGCTTGTTACGCTTGGTAACGTTAGCCTAACCAGTATTAAATAACTTGAAAATGTATTGTTAAAGTGAATCAGGCAACCTCGCTAGCTAGAAGTAGCGAACTTGGGTGTACTGGCTTAGGAAGGTGACCAAAATAGTAACGTTATTACAACGGCGTTAGCTTCTAGGCTAGCTAGCCACACACCTTGTAGGCTTGTTACGCTTGGTAACGTTAGCCTAACCAGTATTAAATAACTTGAAAATGTATTGTTAAAGTGAATCAGGCAACCTCGCTAGCTAGAAGTAGCGAACTTGGGTGTACTGGCTTAGGAAGGTGACCAAAATAGTAACGTTATTACAACGGCGTTAGCTTCTAGGCTAGCTAGCCACACACCTTGTAGGCTTGTTACGCTTGGTAACATTAGCCTAACCAGTATTAAATAACTTGAAAATGTATTGTTAAAGTGAATCAGAACTCTCATGGTTAACGTAGCCAATGTGGCTCCATTTTTTTTCTGTCTGTTGGTGCTGCAGGGAGCTACCTGCGCACACAACAGAAAGGTAAAAAACGCTAGTTGGTTAGCTAGCTAAATATGGCCAATTGAACTCTGTTCACATCGTTAAAAGAACATTAGATGTACAAATTTTGATATAATGACATTAGCCTGGCTTCACCAAGCCCAATTCGAAAAAAGTTAATGGGGTTTGACTGGAAACTCGATTCATTTTGGATTTCCAAGGGTCCTTATCAACGATTGCAGACCAAAATTATTCTGCACGAAATTGGATAGACCTACAACCAATCTGAGCAATGAAACGTGGGTTAGTCATGTGGGTACAATCATCGTATTAGCCCTGCCCCATATTAGTTAAACGGTTGTGATTAACTGGGAATCAGTTTGAACGGGTGCTACCAGACTGATATGGGAGTGAAACAGAATGTGAGGTCACGTGATCAGGCTGGTAGCACCCGTTCAAACTGATTCCCAGTTAATTGTCAAAATGTATCTTCTATTGAGATTTTATTATACTCTAGGCCTACTAAATGATCTCCGATAGCCTACAAAGAAGGACAAATGGATCAAACACCATGCAAGATTACTACTGTCAGTCCTGTCATATTTCACTAGTTTTCATTTCATTTTGACATGGAAAATATTTACCCATACATACTCTGTCTGCCCATGGTATGAGCTTCCCCTGCAGAGTCAGTAGTAAAAGCACTTCAATAATCCCAACAAATCTTCAAAACTAATTCCAACTGCTTATCAATGTATACCTGATTTTACGGTACATGCATCAACATGCAGCATGGGCGGAGGGATGCGCTCTCCGAGCGACCTTTCTAGTTTTTTATTTTTATTTTTTATTCTCTATTTTTTATTTTATTTATTTACCTGTTTTTCTTTTTTTTCTCCTCCCTTATCTGGTCAATGTCTCGATAGCAGAGATATTCTTGATACAAAATATTGATAAATTTTAATTTGGATCAGCTTTAAGATCATGCGATCAAATTACAAATATAATTAAGTTTTATTCAGGGCTACAAGATGCTGTCTGTTATCCATTTCATTTATTGTGTATGTATCTCTTACATTTTTACTTGCTCCCTGATTGCTTATTGTATTTCCCTTACAAGCTATTATACTGAGTGCATGAGTGTTACAAAAACATTTTCTTGGAATGTAAAAGGGATAAATCATCCTATCAAGAGGAAAAAAATTATATCTCTAAAAAAACATAAAACTCAGGTGGCGATGCTTCAGGAAACTCACCTCACTGACATAGAACACGCAAAATAAAAAATGGACTGGGTTGGTCAATTATTTTACTCTTATAATTCGCATAGTAGAGTAGCACCACCGACAGTTAGCTCAGTGATACCAGGAGATATTTAATATTCTTCCTATGGAGAGTTTAAGTGCTACAATTCACAATTCAGGGCACTTCTGAAGGTACATTTAATGAAATTTGGCAACCAGTACTAACTAATTTACCAAATGAACAGTTTGATATACTACAAAAAGCCAACTTAAAGGTCTTTAATAATATAGGTTAGTGCCGAAAAACATTTATTATTACTAGTTTTGTCTTAGTGCTGGGGGTAAAAGCACAGTAATGTTTGCGTAGGGACACACATGAGGGCTCACTATGAGTTAGGAAGACGCATACAGCTCTGTGTTAAACCTGCAAATGTCTAGATACAGTATGATACTGATGTGTGTATTTGTATGTATATAAGTATGTGTGTATATATATAGTATTGTATTCTCGGTTAAAGTGATATAAATATTAGATATAATTGTTATGCTGACATTTGACCATATTTTCTTTATACTATTAGGTTTATTATTTTTATTACTATTTTTTGTTTTTGTTGTAATATTATTTTTTCTTTTCCCCCTTTTTTTGTACAAGTCTTATTGTATGCTTTATTTGTTAAACTCATGAATTGCATTTCTGAAAATGTAAAGGCATAATAAAAAAATATATAAACATGAATATTTTTTACCTTAAATTAGGTATGACCGTGCGTTCAAATCTCAAACCGACCCGTATTTGCTGGAAAAAAGTTAAAATTAGCTTTTTTTCCCCCAACTAGGGCACCGCCATCTTGGACCAACTGCGGTCATGATGTCACTAGGTTGGTTGGTCTCAGCTGTTCAATGTATTACTATGCTAGAATAGCTGACTTTCAGTGAAATCAACGATGTATCGTGAGGAAAAAATAAAAGTATTTTTGTATTGCCCCGAGATGCTCAAATGAGTATTACCGAACAAAACTTAATTTAAAACTTAATTTCCACAAACTGCTTCTGATCATACTACAGCTCTACCTGATACAGCTCTACCTGTGATGAGCCCAGCAGGGATCCTTCGGGGCTCATGGCTTGGTCATGGCACTGCCTCATCAATGACTTGGCCTAACAGCAGACTGCTCTGTCACTTAAAACATAGTAATAATAATAATAATAATAATAAAGAATAATACCTTTCATGGCCTAATACTAATGTACAACTTCAATAAGTTGGCTAATGCTGTGCAAATAAAGCATATTGTCCTAACCGTTAGGTATTTAATGTCTGGGAAAGTAATAGCCACATTTTTCAGGTGTCCTCAATATGAAATCGTTATTGAATCACGTACAATATAGACTCACTGGAATAATGTTAACACTGACTATTAATAAAAACTACAGTTAACTATTGTTTTTTAACATTAAGTCACCATTATCATAAGGCCTTTAATTGCTGTTTTAGTCATCGTGTTTATAATTTAGTAAATAACACTCTTAACTTGGCAGATGTTCACTTTCGTGACAATGCCCAGAAAGATATAAAACGTCCGTTCATGAGGATTAACTAACGTTAGCTCTCTGAATGTAACATTTAAATCTCCAGTAAGGTATCAAGTTAAATTAACTTAACTTAATTTACTTTTGCTAGATAGCTAACGTTACCTCACAGTTGAAGGGTGACATTAGACGTCAAATAAATAAAAAGTTAACGTTAGCTAACAAAACCAACAAGAAGCGACAGCAAGTAGGCTATGTTAGCTAACGTTAGTTAAAACAGTGTTACTTAATAATTTACTTATTATA